>OY998247.1:50654081-51054502 GCA_963922005.1 Cornus suecica
GGCTTCCCTGACCCCAAGCCCACTCTCCCACTTCAATTCAATCACTGACTTCATATAGTTGTATGGGAGTTTACTTCTTCCCTTCCACTTGGGTAGCCTTTAACAATATCCAAAGTTGGTGGGTAAGTGGTATTTACCAAGCAGCTTTTCTCGGACCTTGTTTATTTAAGTGGAATTGTGGCTTATTCTGAGTGGGATATGCCCGAGTCAAGAGATAGATAAATAGACACATCCCATTGCACTGATCGGGGGCGTTCGTAGTGACTGAGGGGGTCGAGGAGAAGAAAGGGTCATCTCAGGATGGACTCAATATCTATTATCTTGCCACTTCCCTTTCTCCAAATCTTTCGTTTCAAGCATCAAACGGAAAAAAAGCATGCAAGCTCAAGCCTGAAAGCCAATCCCTTGTCAGAAGGAAGCTCTCGCCTGTGCATTCCTATCGATTAGTAATTGATCCTTACAGACGTATGATCATTACGCTTCAACCGGGTTATTCTATTCCACCTCTGGTTGAAACCTCTGTAATCGATCGATGGGAACCTTGAAGCTAGAATCTATCTCTCAGCGATTCTTTTCTCCGCTAATCACCCCTTCCCAACCAGCCCGCCCGATCGATCTTGTAAGATCGGCTAAGGAAGACTCTTTAAGCTAAGGTCCTCCATGAAAGCTCTTCCTGAAGAAGCAGCAGCCTCAGATGAGCAATATATATTTATACTAACTATATAGAAAAAAAAAATAGAAATAAGTGTAATGGAAATAAGATTTCAGTCGATCCATCTTGAAACGAGAAAAGGAATTGACGAGTTTATCATTTTTTGTTCTATTAGTGGATAGAAGGGAAAGACAAGGAAAGTTTTATTATTCCTCGTCTATAAATATCCAAATTTTGATGCCTAATACCCCATAGATAGTTCGAACTGTATAAGAACAATAATCTATTTTAGATTTCAGATATGATGTTCCCGTCTTTGGCTTATCAACTCGAAAGGAGAAAGTGCATTGAGTTCATCCCAACAACATTGCCACTCAAGCCAGACATGTGTTGGCATTCCTATCCGAGTAGTTCCTATCCGCTTGTAAGGGGAGGAATAAGATGTAACCAGTCTTCATTTAGGCTCAGACTTACTTGGTTATCATAGCTATAGCTAGCAGGATTAGCTTTGAACCCCAAAATAGGCTCATTCACTTCGAAATCATCAGGCCATCGGTAGTTCTGATACCATGTTATAAAGTAAGACAAGAGAGAGAATAAGAGAAATCTCTGTATTTCTGTATGTCTTGAGAAGTAGTACAAAGAGCCTATTTATAGGCTCAAACCGAAAGAAGTACCTCGCCTCACTTACGAAGAAGTAGTTGGAGCTGAGCTCCGAACTATGAGAGTTTGCTTTTGTTTCATGTTTCTAAGAGCGGTCTGATCCCTTATTTGATCAGACCGCTCCTGGTGTTCGAACTCAGGAGACCGCTCTTCCGAAGCAGATTCACTAGAGGGCCAATGGGAATCTACAAGGTTAGGCGCTGGGTAGCGCAGCGCCTCTGTTTCGGGTACAGAGGCCCTTACTCAAATAGGGGGGTGCGTCCCCAGTCCACCACGGCTTGCATGCACCTTCTCTTGATCCAACCAACTCATGCCACTCCCCATTTATTCTTACTTTTAAAAATACGATAGAGGGGAAATCATCCTTGCCTTTAATGGTTGTTTGAATAACGAGTTACATTTACGTACCATCAGTGCCAATATTGGCATGTTTGGGGCGATGAAAGAAATAACTGATTAGTCCTTCTACTATAGGTGGGAGCGATCCTGGTCAGGGAAGGCTAAGACGGCGCCTCGCATATGGGTAGCAAGAGGGCGCTTATGCCCCGACGGTGGGGCCTTATGGGGAGGGGCCCAGCAGCCCAATAGGGACAGCACACCCCCCACTTCAAGCGCACCTCTGTATCGACTGAATCACTATCCGATTCCGTTCCACAGGGATGCCAAGACAATGATGATGGCCCGTTCTTCTTCTCAGAGACTACTTGAACTGCCCGATTGACCGATGGCTCTTTAATGGTGGATTTGCCTGACCTTATTTCTTTCTTCAGAGGAAACTAAAGGAGTCATCACTTGTGGTGCAATTTTCGAGGGAAACAAGATTTGGGTGATTGAGAGAGAGAGAAATAGTTGGGTCCCATTTGAATTTTGGGGTGATTGAAGCAGATGTGAGGAAGCGGTCACTGCGTCCATGGCGGTGCATGGGTTGACACTAATGAGGGAAATCGATTGAAAATGCAATTCAATCTAAACAAAATTGGTATTGATAATTTAATAAATATAAAATTTTGATTTTTTTTTGTCTTGGTTAGTGTATCTAATCTAAGATGTATTTGCATGATATACAAATTTATAAATTTAATTAGGCAAAAGTGCATAATAACTTTACATCAATTGCAAAATATCTCTTTGAACTTGTTTTTACCCCCAATTTAGTACCCTATGATTTTAAAGGTTGCAAAACACCCCATGTATTTTACTTAGCTCCAAATCACTGCCATGTGATTTTCAAAAGTTGCAAAATACCCCTTTAGATATGTTTTATATAAAAATATTGACTATTTTGTCTCATTGTCTTCTAATAAACCATTTTTAGTATTTTTTTACTTTTTTTGTTCTTTCTCTTTCAATAATATAATTAATAATTCAAAACTTCATACACATATATTTATTTCTAGGGGTATCCAAAATCGGTTCGGTTCTTTAAAAATACGAACCGGAACCAAAAAAAAGGTTACCAAAAATATAAGTAAAAAAACTACCAAAAATATTTCGTGGAAGGCTACCAATTTTTTTTTAATTTGTGAAAAAATATATATAAATTTGTATATTTTTTTATAAGAAAAAAATAATAATAAAGTGATAATAGGGAGTATTATGCATTTTTTCATGAAAATAATTTTAATTCGCGAATATATATATATATATATATATATATATATTTATAAGAAAAAATTAATAATAAAGTGATAATACGGGTAACAATTTTAATTCGTGAATATGTATATATATATATATATATAATTTTATAAGAAAAAATTAATAATAAAGTGATAATAGGGGGTATTATGCATTTTCTCACGATTTTTTTAATTTGTGGGAAAATATATATATTATTTTTCAATTTTTTTTTTCTTATAAAAATAATATATATATATATATATTAATATTATTTTTATAAGAAAAAATTAATAATAAAATGATAATAGGGGGTAATAGGGGGTAATATGCATTTTTTCACGAAAAGTAATTTAATTCATGAAAAAATATATATAAATTTGTATATTTTTTTATAAAAAATTTAATAATAAAGTCTGTATAGGGGGTATTATGCATTTTTTTCCTGAAAAAACAAAATTAGGTCGTAAAAAAATTCATAATACCCCCTATTCTCACTTTATTATTAATTTTTTCTTATAAAAATAAGGGTTAATTTCAGTAAACCCCCCTATACTATCCAGATTAATCAACTAACCCCTTGTGTGTCCACTTTGCCCCCTATACTATTCAATTTCATCAAATTGCCCCCTCACTTCTAAAAATGCCTAAACTACCCTCAATAGTATAAGGGGGTTTAGTGAAATTAATAGTATGAGGGGGTTTAGTGAATTATTTCGGAAAAAATAATATATGTTTTTTGCAAAAAAAAAAAATTTCGAAAAAAAATCATATTTTGTTCCAAAATATAAATTTTTTTTTCGAAAAATATTTTTTTTTCGAAAAAGTATATATTATGTTCCAAAATATGAATTTTTTTTCGAAAAATACTATTTTTGCAAAAAAGTATATATTATGTTCCAAAATATGAATTTTTCTGAAAAATAATTTTTTTGCAAAAAATATCTATTATGTTCCAAAATATGATTTTTTTCAGAAAAATAATTTTTTTCGAAAAATATATATTATGTTCCAAAATATGATTTTTTTTTCTGAAATTTTTTTTTTTTGCGAAAAAGTATATATTATGTTCCAAAATATGAATTTTGTTTTCGAAAAATAATATTTTGGAACAAAAATGTATATATTATGTTCCAAAATATGAAATTTTTTTCGAAAAATAATTTTCAGAAAAAAAATCATATTTTGGAACATAATATATATTTTTCGCAAAAAATTATTTTTCAAAATATGATTTTTCCCAGACACCTGGATCTTGCACACCATTTCAAACAAATTATTGTTCTTCATCATTTGCGCCAATATTTGTTTGAAATGGTGTGTTGCGGTGAGAGAGAGTGGTTGGGTCCCATTTGGGTTTTGGGGCGATTGAAGCAAATATAAGGAAGCGGACATTGCGTCCATGGCCGTGCATGGGGTATATATATCATTCGTGTGTGTATAATGTATATATATATATACAAAAATGTTCACTTTGCTCCCTCATAGCATACTTACTTTTAATGTTAATGATTAAATGCGATTGACATAAATAAATGATTTATTATTTAAAATTTAAAAATTATATTCAATGTTCAATATAAAAAGTGAGTATTCTTATCTTGTTTTTTTGGGAGTAAGAGAACATTTTTGTATATGAATAAGTGAGTATACTTATCTTACTCTCTGGGGAGCACCGATAGATTTGACAAAGTTTTTTTTTTTTTTTTTTTTTTACCTTAAAATTTTGTATATTTTATATTTAGCCCCCATTGGAAAATTGTTTTTATCTTAGATATCACAGAATTTAGATTTCTTTACAAATAATTCTCACTGAAAATTTATTTTAGACCCCACTAAAATAAATATATGTCATTCATACCCGAAAAACAAAATAAAAAAAAATTAACCCTCACTGACACGGATCTCTAGATCCATCACTACTGGGAAGCAAGAGATCATTACTATATATATATTATTCGCCATTTAGTTTGCCATTGTAAAGTTTCTAAAATAAATTATTATAGTGTTCTAATCATTCTTGCAAACAAAAAATAGCAAATAAAAATAAATAAATTCAGAGCCCCAAATCATTTTTTGACTTTTGGTTAGTTTCCTAAATTAAGAAATATGTACACGGAAAATTCCAATCTTGAATAAAAGAAAGAGCATTGTGTATTGACTAAGACTACAAATAAACCGATTCTTTCGTGAGCAGGTTCGAGTTCGGCTCGTTAAGAGCTCGGTTCGTGCTTGTTCGTTTAGTAAACGAACCGAGCATGAACATAATTTTTAGGCTCGTTTAGTAAACGAGCCGAGCTTGAACATTAGTAAGCTCAGATCGCCAAGCTCGTGAACATGCTCGTCTAAGTTAAATAGTAAAATTATATCATATTTAATAAAAGAATGTGTTCAAATTGAACAAATTATGAAAATTATTGTGAAAAGATTATAAAAATTAGGCGGTCATAACATAAAATTCATTCATAAAAAATTATACTAGTGGAAATATGTTAAAATAGACATGTAACAACTCAATCGAGACAACTATTAAGAAGATTAATATATGTTGCATTGAAACGAGTCATTTGTGAACAAGCTCGACTCGTTAAATCTGGCGTTTGGCTCGGGCTCGTTCGTTAAACAAATGAGCCGAACTTGAACACATTTTCTAAGCTCGTTTAGTAAATGAATCGAGCTTGAACATTCCAAAGCTCGGTTCATTTGCAGTCCTAGTATTGACGCAAGGTATAAAACTTTGTCAATATTAATTTTAAATTGAATCATAACGTGTATCCTCGAATGAATTGGTTTAGTTGAAAAATATTTGAAATTTATGTCTTATGTTACAAAAAGCACGAGGTCTTTTACTACGATCGCAAACATAGTTCGAATTTCTTACCAATTCGTATGAAAGTGTCAATTTATATGAGTTCCCTAAACAAAATGGAAGAGTCGCTTATTGTTGTATTTATCTAAAAACATATTATACTCATTTAATAATATTTTATATTGCGAATAATGTCAATAAATCCAGAGTGTATCTATCCAATATGAGCAAATTATATTTATTAAGATATGCATTATGTTAATCCACTCATTATTTGACCGGTGATAAGTAATTAATCTTTGGTTTTGACTTTAGAGTATCATAGACCAATTTTTAATTACTCATTCTGTCTCATATTAATTATCTATTTTCTAACTTGATGTGTTCCAAAAGTTTCGGATCCAATATTATATATTCTTATATTTTTTTAAATTATCTTATTTATTAACTTCAAAAATAGTGGACCACACAAAATAAAATAAAATTATACTTTATGTTTTAGGGCAAAAATAGTAACACAAAAATTCTAAACAAATGTGAAAAAGTCAATGTAAAACTAGAGTCTATGAAAGAGGGAGTAGTATTAAATTTTGGTTTTCACTTTTGAGTAACATCACATTTTTACCAGCAATGTTGGTGGGTATTACTTGATTTGTTTAATAATATATCTACATGGGTATAAGCATATTAAAATATTAATCTATACACACAAACCTTTACAAAAATTGTCTAGTGCATGTCATATTATCCTATCAGTCACGGTAAAAAAGTTTAAAATTATACTCCCGCTGAAAACATTCTAAGACATTAAATTGATTTATTTTAAACTAAAATAATGTGAAACTTTTTAGAGGTTTTCATGTCTCATAAGATTTTAAAAGTTGAAAATTGTTCTCCCACTGAGAACATTCTAAAACATTGTAAAAAAATTGATTTATTTTAAACTAAAATAATGTGAAACTGTTTAGAGGTTTTCATGTCTCATAATAATTTAAAGGTTTGTAGGTATGATTTTACCAATATAAATATGATATATCAAAGTAAAGAGACAATCCAATGTGAAAATAGAGAAATGAAACACATACGAATCAATATATGTACACACATATAAAATCAAATATATATAATAAAATCACAATCAACATAACTAGTTTACATAGTTTGAGGAATTCACAAAACTACAACACAACAATTATGTGTTAGAATTTTTAATTTAATATTTATTATTAAAAAATATTTTGTGGTTGTATATACAATTTTATATAAAATAGAATTGTAATGTGATTATTGGTATATAGAATATTTTTATATACAATTTATACATATTTTCTTTAATGATTCAAACTTCAACCATCAGTATAAGAGTCTGGTTTAAAGGCCTTAAGGATTAAACAATTAATCAAGAACAATTCCTATGGCCCTGTTTGGATACGGAAAAATAATTTTTATTTTTTTTACTGTTCACCGAGTTAAAAAAAAACACGTTTGGCAAACGCGTTTACTGTTAACTTTTTTTTCCCCAAGAAAACTGTTTTCTGTGAATAGTGTGTGAAATTGGTAAAAACACCAAATACAACTTTTAATTGTTTTTTGAGTTTTTTCACTGTTTATGGTACCACCTCCGCCACCGCCCCCACCACCGCCGCCACCAACCACCACCACCCCCCGCCACCAGTCGCCGCCGCCGGCCCCCACCACCTCCGGCCGCCGCCAGTCACCCACCACCACCGCCCCCCGCCGCCACCGGTCACCGCCGACCACCACCGCCACCCACCAATACCATTTTATTTTTCAATACAAATTTTCATCCAAACGTTTTTTTGTTTTTAGTTTTTTGCTGAAACAGTTTTTATATTTGAAGACAGAAAACAAATACAAAAAAGAGGCTATCCAAACGCACCCTATATATATACTCATTATATGATGATATCTATACATCAGTTGAATATATATATTTACATATATTCATGTATGCCTAATGAGATGATTCAAACTTTGTTCCTATGTTATCAATATGTGTTAATGTTGTGGTTGAGATAGTGGACTTGCCAGATTTGTGTTGACGAATCGATTAGAATGAAGGATAACTAATATTATTTTTGATTTGGGATTAGGCGATTGAATGAGATAAAGATACAAGGAAAGTAAGTGCAAAAAAAAGTAAAAAAATTGAAACAGTATTGTATTAAAATTAACTAGAATTGAAAAATACAGATAAAGTAAAATTTGTTTGTGTTGCTGGAAGGTTTAATCCGTTGTCCTAAATAAATTATTTATACACACGTAGAAAAGATAATTTTGAATTCTAATCTGAAGGTGCCAAGTGTAATTCTTCAAGTGGTAACTGTTATTGAACACCACTTCTTCAACTGCCATACCTTGACCCATGTTCCCTTTATATAGCCAACCCTTTGGTTTTGATCTTCAACCCAACTACACTCCTATTTCTTTGTCATTAATAAGTGGGTTAAATGTATTTAACCCCTCTATACTATTTTCTCTTTCTAAAATAGTCCCCAGCACTAAAGGATTGCCCCCTAAATTATATAAATGTTACAATTTACCCAATTCCGTTAGCACACCGTTTACTATTCTCTCTTTCTAAAATAGTCCCCTGCACTAAAGGATTGCCCCCTAAATTATATAAATGTTACAATTTACCCAATTCCGTTAGCACACCGTTAGTGGATATTTATTTGGACAGTTTTACCCTTCATTAAATAAGGTTTTGTTTGGCCAAACCAACTTAAGCTTTCAACTTTAGTGACGTGACAATGCAAATCTCCCACAATCAATGCACCTGTGACAACACACACTTTATATATTAAAAAATAATATTGGGAAGAAATATTTATTTCATAAAAAAATTATATATTCTAGAAAAGATCAATCTACCCCCTTGTTATAAGAAATATTTTTTTTGAAAAAAATAAAATTTTCTGAAAAATAAATATAAAAAATATGTAAAAACAATTCAAAAAAATATTTTGGAAGAAATATAAATATTTGGAAAATATATATTTCAAAAACAAATTCTGGAAAATAATATTTTGGGAATTAATCCGGGAAAAAAAATTTCTGGAAAAAATCCGGGAAAAGTTTTTTGGAAAATTTCTGGAAAAAAAATCGAAAAAACAATTCCTGGAATATATAATAAAAATATTTTTTGGAAAAATATTTTGGGAAACATTTATATTTTTCCCGGACTTTTTCTAGTAATATATTTTTGGAAAAGGCAATTTCTAAAAAAATATAAATATCTTAAAAAATACATGTAAAAAATGTCAGTTAGTTTTTCAAGGAAGCAGTATTGTTGTTGTGGCAATTGCTCCACTTAACAAATTATCTTATGCTGATTGATGATTATTAATTACTACTTCATCAGGCAAGCATAATAGCCAGTGTGGTCTCTATTAACCCAAAGATTGGCTCCAGAAATCTGAACGAAAGCTAATGTTTTTTGACTTTTTTTACACGTATTTTTTAAAATATTTATATTTTTTTAGAAATTGCTTTTTCCAAATATTATTTATATATTTTTTTCCAAAAATATATTACTAGAAAAAGTCCGGAAAAAATATAAATGTTTCCCAAAATATTTTTCTAAATATTTATTTTTTTCCAAAAAACATTTTTAGAAATTTTTTGAAGAATTTTTTTTTCAATTTTTTTCCAGATTAATTTTTTTCCCGGATTTTTTCCAAAAAAAATTTTTTCCTGATTTTTTTTTTCTCAGATTTTTTTTGACTTTTTTTACATGTATTTTTTAAGATATTTATATTTTTCAAAAAATGCTTTTTCCAAATATTATTTATATATTTTTTATATTTGTATGAGTTGTTTGGCCAAACAAAGCCTTATTTAATGAAGGGTAAAACTGTCCAATAAATGTCCATTAACGGTGTTGTAACTGTGCGCATAAATGAGGGGGGTTAAGTGTTAAAAAGGGGATAGTATGGGGTTTTTTTGTCAAAAGCATAAATTGGGAGGTTATTTGAAAAAAGAGAGAATAGTATAGGGGTTTATTGCATTTAACCCTTAATAAGTCATCCACTATCCATCAAAGAAGGAGTTACAATTCCGAAGGAGTCCTCATTCCTTCTACTTGTCACTTGGCCACCTTCCTTTTATTATTTCATCAAGTAGCAGCCATAGCGCCACGTGTATTAATATTTTATGGTGTCAACATTTACTTATGCGTCACAGGATTTGTCTTTATGAAATATTGGTAACATGTGACATATATATTTATTTATATGGTAAATTATAGTTTCACTCCTATAGATTGGATTTATTACAATTTCGTCCAATTTGGTGTGTTGGAATTTGAGCCCCTTTTGCTTTTTGTTTTGTAAGTGTACAAGAACAAAACAGCATGCCAAACATGATTGTTTCTGAGATTGGGCCCAAAAAAAGGCATAAACAAAGACAAAAACAAGCCCTACCAAACTGTCCTTATTTCGGTTGTAATCCTTTTTAAAAATATAAAATTTTCTATTTATACCGAACAACGTAAATTCCCTCGAATCGTGACTTCAAACACAGTGGTCTGTGTTGGGGCTTTGTCTTCTCTCTTCCCTCTTCCAAGGCTACGATCGTCGGCTAACCGTACCTTCCTCTCTCTTTCTCTACACAAGCACACGTACGATGTATGTATATATATTTATATATGGTACTCAGTTTCTCATCTATAATAGACCTTAATTTCTCATAATCTTTCTGGATCAGATAGTTTACACTTGCTGCTTTGTTTTTTATTTTTTCATTTTTTATGTTTTGTGAGTTCGGTTTTGAATTGTCTGTTTGGGTGTTTGGATGTGTGCTGAATGAATTTTAGGGTTTTATTGGTGTTTTGGTTTGTTATCTATTTTTATTGTTCATGTTGTAATTGATGTGACCATGGGGTTTTTGCTTATTTGATTTACCCGTGAAAAAAAATACTTTTTTGAAGGCAAAAGTCACTGATTTATTTTATTTTATTTTTACCTTTCAAAATAATAATAAGGGAGAAGTGCACAAAAACCCCTTCAACTATAGCATAGAAGCAAAAAAAAACTCCTCAACTACAAAAAAAATCCCTCAACTATCAATGCAATGTATCCCCTCAAATGACACATTTATTCCTAAATTAAATTTTAAAAAAGTACATAAAATTAAAAAAAAAAAAATTAATTCCAAAAATATATATAAAATTCAAAACAAATATATAAATTTCGAAAAAAATATATAAAATTCAAAAAAATATATAAATTTTGAAAAACATATATAAAATTCAAAAAAAAAATATATATAATTCAAAATATATATATATATATATATTTCAAAAAATAAAATTTTAAAAAATATATATATTGGTAGAATGTCATATTTTTTCTAATGAAGTGAATCAAACTACTTATCACCAACATCAATTAGTGGTCTTCTTTTATATATATTGTTTTCGAATTTTATATATACTTTCGAATTTTATATTTTTCATTCGAAATTTAATATATTGTTTTCGAATTTTCTATATTTTTTCGAATTTTTTATATATTAATTAACCCTTAAAATAATTTATTTTATTTTTGTAAGGGTAAAATTGTAATTTTGCAATGGGGATTGGGTAAATTGCACCCAATTGGGATAGTTGAAAGTTTTTTTTTGCCCCTTTTGTAGTTGAGGGGGGTTTATTGCTCATGGGGCAATAGTTGAGGGGGGGTTTATGCAATTTAAGTCACTGATTTTGTTAGAATAAAAGAATGCAACGAGTTTGAATAAGAACTCATTGCCCTCACCATTGCTCTGAAATACTAATGTCCTGCAACTTGGTTAATTGGCAATCGCTACGGAGCCCGCTGCAATTTAAAATGTGGTCACACTGTTATCCAAAGCTTAATAAAAAGGAAAACACACTCTTACTGTTGCCTCCTATAACAACGGAGCAACTTGAACAGCACCACTGCGCCGTAAGCTTCCAGCTGTCTAAGAATGAGAACGATCTGCTGTAGCTACACTAATCAAAGAAGAAAGTTGCGATTTTTAGAGGTTTTCCCGTTGCTCTTTCGTATTTAGACATTGCCACATTGTTAATTACAAATAGAATAAAAAAAATTCAGATCGGTTAACTTGGTTTGTGCGGTTCATTTTTAGTAAAGCTTCATTTGGAATTTGCAGATGGACAAGATTATGGAGGGTCGTTTGTCCGGTACTGTGATTCGCTGTGGAAAGAGGAGGAAATCCATGTCGAATATTATAATTTGTTGAAGTGAGTAATGTGTTATGTTAGGTTGTCTTGTGATTAAATGCATTAGACTTGCAATATATTAATTTATGCTACTTTGCAATAATAGGATGCATAATTTATCTTCCTTTGTATATTCATGACCATTGTCTTTGAAATTAATATAGAATGACAGTATCACAGTGGATGATCGAATTAATGAGTTACCAGACAGAATTCTTTGTTCCATCCTGTCACTGCTAAGTATGAGAGAGGCCGTCAGTACCAGCATTCTTTCAAGAAGATGGAGATACTTGTGGAGATCATCTTATAACCTTGTTTTTGATGTCACAAATATGAATGGAAATGATTGTGGAATACGCAAACGGAAAAATCAAGATGCCGGCTCTGAACTGCAGGAAAAGCATAGGCTTGTGAGATGGGTGAATCAAATTTTATCACGACATTCTGCTGAAGTTATAGACTCATGTAGGGTGAGTTACTCTTTGGGTTTAGAGTATAGTTCTGACATTGATCAATGGATTCAGTCTGCCGCGGATAAGAAAGTTCAGAATCTTGATTTAAGGTTGTCCAATAAGATAATGTATTCTAAAGATGATCAAAAGCTCCATAGATTTCCTCTTCTGCGAAAGCTTGAACTTCATGTAAGTCCTTTTCTGTGCCTCTCCTGAAGGTGAAGTTATCATCCGTGTTCAGTTAATAATCTTTATATTATTTTCCTTTATTTGTTTGTTCATTATTATTTTTCCGGTTTCTTAAGCTTCCGTTCAGGAGGTACTCACAGCCAAAGGGATTCCCGAAGAAAAAGATGGAAGTGTTTTGTCACAAACATCTCGAGGAATTGGTGATGCACCATTTTCAGGGTCTCCGAGAGGAAGTTAAGCTTATAGTGAATCTGCTCGAGTGTGCTACTGGTATTAAGAAAATAACAATTGGGCTTGATCTGTTGTTTTATGAGGGCAATGGTGTATGGCCGAATCCTAATCCTGGTCCAGGCAGATTCGAAAGAAAAAGAGTACTTAAAATGCTTCGCGGGAAGGTGCCCTCTACTACTAGGCTAAGAGTTTTGCGATAGCACTTGATTGATTTATTTATTTTTAGCTCTCAAAGACATTTTCTTCTTGTGACATTATTCTGATATTTATCTGAAGATTATTGTCAGACCCCCGTAGATTGAGGTTATGCCACGCAGGCGCCATGTGTGCGCACATCAAGATCCTATGTGGCGACTGCATGGATCGGGATATTTCTAGAGTTCTCGTACACTTTTCCGAGACATTGTAGAATCCTCTAGAACCTTGTGTATATTTCTTGTATATTAGAAATATTTATATAGAGTATTCTAGAATACTCTTGATCGTTGGAGTAATGACACTTGTACAGATTGTAGCCATCCATTGTAAGGCCTTTGGCCTATATAAGGAGGTGAGAGCTCATTTGCTCCTCATCAAACAAACTTGTAAGCATTCAAGCAGTACAAGTCCCATCCTCTCAAACTCTCTCTTGCTCACTTAGCCCTTTTCTCGCACACACTTGCCTAGCTAACCTTCCTAGTCGTTAGAGGTGTCTAAGGCTGTACCCAAATCTGTGACATTATCTTCATTAAGAAGCTAATATGCCAATCAAATTTAGAATGAATTATAGAAACCAGAAACCAAGATTGTCTAATCACATCAATATATATATATATATATGTGTGGATGTATATTTTTAAAATGAATTATTAGAAACAAAAATCAAGTATCGTCTAAAGTCTATACATACACACATATCAAGAAGTATAGAATAAATATATAAAACAGAAATCAAGTATCTCTCATAGGTTCGAGCTCAAAGTCCCGTGAAACAGTGGATTAAAACCCTAGCTCTGAAGTCACACTTAATCCTATCAACTTGTTTACAGTGTTGAACATCGAACGTATGCATAGTTGATAATCCACTGTGAAACGCCACGTTCCTGTACACGCATTCTCATAGCTAACCCTAATCGCAGAAAAATATGCGTGTAGAGACTTCCTCTTCTTCACCCGATTCGATGCTCCTACTTCAACTGACCCCAGAATACGCGGGAAACCCTCGCCCCCACCGCAATGGCAACGGCACCTCCGCTAGTTCGCCTCTCCCTCTCCCTCTATCTATGTTCACGCTTTCTTTCTCTCTAAAAACTTTCTTTCTCTAAAAAAATTAATCGATCTTTGTGATTTCGAAATATGGTGTTTGAATTTGGCGGGGCTGGAACGAGTTTTATAAAAAAAAATACCATTTTTGGCCAAATTACAAAAACATCCCAATGGATTTGGGTATGAGTTGGGTCGTAATTGGGTCCCGTTATATATATAATATATTATCATTAATTATCTAATTGCACATTAACTATATTAATGTTATTTGTTGTTGTACTTATTTAGAATAATTGTTTTATATGTTTATATTTTAGTGTGAAAAATATTCAGTCCCGCTAAGGTGGTGCAATATAATTTGGACATGTGATAAAAAAAAAAAAAATTTAAGAAATTGAGAGTAATTATGATCATGTTAGGACTTGCCAGGAATTACTTGGTGACAACTATGATCTTTGAAGAAACAATACCTAATATGAAGTAGAGAAAAAATAAATAAAACAACATTCTAAATAGAATAAAAAAAAACTTCTAAAAGACAAAGAAAATTAAAGAAATATAAGTTGGAAATTTGCTCCCACCACCATTTTTACTAAAAAGCTTGGTTTCTCGAATTAAGCATCAAATCTTCATGAATAATTTTTTAAAAAAATAGAAGGTGAACTACTAAATTAATTATATATGCATTTTGAATGGGAGGAGGATAGCTTAATTTCTTGTCCTTAAAAGAATTTTACTAAATGGTACAAGATTTTTTTTTATTATTATTTTAAAGCAAAAAGTGATGGCTCTGCTACACATTTCATCGAATATATGGTGGGTTATGGAAAATGTATCTCTTAGTCTACCAACCTAACCTTCGATTCTATCCTGCTTCATTTGCTTCCCCTCCCCCCTTCTTCTTTTCTTTCTTTCCATCCTTCTTCTTCTTTTCCTTTCTCTTTTATGGCTAACCTTGTTGGGAGCTCCCAAAAAGGCACCGCTAACAGACCTGTTTTGGTCTCTGATAATGCTCAAGCACATTAAACATTGCAAACAATGAACTAGATGTTGATAGGAAGCAGATAGCAGATATCCAAAACACCCTAGAGAAGTACCAGGTTCCAGAGGTTAAAGCTAGCTACTCCATGGGTAGCAAGAGAAATAATGGTTCCAACTCTAGAGGAAGAGCTTTTAGAGCTAGGGGTTCAGGATAGGGGGGTTTTAGCAGAGGCTCGCAAGCTCCAGTCATAGCCCCTATTGTTCAAACCTTTGAGCCACGCGCGAGTGCAGATGGAGGTGAACAGGTGATGTATGCTCCCAACTACTCCCCTCTGATAGTCAACACTTTTGATTGCTTGGCACCTTTTCCTCAAAACAAGGAACAAGGTATGACTTTACCTACTCAGTTAGGTATTTCCTCTTTAGTTCCCACACCTTCAGTTGTTCCCTTCCAGAGCCATCACTCTTGGGCTGATGTAGCTGCTAGGGCTAGCTATGAGGCTCCTAGGAAGAGTTTGGAAGACCACGCGCAAAACCTGAATTGTGGAAAATCCCTGGTGCTGGAGCCACCCACCAATATTATTGAGGAGGGTGCTAAACAATGGAATGGATGTCTGCTGGGATATTTCCTTCACAAAAAGTTACCATTTTCCATGGTCCAGCCTTTGGCAATGAAAATGTGGATTTATAAGGGGTTGGAGGAAGTGTTAGTTGATAATAATGGTTTCTATGTGTCTAGGTTCACAAATGATGATGTGTGCAATGCCATCTTTGATGTTGGACCTTGCATGATTGCAGGCAGACCCATAGTCCTCCAAAAATGGCATGTGGGGTTTGAATTCTCAAAGGATGCTTGCAGGTTTATCCCATTATGGATGACGCTATATAATGTTCCTCTAGTTTTCTGGACTGCAAGAGGTTTGGGGTTCATTGCCAGTTATTTGGGAAAGCCTCTGTTTGCTGACTTACCTACAGAAACTAGAAAAAGGATAAGTTATGCTAGATTGTGTGTTGAGGTTGATGCTTCAAAACCTTTTGTTGAAAGCTTTCAGGTGAAAGTTTGAGGGAAAGTGTTTGACATCAAAGTGGACTATCAATGGAAGCCACATGTGTGCGCAAAATGTTTGTGCTTTGGACATTTGGAAAGTAAATGCCCCTCTAGTAATGCCTCAATGATTGACACTAATGATGATGTTGGTCACACTGTCAATGGTGAATTTGGAAGTAATACAAAAGGTGCCCCTGTTCTCAACAATGCCATTTCAGAGGGTATGAAGGAAAGTGAGTGGACTGAAGTTCACAAGGGGAAAAATGGAAGCAGTCCTATGTGTACCATTGTTCAAACTCATGACAAGTTAAATGAAGGAAATTCCCTTGCTGAATCTGGGGTGTATACCCTATGTGAAAACTCAAAAGGGAAAGGGAAACTTGATCCTGATGTAAATAGTAGCTTCAATGTGTTGCTTGAGCTTGATGAGCAGAAGGATCAGGAGGACATTTCTTGTAATGGAACTGATGAGAAAGACTCCCACGAGGACTCTGCTAGATCTTCCAGTCCTTCCATGCCTTGTAACTCTTCATCTCCAACTATTTTTGTCTACCATGTAGTCAAAGGAAAAAACAAAAAGAACAAGAAAAAGAAGAAATGGGGAATTAAAGCCATGGGTCCCAGATTGGGAAAGACTGGTTTGCTAGCTCAAACCCTTACCCAATGATCATTGGAGCATGGAACATCAGGGGTCTAAATTCCCATGAAAAATAAAGTGAAATAAGGAAGCTTATTGCTGAGCACCATTGTCAGATGTTTGCCATTCTTGAGACAAAAGTTCAGAGGGAGAAAGTGGATGATATTCACCATGTCATTGCTCCAAATTGGCATATTCTCCATAACTATGATCACTCTAGTATGGGGAGAATATGGATTCTGTTTAATCCTGAGGTTTTGAAAGTTGTGAGAGTTAGTGATTCTGCACAAGCCTTACATGTGATTGTTACTAAGGTATGCTCTCAATGTCAAATCAATGTGTCTTATATTTATGCTTTTAACTCTGCTCAACAGAGAAATAACCTATGAAATCACATAGCTGCCATGGATTTTGTGTTCTTAAATCCATGGATTACTATGGGAGATTTAATGTCATCATGCATCTTGATGAAAATTATGGAGGGACTAGTGTATGGAACAATGATACTATGGATTTCAGAGATTGTGTCCATGATGCAGAGCTGGTTGATCTAAGATTCAAAGGGATTTTTCATACCTAGACCAAGAAGAGAGGGGGAATTGCTAATATTTCAAGGAAAATTGACAGGGCTCTCGTGAATGATTGTTGGTTGAGCTCTTTTCCACTTTCTGACTGCACTTTCCTTCCCTATGGAGGATCTGATCATGCCCCTCTAATTGTGAAGTGTGGTAACCCTAAGCCTAAAAGAAATGTCCCTTTTAAGTTCTTTAATTGATTTGCTGAGCATGGTGACTTTCTAACAATTGTTGACAGTGTTTGAAAGATAAATATCCCAGGTGTCACCATGTACCAAATTGTTCAGAAGCTAAATTTTTTGAAGACAAGTTTAAAGTTCTCAATAAAAAAGATTTCAGTGACATCTCTTCTAGAGTCATTGGAGCCAAAGAAGCTTTGAACCAGTGTCAGATCAAGCTGGATAGAAATCCTACTGATGAATCCACTAGATTGGAGGAGATGCATCTTCTTAGCTGTCATGCAATGCTTGCAAAGGCTGAGGAGACTTTGTTCAAGCAAAAATCTAGGATTAACTGGTTGAATGAGGGGGACAAAAACACAAAGTTTTTCATGAAAGTTTTCAATGCTATATGTAACAGAAAGAAGATAGGGTCTCTAGTCCTCAGAGATGGATCCACCATTGAGTTTATCCATCTCATCAAATCTGAGGTTGTGAGACACTTCCAAAATTTATTGGGGAATATTGATAGCAACTACCATGTCATTAAAACTATCAGAGCTATGTATAGTAAGTCTTTATCTCATGATCAAATTGATAGCCTCCTTGAAATTCTGACTCAAGAAGATATTCAAAGATGTGTATTTGAGCTTAATTCTTCCAAGGCTCCTGACCCTGATGGGTATAATGTTTTTTTCTTTAAAAAGGCAAGGATGTGGTCAAAGTTGTGCAAAAGTTCTTTCAAAATGGGCACTTACTCAAGGAGATCAACACCACTTCTCTTTCTCTTGTCCCTAAGAATCCTAACCCTTCTACCATGAATGAGTTTAGGTCTATTGTATGTTGTAATACCCTCTACAAAATTATTTCCAAACTGTTAGCTATGAAATTGCAGGTGTTACTTCCATCCCTTATTGATAAGAGTCAGACATCTTTCATCAAGGGAAGGAGATTGGGGGACAATTTTCTGTTAACTCAAGAGTTGTTTTATGGGTATCACCTTGATTCTAGTACTCCTAAATGTACTATGAAAATTGATTTACACAAAGCTTATGACTCTGTTAGGTGGTATTTTTTTATCGATACTCTCAAGGTCCTCAACTTCCCTACTTTATTCATCAAATAGACCACATGATGCATTTTTACTCATGCTTTTTCTGTTTCTATTAATGGTGAAATGGAGGGTTTCTTCAAAGGTGATAAAGGTCTCATACAGGGTGATCCCATTTCACCATTTCTATTTATGATTGTTATGGATGTGCTTTCTGCTGCACTCCATAAAGCTTGTGTAAATGAGCCTAGGTTCAAAAACCATTGGAGATGCAATAGGAACAACATCAACCACTTATGTTTTGCATATGACCTTATGGTATTTTGCAATGGTGATTTGTTGTCTCTTCAAGTGATCAACAAGGGTTTCAAAGAGTTATGTGATGTGTTTGGTCTTTCCCCAAACATTGCAAAGAGCCAAATCTTCTTTTTTGGAGTGCCTAATGATACTCAATTATCCATGAGAAGTGAGGTTGGGTTTGAGCAAGGGAGTTTTCCTTTTAGGTACTTGGGATTACCCTTGTCCTCTTCTAGACTAAAATATAATGACTGCAAGAGCATGGTTGAGAGAATTACATGAAGGATTTCTTCTTAAACCACTAAGTATCTTTTTTATGCTGGGAGACTCCAGCTCTTGAAAGCCATCCTTTTTAGTATCCATTTGCTTTGGAATTCCCATATTGTTCTTCCTCTGCAAGTTCTTAAGGATGTAATTCTGTCTTGAGGAGGTTCTTGTGATCTGGAAAGGAGCTATGCTTCCATGGTGCAAATGTGAGATGGGATGTATGTGTGTAAACTAAAGGAATTTGGGGGGTTGGGGTTGCCAAATCTCCGAAGTCTCAACAGAGTGGCATCTTTAAAGCACATATGGCATATTATCAAATCTGATTATAGATAAGTGTTTCTAGATCATCAAACCTTCAGCTTCTAACTCTTGGAACTAGAGAAATATTTTGAAGATTAGAGGTTTAGCTAAGAGTTTCATTCAAGCTAAGGTGTTCAATGGCCTTAATACTTTCTTGTGGCATGATCTATGGTTGCCTCAATGCATTCTTGACACTTTTATTGATGACCATGTCTATGGAAATACTAGATGGGGGCATGACACTAAGGTGGCTTGTATCATTAGAAGGGGAAATTGGAGAGTTCCTCATGATCTCCTTCATTATGTTCCTAATGGTTTGTTTGATGAGATGCCAAACATTCATAATGGGTGTAAGGACTGGGTGAGTTGGGCATTATCTCCCAATGGATCTTTTAACTTCAAAAGCACCTACTATGCTCTTCTTCCTCCTTCCATTGAATCTAACTGGCATCACTCAGTCTGGTTCAAGCATTTCATTCCCAGGCAGGCTTTCATCACTTGGCTTGCAGTTCAGGAAAGGTTTAGTACGAAAGATAAATCAGGGATTCCCTCTGGGGTATCAAGGTTCTATTGTTTATGTGGGGTTAATCTTGAGAATCATCAACACATTTTCTTTAATTGCTATTTTTCTTCTAGGATATGGCAGTGGTTCCAGTCTAGATGTGGAGTGTTGGTTGGTGATACACTGGCTCAACTCATTGTTTAGGCTTCTAACAAATGGAATCAGGATTCTACTTCTTTGTCTGCAACAACTTTCAGATTATGTGTTGCAAGTGCAGTTTATTTCATTTGGAAAGAGAGGAACAATAGACTTTTTCCTAGAGTTTACTCCTCTTCTTGAAGCATTATTCAGAGGATTGAAGAGTGTGTTAGATCAAGGTTGTTGTCCATCAGTTTCAGGAACACTAGACAAAGAAGAGAGGTTGTTGGTGCATGGTTTCTCCTTAGTTCTGTAATGGAGGAAGTTTGAGCTTTGTTTTTCCGGGGTGTGGAGTTCAATGGCTTATTTGCTCTGTTCTGTATTGTTTTGAGTTTGCTCTTGGTAGTCTGCTTGGTAGGTTGTGTTCTGTATAGTTTTTGAGTTTTGCTCTTTGTGGCCTTTGGTCTCTGGCTTTTGTTATTTGTGGTTGGTATTTGAATAAATTTTGAAATTATCGAAAAAAAATTAAAGAAATATATTTCCTTTTAGGAAGATCTTGGGATAAAGCTATACCTTTTTTTATTTTTTGTGAAAAAATGTCAGAAACAATTTTATATGCAGTACTAGCTAACAAAAATTAGTCTCCTCTTCTCTCGTAATTAAAATATTAATTTAATCATCGGAGCCTATTAAATCGATACGACTGACACTGGTGACCTACATGTTGCTTCAAGGAACATACAACGTTCACCGGGTCGCAGCTAATCCATGCAGCAACGAAAGTAATTCTTCAAAGAATCCATCGTAAAAACAAGTAATTCTTCAAAGAAACATCAATTCTAAGAACAATAGTTAATACACTTTTTTATTGCACAAATGATACAAAACATTTAGAAGTAAAGAAAATGGTTAATTCATTTGCCTGATAATATACAATGAACTGTCACAAATTTTCATTTTGAAAAGAATTTTAAATAATAATTTTTTTATTATTTTTAATATAGTCAATTAATATACATTTTCCTTGTTACTATAATATATATCTATCTATACTACTATTACAAGTGTGAAGAATTTCAGTATTTTTGAGTGTTTCAGTATTTCAAGGTTCAACCCTATTTTTTATTTTATAAATTATAAAAACAAATTAAAATATTAATTTTTATTAAAGTTTATCTTTAAAAAACCTATTGAAGTAAAATTCTATTTATACCAATATATATGTTAATGATTTGAAAAGACATATCTACTAATAATAAATAGATTAGGATAATTAGCGTATTGGTTGATAAAATTCTAATATATGTCAATAATTTGAAACACAATATACGTATTGATATAATTAATATTCTTAACATTATGAAAACACAGATTAGTCAAAATAGAATTTGTTTTATTTTATTTTATTTTTGAAAGGAGAATTTGTTTTATTTTCAAATATAATTATATTATCCTTAATTTTATAATTTTAAATTTTCAAGGCTTAATCCCTATTTTTTAATTTTTGTTAAAGTTTATATTTAAAAAACCTATTGAAGTAGGATTTTATCAATAAAAAATCTATTGAAGTAGGATTCTATTTGTACCAATTAAAGTACAATTTTATTTCACCAATTAAACTAGAATTTTATTTGACTAGGATATACTAAATTCATTTCTTTATTTGTTCATATGGGTATTTTTTGTCTTGGTTAGAGAAATGGATTCGTATCGAATTCTTTAATAAATCTATTGAGGTAGGATTCTATTTGTACCAATTAAAGTATAATTTTATTTTACAACTAGAATTTTATTTGACTAGGATAAGACTAAATTCATTTCTTTATTTGTTCATATGTGTATTTTGTCTTGGTTAGAGAAATGGATTAGGATCGAATTGTGTGTCCTATAAGTTTGTTTATCTTATGTCGTATTTCTCAACTTTTGAATTGTGAATTTTTTTTTTGAGTGTTATATAATTGTAATTAACTATATATATTAAAGACCTAATTGTAATAGAACACTAAATTTTTTACTTCTACCATAATTATAGTAAACCTAATGTATTAATGTTATACAAATATATATATTTTAGACTATTCACACACAAAAAAAAAGTATATATATTTAATTATGCATTTAAATAATGTCCAATTTGCTTACTAAAATTCTAAAAGTGTTGGGACTTTTGACCGAAACAATAAATATGGATTTCAGATAGGGATTTGATTATAGGATAATTTCCTTCTTTTAAGAATGATCATCTTCCTATATTCATATTTAAAAATATTCAGTGTTTATTAAAAACAATAATCATATGAAATATAAAATATAAAATATAAAGTGTAAAAATCTTAGACAAATTATATATTAAATAGTTTAAATGCAATTGAATTGGATTTCTCAGTCAAATATCAATCTATACTTACTATTAAAAGTTCAAAGAGTTTTCAATCCTATTTTAAATTTAAAATAATATTTTTAATTACAAAAATTAAAATCCTAATCTATCTCTCTGACCATCCAAGAAATTAAAATTTTCAATAAATGAAAGGTTACACAATACGTTTGTCTTTCTCTTCATTCGTTGTTTTCTCTTTGAGGCAACAATTCATCTTCGTGTTCATCCAAGGAACCTGTAACTTGGCTTGAGTTATATGGTAAGTTTTTAGGGATTGTTTTATAGTATGTTTCCTCTCTCCGTCATGCTATATATATTTTTTCTTATGCATTGTTTTAAATAGAGAATTATTTTTATTTTATCTTCCTCCCCTTCTCTCTTTAGATTTAGTTTATTGATATTTGTTATATCCTTTTTATTTTTTATTTTGTTTTATGTTATATTTTTAATTTTTTTAAACTATATTATTTTGAATTTGAGGATTTTTTTTTTATAGTTTTTGAAATATTAATTTAAAATTTTGTTTATTTATTCAATGGCTTATAACTACATGTATTAATATGATTATGAGGAATTGAATTGACAATACTATTTTATATTTGTTTACCATTTTATTATTTAAGAAAAATTATTCTAATATCATGTTTCTCGTAGATTTAATGGTAACTTTTTACCTCTTTTTTTTTAACTATATATAAGTTTGAGTTAGTTTTAAAAACAAAGTTATTCATTTTTTATTGGTTTTTTTTTATATATTAGTCGGTTTGGCGTGGTGTCCTATTTGATTTTATATATTTTTTTACTATTGATTTGGTCGGTGATATATTTGATTGTGATTGTTTTATTTATTTATTAATGTTCTTTTAACTATATATATCAGTTTAAGTTTTATGAGTTTTAACTTTAATTTTAGTTTTCGATGTATTAGTCTGGATCTATTCATTTATTAGCTTTGTTATCTTTATTACTTTTTTTTTTAACTATTGTATATTTCATTGTCAATAACTATTACTAGTAGTCTCTTTTGAAATGTTCATGCCATTATTTTTTATTTCTTTTTTTCAAAAAAATTATAATTACAATTCTACTATGTTTCAAACCCTTTTTCAAGAATGTAAGGTAATAAAATCTATCTATCCATTTTCTTTTACCTAAATTTTTTTTTTTACGGTTTTAAATTTCTTTTACTAACTATTATTGTATTTGTATCAACTTTCAGTGTTTAAATATGTATTTATTATTGTTTTAAATTATTGAAACATCATGATTACTCTCTTTTTAATTGTTGTGTTATGATATTTCTATAAGTTAGGTAAAATGGTCTATTTGTTTTTAGCGTGGTATGGACATATGTGTAATAATAGTTTTTTATGTGCATATTTTGTGTGAGACATTTTTAAAATTATCTATGGTGTACTTTTTTTAAATTGATAAATTATTTATTTATTATAGTGGAAAGCAATGGATGGATGTTTTGAAATGAAGATATAAATTAGTACCACCTAAAATTTGATTTTTATATACTTAAATTATATTATATAAATGTTCCTACATGCATCGCACGTGCTATTTAGTAGTATACATATATGGATATAGATGTAGATGATGAAACTTTTAATGTAAATTTTGTATTTCTTAAAAAAAAATTGTTTGTTTAAAATAATGAAAAGTATATAGAAATTACCGAAAGCTTTTAACTCTTAAGACACACCTTAAACAATGTCCCGATCATATAATCTAATACATTTCACTAATAATAATTTAGCTTAGTCAACAGATCTTGTATGATGAACAATCACATATTTAGCCAAAATTGTTATAAATATTCTTTCACATACTAATTCTCTTAACCTTGAGAAAAACTATTTAATACACTCCGAAAAAAAGGAGATAATATTTAAAACATTAAAATGGCCATCATATATTTAAAAAATTAAAATGGTCTGATGGTCTTGGTCTGAAAAAATTGGAACTAGACCATGTTTGGCAAACTGTCTGAAAATCCATTATTATTTATCATTTACTATTTACTATTTATTTATTATTTATTATAATATTTATTTATTTATTCTTATTTTTATATATTATTTAATTCATTTTGTTAATATTTATTATTTATTCATTTATTTTTATTTGTTTATAAATATATTTTATTAATTTATTATTTATATTATTATTTATTATTATATTTATTTATTTTTTACTATTTTTATGTACTATTTAATTCATTTTATTTCATTTATTATTTAATTCATTTAATTTATTAATTATTATTATGTATTATTTAATTCATTTTGTTATTATTCATTTTTTATAAATATAATTCATTTAATTTATTATTTATATTATTATTTATTCATTTATTTTAATTAATTTATAAATATATTTTATTCATTTATTAAATATATTATTATTTATTTATTATGATTAATTTTGTATTATTTAATTCATTTTGCTTATTATTATTATTTTTATGTATTATTTAATTCATTTTGTTTATTATTCATTATTTTTATTTTATTTATAAATATGCTTTATTTAATTTATTATTTATATTATTAATTTATCATTTAATATTATTTATTTATTTGTTTAATTAATTTATAAATATATTTTATTAATTTATTATTTATTATTATATCTATTTTTTATTATTATTTTTATGTATTATTTATTTTATTTTGTTTATTATTCATTATTTTGTTTATTTTTTATTCATTTATTTATATTAATTTTTGAATATATTTTATTTATTTTTTATTCCTTTATTTATATTAATTTTTTGAATATATTTTATTTATTTTATCATTTATATTATTATTTTATTCATAAATATATATTTATTTATTTTTATTATTATATTTATTTTTTTATTATTAATTATTTTATTTTATTATTTTTTTGTATTTTGGTTTATATATATTCGTTAGATGTAGTTCAATTATTGGAGGATATTTTGGATAGATTTTGTAACCAGACCAAATAGAACGGCCAAAAATCTTGGTTTGAAAAAAAAGTCATTTTGGTTCAATTTGGTCTGGTTATATTTTTTTAGACCAATGCAAAACAAACATGGTCTGGTCATAGAAACTGAAGATTCAATCTCTAACCACTCTCCTACACAAACTGACTTTGAGACCGAACTGTTAATCCACAACTATATGTTTTAAGTAAATCATTTTCCTATGACCTTCTAAAGTTAGAAGTTGAAGCCAAGTCCAAAGAAAATAAAGCAAGACGACAAATATATAAAACAAGTTACACGCATGAGGAGAGAACAAAAATTACAAAAAAATGGCAAAAATTCATGATAACAAACCAATTAGAAATTAGTTTCTTTGATTATCTTAAAAATTACTACAAAAAAATTAATGTTCTTACAAAACATAAATGGACAAAACATGATAAAACAATTGTTTCTTCTAGTCACCCTCCTTTAGAAAACCTAATTGTTAACCACCTGGGAACCGAAATCCCAGCCTCCCCTTTTAAGGTAGTTACCTCCACACTCGATCCTAATACTAAAAAAATTATTGAACAAAACAATTTCACCAACCAATATTGAAGTACGCTAGGTTCTCAATTAGACAAGATAGAATCTAAACTTGACGCTTCCACCCCGGTGAAAAAAACTATTGATTTCCCTCTAATCAAGCTTCCTACAAAACGTCAAGGACTACCTAACAAACCAAGCACAAGCGACTCCTCTGCCCAAATTGATAAATTGTTAAAAGCCTTAGAATCACAACTAATCAAGGATTTAAAAAACCCTCACAGTTCTCAATTTTGATTCTCATAATGATACTGATAACTTTGAAACCTCATCTGAAGAAGACACAGATAACAATATACGCAAGTTAGAAAATGCCTTTGAGATCAATAGGATCACACATCGACCAATTAACCCTACAAGTATTACGAAAAATTGGTATACCCAACCCACTCCTGTCGATATTCAATATGAAGAAAGAATCTTCCAAAACCAATTTTCTGTATCATCTAAAAAAATTTATGAATGGAATATTGATGGACTCTCTGAACAAGAAATTTTAAACAAATTAAACCATCTTTCTATGACAGCCAATAGTTACCTTACACATCACAATATGCCTCAACCTGATATTGTAGAATTACTAGCCTCTGGGTTTTCAGGCATGTTAAGAAATTGGTGGGATAAACATCTTACCCAAGAAGCAAGAGATAATATAACATATGCAATCCAAAAAACAGAAGATGGGATCCCTATTTTTAATGAAGAAATTGGCCTCGGACTCCCGCTGGAGTCAATACATTAATTTACACAATTATAGACCATTTCATTGGCAGACCAAGTGACATTACTTATAGAATTCATGATCAACTTAGTAACCTTAGATGTCCTACATTAAGTGATTTTAGATGGTACAAAGATACTTTCTTGTCACGAGTTATGCTACGTGAAGATAGTAATAAACCATTTTGGAAAGAAAAATTTATTAATGGATTGCCCAGCCTTTTCTCTCATAAAATACGCACAGAACTTAGTAACACAACTGGTGTTATTGAATATGACAGTCTAACATATGGTAATATTATTAGTCTAATCCATAAAGTAGGACTCAAAATGTGTATAGATATGAAAATTAATAATCAGCTTAGTAAAGATAAAAACAAGACTAAATATGAAATGGGCACATTCTGCCAACAGTATGGATTACCCCCAATTGCACCATCTCGGCAAACAAAGAATTCAAAACAAACAAAATCCTTTCAAAAACGATATACTCGTCCTTATAAAAGATATAATAAAAAATTCCAACATAATGAATTCTATGATAAACAAAAGTTTAAAAAGAACGAAAAATATACGAGAAAAACAAAACCTTTTGAGAAGAATAATAAAATTGATCCAACTAAAGTTACGTGTTATAAGTGTAGTAAGAAAGGTCACTACGCGATAAATTGTCCTGTAAAAAATAAAATTAATCAGCTAGAAATCCCTGATGAAACTAAACAACAAATTTACACAATTCTTGAGTTAAAAAACATAAGCGACAGTGATACTGAAATTGAATCTAGTTCCTCTATTGAATCTTCTGCCTCTTGTCCCATTTCACCGGATATTAGTTTTTGGTGCAAAGATAGTTGTTGTACAAAAACAGTCAATATGTTAAATCGACACCAACATAAAACCCTTAATGTTCTCACCAAGGCAGAAGAACAACAACATCTTATGCTAGACCTCATAAGTAAAGTTGAAGACCCAGATTTAAAAAATTCTTATCTTCAAAAGCTTACTAGATTACTCACCATAAACAAAGATACTAAACCCCCTACCATAAACAAACCAAATTTTAGTCTTCACAAAACTCTTGAACGTTTTACTCTTAAAAAAGAAGTCACTATACAAGACCTCCAAGCAGAAGTCAACATCGTTAAACAAGAAATCAAAACCCTGAAAAATGAGAATCAAGATATAAAATCCCTCTTTCACACCCAACTCAAAGATCTAGTTAAAACTTCACACCAATTTTCAGTTTCTGATTCCTCTTCCTCTGACAGTATTGAAGATAATGACAACACAAATCCTTTTCAAAGTCCTGAAGAGGAAACCAATGGTTTGAATTGTCACGCCCCTAATTTCCTAGGACTCCAAAACCCAAGCCTAAGAGCTAAGGGAGTGAATGCGGAAGAAATAAAAATGAAATAAAATCCATTTCAGTCATAAAATACCCATAAAAGGGTAAAATAGACATAAAACATCTCAAATATTTCAAAAAGATCACACGGGATCGAAAAGGAGGCAAACCGAAACACTCGGTACCTTGATCGAATCATTCTGACCCACCATGTTCACCCAAGGGTAAAATGGTCAAATCAGGGTTAAAATAATAATTTCCAACTACAACTACAAACTTTGTACCTAAAACTAGCAATACGAACAAACGGGACCTAATTTGAAGCCACGAGGAAGGAGATATGAATTTTCAAAAGTGGCGTCAGACAACACCGACTTAAAACTAAAGTTGAAGTACCCCTCTTTCACTAAGGGTAAAACAGTCATTTCAGGGTTAAACTGGTCCTTTCAAATTTTATACCGATAATTTGGACGTAGGACAACCCATAGAAACAAACGGGGGTCCATTCCGACGTTCGAGGAGGAAAATACGGATTTTCAAACATCGGACGTCGTAAGCCGCTGCAGCAGGCCTGCACTACCAATTTCGAAAATGCTGAATTTTTTCTAAGTATGGATTAGTGAAGCTACTGCCCAAATCTGCAATTTCCTTAAAGTTTGAATATGCAAAAACGCGAGATTTTGCGATATGGCTTTGTTTTTCGCGCCGTCGGTCCCGAAAAATCATAAATATTGGAAAAGTGAGTTTTTCCTTGGCGGAACCCAAAAATAGTTTTCGAGACCTCGGAAATTGCGAAAAACGTAAACTTAGCAAAAAATGATTTTTTTGTAAGTTTTCATAAAATCTTCCGTCTTGCCCCCGGTATCCGTTTTAACTACCGCCGGTTTCTAAAGTTTAAAATATCTAAGAAAACGAATTTAATTAAATCCGTTTCTAAAAGCAAGGAAATTTACCGGGGCTACGGGGGTAGGCGAAAACGGGTTTTTCCATTCGAATCGAAAAGGGTTAGTTTGAAAACCTAGAAAAAAATGCCGTTTTCGGCCAAACACCTAATACTCGCAATTCATGGCAATTCATCCAATTCACATTCATAACTCCAAGGGAAAATATTCAATAATGATATTAAAGCGCTCTAAGGCGAAACATGCTAGAATTTGTCCAAAATTACATATTTCCACAATTCGGCACCGAAGTACCCCAAAATAATATAATCCCCGCGCATAGCGCTCCAAGGGATGTACATTGAGAATAACGCCTCGGCTAACATGCTAGCCGGGTTAAAATAAAATAGTTTTTCAAATTCAACTTACATGGACAAAATGAACATTTAAATACATATTTATCAACTAAATGTCCAACAAAATAAGTGTGGTCCGTCTCATGCACAAAAGGACGGACATACAACCACACGTCCTCGGAGAGACTACGGAACTCTCCCAACAGGATCATCACCTGAAAAAAATGTATATAACGTGGGGTGAGCTCACTAGCCCAGTAGAGGAAGCGTCATTGCCTCCATCTCGGTAGTCCGAGCGGTTCAACCCAACCAAGGTTCATGCCACTAACCCTAGGTCGGTCTCTTGTCCCACATGGCTCTCACGCCAATCCGGAACCCCTTCGAACCCCACAAATAAGTTTCCCCAACATGCTCACAACATAATTTTCTATAATTATAGCATGCTTCCACAATAACATCATATTCACATATATATGATAGTCTAAATGCACCATGACTCGACACACCCCCCGAGACACACGGCGCCCAACTCAGGTTAACGGATACATACTCTGTCCAATTACTTGTAGAGTACCGCACCGACTCTTCCCAAGTGATTTTTCTCTCTATCACTTCAACAAGGAAGACGGTTGTACGAGAGCCCAACATGCAACTCCGTACGCCATGACTACAAAAGTCAAGAACATGAGCCTCTACCCGGACTCCTAACTCACATTTGGTCGGCTTTTTAGTTCCGTAGGCGTGATACCTCCTGGCCAGTTGTTGCTTTGATCCGAACCCGACTACCAACACATCACTACACCACCCATATATTCCAACATCATGAATTTGACACTACATGAGTACTCAATATGCACATATGATTTTTCATCAACCATACTCCATCATAATATATGCTTTTTCTCTTTAGGCAATATATCATGTCAAAACTTTCCACATGCTCATAATATTACATTTATGATCACTAAACCACAACATCAATTCATATCACATTTATGATCAATAAACAACAACATGAATTCATATCACATAATCATATTATCAAGGGCCTAAATCATAGTCTAAGTTGCCCAAAACCAACTCGTATATATATATACGGCATATATACACTTAGACGCACACACCCTCTTACAAAGACAAAGACAAGTCATTTTCCCCTACCTCAATTCCAATCAAGCTAGCTCAAGAGTGTCCAAGAGAGGTCCAAGTAAGCTACCAACTCAAATGTTCAAGGAAAGAACTTCCAAGCTTTTAATAACCGAAATAATTGGTGAAAAGGTTCAACTCATGTCCCTTAACAAGATTCAAGAGAAAAAGGGAACCAATTATCAATAATTGAACACAAAGCTTCAAGGAAATAAATTCTAGGGTTTGAAATCAAGAACCCTAAAGAAGTGAAGAACACTTACCAATTTTTTTATCAAAGGGAAGATAAGGCCATCCTCTACAACTCTTATGTTCAAAGGTTCTTCAAACTCCAAGCCAATGATGATGTTCTTGAAGAAGAACCAAGGAAGAAGAAAAAATAAAATGGACGTGAGAAGAAGAGAGGTCTGTGGTGAATGAGAGAAGTCTTGCACTTTAGAAGACAAAAATCAATACATAATGGTGTATATGTATAACCCTAAATGAGTGTTCTAATCCAAGGGTTCATAACAAAGATGGGGAAAAAGGAAATGAATCCAAGGGCTAGAAATGAGTCTTGCCAAGTGGAAGACTTATTACACAACTCACCAAAACTTATTATTTTGCCAAACAAGGCCTTATCATCCAAGGGCTTAGAATAAAGATGGGAATTAACAAACCATCCAATGGTTGAGAAAAAGTCTTGTCAAGTGGAAGACTAAGAATAATGGATTATTCCATTTAAGTGTCAACCAAACAAGGCCTTATGATCCAAGGGCTTAAAACAAAGATGGGAGAATGAGATCAAGGGCTAGGAATGAGACAACACATGAAAGGTGGAAATGACCAAATTCATCCAAAGTTGGGGTTAATTACAAGAGTGCCATCAAGACTCTTTATTACCCTTTTACCCCTTGTCATCCTCCCTAATTACTAAAATGCCATTTTTGCCCTAATTTCTACATTTTCCACTAATTGTTCCAAATGTGAAATTACTCCTTTACCCCTCGGTCATTTCTTTCCCGAAATCGTTCTCAATAATTTTCATTAATTTCAAAATGAAAATAAAACATGCTACGTACAATTTTTATAACACGTACAACATGTAAGGCATGCTAAAACAATTAAACACATTAAGCACATAAACACATAATTGTTTAAATAAAAATTTTAAATTAACCCGTAAAAATACCGGACGTTACATGAATCTAATTAACCGAACCTCATTTAAAAAATGGAAAATAAAAGTCACATTAGTTATTAATAAGGAATACCAAAAAACTGTCATTACTCTAGTTGACTCTGGAGCTGATCTTAACTGTATACAAGAAGGCCTGATTCCTAGCAAATACTATGAAAAAACAAATGAGAAACTCAGTTCTGCTAATGGTAGTGCGATGAAAATCAAGTATGAATTATCTAAAGCTCATATTTGTCAAGATAATGTCTGTTTCAAAACTACATTTGTCCTAGTAAAAAATATGACTGATACAGTCATCCTTGGCCTTCCATTTTTATATCTTCTTTACCCATTTACCATAAATAATGATGGTCTCTCTACAACACATTTTGGTCAAAATATTACTTTTCCTTTTTTGCAAAAATCTTCTAGTAAAAAACTCGAAAGCATCATTGATTTTTTAATCTCTAAAAATATTTACATTCTCCATCATAAAGAACAACATTTAAATTCTTTAAAAGAAGAAATAATTCACAAACGAACAGAAACACAATTAAGAAACCCTACCCTTCAAAATCAGATAAAACAATACGAAAACAAACTTATTCAAGAAATATGTTCGGAACTACCCAATGCTTTTTGGCATAGAAAACAACATATTGTTAGTCTTCCTTACATCAAATCTCTCATTAATAAAAATATTCCAATTAAAGCCCGACCAATTCAGATGAATGTTGAAGTCTTAGAATTCTGTAAAAAAGAAATCCATGACCTTCTTCAAAAGAAAATCATACGTCACAGCAAATCACCTTGGTCTTGCTCAGCTTTTTATGTCCAGAAAAATTCCGAAATAGAACGAGGGGTACCACGTCTAGTCATTAATTACAAGCCTCTTAATCAAGTCCTTGAATGGATAAGATATCCTATCCCTAACAAGAGAGATTTAATTAATCGATTAGGACAAGCAACCATTTTCTCCAAATTTGACCTTAAGTCTGGCTTCTGGCAAATTCAGATTACAGAAAAAGATAAGTACAAAACTGCATTCGCTACACCTTTCGGCCATTACGAATGGAATGTCATGCCCTTTGGCCTTAAAAATGCCCCAAGTGAATTCCAAAATATTATGAATGATATTTTCAATCATTTCAGTCATTTTTCCATAGTCTACATTGATGATGTTCTTATCTTTTCCAACAACATTGAAGCTTATTGGAAACATCTTAATTCTTTCTTCCACACCATCAAAATCAATGGTTTAGTCATCTATGCTTCTAAGATAAAACTTTTCCAAACCAAAGTTAGATTTCTTGGTTATGATATATCCCAAGGACAATTCCACCCAATCAGTCATTCCATAGAATTTGCAGGCAAATTCCCAGACCAAATTCTTGATAAAACCCAGTTACAACGTTTCCTTGGTTCTTTAAATTATATTGCTGAATTTTACAAAGATCTTAGAAAATAATGTAAACCACTCTTCGATCGTTTACAGTCAAACCCCCCTCCATGGACTGGTATTCATACCACTATAGTTAGAGACATTAAAAAATATGTCAAAACTCTTCCTTGCTTAGGAATTCCTTCAGTCAACTCTTTCAAAATCATTGAAACCGATGCCTCCAACATTGGTTATGGAGGCATTTTAAAACAAAAACTCTCCCCTACTTCTCTAGAACAGCTTGTTCGTTTCCATTCTGGAGCATGGAACAAAACACAAAGTAATTATAGCACTATTAAACAAGAAATTCTTGCAATTGTTCTATGTATCAGTAAATTCCAATATGATATTTTAAATCAAAATTGATTTAAAATATGTTTTTGCAATTGATTGCAAAAGTGCCAAATATGTTTTAGAAAAAGATGTTAAAAATATAGCTGCTAAGCATATTTTTGCCAGATGACAGTCTATTTTAAGCATTTTCCAATTTGATATCAAATACATTCGTGGATGTGACAATTCAATCCCAGATTTTCTTACCAGAGAATTTTTGCAGAACCCTGATGGCAAATAGACAACCACAACCACGTCCCAGAGGAGGGATCCCGCCAGTCAGACCTCCTCCCTTAGTAAAAACTGAACCCTCTACTTCCCTCGCTCTAGTAAACAAATTCACAAGCTTAGGGACTCCCTTAGGTCCTCGTCCTACCTTTAGTTCAGCTCTAACAACTCCACATGATCCTTTCACCATCCATGCCCCAGTCACAAGTACTCTACCTCTCCCCAGATACAACCCTCTAGGAATATCAGAATATCTTCAAAAAACTTACCATACCCTTTTCCACATCGAACCTCATTTTTCTCACACAAATGATCCAATTGCCCTAGTAAGACAGTTTTTCCCCCCAAATTCTCATTGGATACCACACACCCCTAGTCACAACTTGCAATATTACAGAGATATCCGCTACCAAACCAATTCTGTCTTCATCAAACCTGTCCCTGATCGTAATGATCCAACCAAAGTCATTTACCACTCCTTGTACATTTTGAGAGTTATCTCCCTCAAAGAATGGGGAAAATATCCCTTTGAAACTAAAAAGTTAGATAACTCACTCTCATTCACCTACTATGACTACATTGATGCCTGGTTCAAAATTTTCCTTTTTCAAACTGAAACTTTTAGTCATTCTTGGTTCGTCAATTTTGATAGTAAATTTAATAATCAACTCCCTTCTTGGTTCGTTAAATGGTGGAATGACCATGGCCCAGACGACGATGTGATCCATGAAATCCTCTGGGAACAAATCAACTATTTTGAAACCAAGTTCAAAATCCCTTCATATGATCATCAATTCCCCCTACTACTAATTTTTGCCAAAAAATACAAAATCCCTTGGATCTTCAAATGGCATTACAACCTTAAAGGTGATATTGACACAGTTTGTAGAGTCCATTATACCAAATGGTGGGATCCTTTCAAAATCGAAAGAATCATTCAACAAGTCCAACTGGAATTCCCAAAATAAGTTTCTCAGCCACTTAAAAAAAGGCTAGCCCAGTCACACAAGTCATTGAATCAGCACAGTCAAGCTCCTCTACAGAAACCGCAGTCAAGAAATCAGCCTCCAAGAAGTCATCCTCCAAAGCAAAGCTCAAAGAAAAAATGGAAAAGCTCCTTGCCAAAATAGAAGGAGATTCAAGTAGTAATGAAGAAGATGGATCGTCTACAGAAACCAAATACAGACCATACCATGATGCCCAAGATCCCTTTGATCTGTCAAAAGATTAAGAAAAAGGAACACAGTCAAGCTCAAGTCAACAGATACAAAAAAGGCACAAAAAGACGAGAATAATGAATAGTAAATTTGACTTTTTTGCTACAGTAACCGTCGGCACAAAAAACAAATACAGTGTTCAACAGTACCGACAGACTACTATTGCAAACAGTATAAAGTCACAGTGCTCTGCCCCTAAAGTCAAAAATACTACAGTGAAAAACAAGAGTTGTCTGCCCCAGAAGTCACGAGATCAATAGTCCAAAACCTATAGTAAACTCTGCTATATCCTCTATATAAGCAGGCAAATGTAATGGTCTTAGATCAGGTTTTAGTTTCCCACTTTTCTTTCTACTTTGTAATTCTATTCTCTTCTCTTCCCCTCTTTTCTCTCCTGAAAGCATACTAAGCCTCCGAACCCAAATGGATTGTCATACATCCACTTGTAAGTTCGTCTATCATAGTTAAATGTATTTTTGAATCGTAATAATATTCAGTTAAGATTTTCAGTCAATTGCAATTACTTACTTTGTCTTAAATTCTTTTATAATTAAATCTGAAGAAAGTTACGGTGTATGACAGACTTTGAGTCTCGCTCTGCCTAGACCACTTCAATTTATTAAATTGCTTGGACGGTTGTGTCCTATATACTTATACTACTATCATATATACTTATCCTACTGTTATATATATATAAATTGCTTGGACGGTTAAAACCATGACCAGACCAGAAAAATGAGACCATAATCACCTACCAAACAAACCCTAAAAACCCTCCCTAGTCCATCTCTCTCTCCCCCTTCTCCCTTTTTCCAAAATATCATTAATAGTTATGAATTTTTAAAAACAAATCTACACGTACAAAGGCATATCAAAAAATTGTGTCAGGGGCGTATATGGTATGTGGTAACAAGTACTTATGATAAATAAAAAATAACTAACTTGAGGATTAATAATGCTACAATACAAAAGTTTAAAAAATTAAAGTGTAGACATAGTTATTTTAGTCTATTCAACTTAAGGGAAAAAAAATAAGAAAGGAAAGGAAAAAATATTTATATTGCAAATCCAAAGTCAATGGGTACTATGGACATTTTCTAGGTATTGGGGTATTTTTGTCAACTTTTTCAAACCTCAGGGGACAATTGAAACGCACTCTTCAAACATTGCATCTACTTATAATTTACTCAAATCTCAGAGGGTGTCATTGTAAATAACCCAATTATTTAAGTTAACATATGACTCCAAGAAGCAATAATAGTAACAATAATCATCATCACATCATATTTGGTAAAAAATATTTAATGCTGTTTTTTTTTTTTTTTTCCATGTTGGATATTGAAATTCAATTATACATACATGTTACTCCCCCGTCCCAATTTAATTGTCCACATTTGACTTTTCAATAATTTTTTTGATATTTTGAATTTCCTATTTTGCCCTTTGATAATATAGTATAATATTAATTTTTAGTGGAATCCATTCCTTTTTGAAGTTAATGAAGAGGGATAATTTGAGAAAATATATGATAATATTATATTGGAATTCGAAACTGGATAACTAATTCAGAACAAGTAAAATAGGCAAAGTGGACAACTAAATTGGGATAGAGGTAGTATAGCATTTAATTGTTGACACCCAAAATGAGCCGCCACTAGAACCGGACTGAAACCAAGTGGAGCGGGCGGGCTGCACAAGAAGAAGCCCAACAAAGAGATGAATGAAGACTCCAAGAATAAAGGATTGCTTTGAGAAGAAGTCAAAATTATAGTTTCTATTTTATTTCATCTCTTTTAATTAGTCTTTTAGATAGAAATAACTAGTTAGTATTTTATCATTTCAATTTAGGTTATTTATCTATTTTTATTTAATTGTTATATTTTAGTCAATTTTAGGCTATAAATAATGTATATAGACTTCTATTTTAGGATCCATCACCAAACACAAAAATGTCCTTGCTACAATAGCAATCTTTATTTTCATTCTGCAATTTAATTTCTCAGCATTGTTTATTTCAATTCCTCTCAATATCGTTCCTTTAATTTTCTTGTCCCGCACTTTCAATACCATTTATTTTCCATGCACTTTTTCAATTTCAAGTCTCTTCAAATTCCTTGCAATTGCACTTTCAATTATTTTTTTTATTCATCCTCTTATTATTCTCGGTTATCGAAATTCCTATTTGTTGAGGCAATCCGAATTCATTCGTGTGAGTTGAGTTATTTCTCGCACAAATCGCCTGATTTTATTCATTTCGTTCAAAAGAAATGAAGACTCATTCCTTTTGAACCGGTTGAACTCGGTCACCGGTTCTGATACACCCGCATTACACGGAAAAAAGAAGAATCGATCTAATCCTTCGACCAATTTTTTTTGGAGCGAACATTAACAATTCTTAATTGAATTGAATTTATTAGTATAAAATCTATAAGAATCTTCATAATATTTCTACAAGGACTGAGTGAGAGAAACAAATTAAATTTTCATTTCACTTGTACTATCCTAGAATGTTATCTTAATATACTTCTATTCTAATAAAGAAATTACATAGGCCTATTTGGTTTGTATGTTTTCTGAAAATTTAAAATTAAAAAACTGTAAAAAAAAGTCTGTTTGGTTTAATTTTTTGAAAATAATTTAAAGAAAACTCAGCTATAAAAATGCGTGTATTTAGAGTACTTATTTTTATTATTCTCATAAAACTGTTTTTATTTTTAGAATTTTCAAGAACAGTTTTTAAATATACAAACTAAACATGCCCTCAATTTTCACATTTTGGTTTTGTTTCTTTTCTTGCATGGTTTGAGTTACCTATCATTTTCCTTTAGGGTAAATAACAGTTTCACTCCCTGTTAATAGTGTAAATTACACCCGCACCCCCTCTATTTTTGCTAATTACAGTTTCACCCCTTGAATCTCATATCCGCGACCGGATATGTGCAATTACTCTTATACCCCTTTTTATATTTATTTTAAATAATGAAATATTCTTTTATGTTAAATTACCTATTTACCCTTTCATCATCTTCTTCATCTCACCCCTACTCTCTCCTAAACCCCTCAAATCAAACCCTAACCCTAAAATGAACTACCAATTATCAAACCTCAATTCCTACCCATACTCAATTAATTGTCCATTTTCAATTACAGAAAAATCAAAATAAAATAACATATATATCTATATATATATATATATCTATATATATACGCACATATATATCTATATACATATAACTATCTATATATATACACACACATATATATATACATATATAACTATATAGATAGATATACACCAATCTATATATATACACGCACATATATAACTATATATATCTATCTATATATATATACGCACATATATATCTACATACATATGAAATGGGTGTGTTGATTTTTTGATATTTTTGGTCTAAATCATGCTTCTTATAGGATGTATTTGTTGATCTTGGACTCAATTTATGTTTCTATGATATAGATTGAATTTGCCCAATACCCAATTCATACATATACATATATGTATATGGGTATATACATATATTTATGCACACACATATATATATATAAGTGATAAAGGTAGTTTAGGCATTTCACATCATTTTAGATGGACAAACAAGTCTTTACACACATATAAGGGTAATTTGGTCATTTCGCATCTCAGATTTTGATTGACCCGGTTTGACTTCGCCGGAGAATGAGTTGAGGGGGTGAAAGTGAAACAAATGCCTAAACTAGAGAGAGTGAAACTGTAATTAACGAAAATAAAAAGAATGCGAGTATAATTTACACTATCAACAAGGGATGAAACTGTTATTTACCCTTTCCTTTATTTTCTTTCACCCACTTCTTTCCTTCCAAATGAAACAAATCAAACAAAGTTGCCAATCACTAGCCTTTGGCTTGATGACAACAGTATTAGAAAACAAATAATAATAATCAGAAATAACAAAATTTAAAAAAGGGTAAATTATAATTTGACCCCTATTGATAGTATAAATTACACCCACACCCCCTATATTTTCAATAATTATAGTTTCATCCCTTATTTATTTCACTTTCACCCCCTCAACTCATTCTCCGGCGAGGTCAAACCGGGTCAACCAAAATTTGAGATGCGAAATAACCAAATTACCCTTATATGTGTGTAAAGACTTGTTTGCCCATCTAAAATTATGTGAAATGCCTAAACTACCCTCATCACTTATATATATATATGTGTGCATAAATATATGTATATACCCATATACATATATGTATATGTATGAATTGGGTATTGGGCAAATTCAATCTATATTCATAGAAACATAAATTAGGTCCAATATCAACAAATACGTCTTATAAGAAGCATGATTTAGACCAAAAATATCAAAAAATCAACACATCCATTTCATATGTATGTAGATATATATGTGCGTATATATATATATAGTTATATATGTATATATATGTGCGTGTATATATATAGATAGTTATATATATATAGATATATATATGTGCGTATATATATAGAGATAGAGATATATATAGATATATATGTCATTTTGTTTTGATTTTTCTGTCATTGAAAATGGACAATTAATTGAGTATGGGTAGGAATTGAGGTTTGATAATTGGTAGTTCATTTTAGGGTTAGGGTTTGATTTGAGGGGTTTTAGGAAAGAGTAGGGGTGAGATGAAAAAGATGATAGAAGGGTAAATAGGTAATTTAACATAAAAGAATATTTGATTATTTAAAATAAATATAAAAAAGGGGTATAAGAGTAATTTCACATATCCGGTTGCCGGATATGGGATTCAGGGAATGAAACTGTAATTATCAAAAATAGAGGAAGTGCGGGTGTAATTTACACTATCAACAGGGAGTCAAAATGTAATTTACCCTTTAAAAAATAAATGGCCACAAAGAAACAGAAATTTGAGCTTTAAGTGAAAGGTAGTGGGGCCCTAATTTCCCTCTATATCCACCAAAATAGGTGGGCCGCATTCAACATATCTATGTGTGTGTGTATATATATATATATATATATATATATCTACAATGGGCCGCCGCATCCGAAGGCTACCATTCTATTGGATACGAAAAGGTCATCTCTTCTTATCACAATGAAAGACAAAGCCACCACAGAGATACTGCTCTGTTTTGAGTTTAGATTACCCAAATTAATATTAACCTCTGGATTAATACAAGGTATATATATATATATTTATATATTCAAATTTAAAGAGATAAGTTTGTAACTTTTAACGAGACATAATGTTCTGTTGAAAGGTCTATTTCATATATTATCACTGCAATTTTGCAAGAATAATACTTGGATCCTCCTAAAGAATCAATTCATTCTTCTTCCGATACTATGTAGACACATGTAAAATAATTTTTTAATAAGGAATTCACATTAATTCATGTTTTAACAAATTTATGTTCATGTTCCTTTTACAAAAATATTTAATCACATGTTCAAGTTATATTGGACCACATTAACAGGGAGGAAGCACGTTTGGTACGGTTGAATGGAATAGAATGAAAGTTGGAATGGAATGAGAATGAGAATGGAATGGAATAACCATTCTCATTTTATTGTTTGGTTGTAAATATGAAGTACATTGGAAATGGAATGAACTTTAATTTTTTTCTCAAAAATACCCTTCTTAGTATTAAATATAAAATTAAATAAAATAATACTATTTTTTAATTTTTTTACAAAAAAAATGGTAAAACGTAATGGAAATAGTAATGACGGACAATAAAGGTGGCGGCGGTGGTGGCGAAATGGTGGTGGTGGTGGCTTATTTTTTTGAAATGTGAGAGGGTTATTTAAGTAATTTTATATTTTAAAAGTATTCCTAGAGGAATGGAATGACCATTCCACAACTTTAGTAATGGAATGAAAATCCATTCCCAAGAATGAAATTTCATTCCTTGAGAATGGTCATTCCCATTCATTATGTTGTACCAAACCAATGAATGAAATGAATGGGCATTCCATTCCATTCTATTCCAATGTACCAGACATGCACTTAGTCCTTATGGGCATGACCTAAATATTCTCCTTTTGCAAATATTATATTGAAGAGGAAAAAAAAGAGTGCTAGTATACTTGTTTGTATTTGTTTGAACTTAAAATATATATTTTAAATAATATAATAATTTTAATTTATTTGTGTTCTTACTTAATTTTTAAAATAATTCTTTTCTCTCCGTATTATATATTTTAAATAATATAATAATTTTAATTTATTTGTGTTCTTACTTAATTTTTAAAATAATTCTTTTCTCTCCGTATTTGCATTAGTGTTAATAAATATTTTGAAAAAATTATTTATGTATAAACATGATATTTATTTTACTTGTTGCATTTAAAACATTAATGGTCTGCTTGATTTATATATATGAAAATAATTTTTGAGAATTTTGATAATATAAAACAGTTTTTTAAGAATAATAAAAATAAGTTATCTTAATACATTTTTATAACTGAATTTTTCGAAAGTAGTTTTCTGAAAATTAAACCAAACAAATTTTTGCACAAATTTTTAATTTTCAGTTTTCAGAAAAATAAAAAATTATTTTCATAAATACAAGACAAACATATCCTAAAGTATTAAAAAAAATCAACATCTGTCTCCTCATGCATGACAGCTTCAAAAGTAAAAATAGAAGGTAAAAATAAACTACTACTACTTTCTATTAATACATAAATTCATAGATATATATTTTTTTTAACAAAAATTCATAGATATAGCCCTTGATAAAACATTGGTTACCAAATATATTAATGGGTCCGTTTGGATACGAAAAAACAGTTTTTGTTTTTTTACTGTTCATTGAGTTAAAAAAAAAACACGTTTGGCAAACTCGTTTACTGTTCACATTTTTTTCCCCAAGAAAATTGTTTTATATGAATAGTGTGTAAAAGTGGTGAAAACACCAAATACAACTTTTAGTTGTTTTTTGAGTTTTTTCACTGTTTAGGGTACCACCTCCGCCACCGCCCCCACTGCCGCCGCCACCAACCACCACCACCCCCCACCACCGGTCGCCGCCACCTCCGCCCCCCGCTAGTCACCCACCAATACCATTTTATTTTTCAATACAAATTTTTATCCAAACGCTTTTTTGTTTTTAATTTTTTGCTGAAAAAAACAAAGACAAATACAAAAACAGTTTTTATATTTGAAGACAGAAAATAAATACAAAAAACAGGCTTTCCAAACGCACCCAATTGCGACAATGAGACCTCAATGTATTGCGTGAAAGCTTTGGGTGCGTTTGGAAACTAGTGTTTTCGTTTTTGTTTTCGTTTTTTATCTCTTGAGAACAAATTTTTTTCTTGTTCTTGTCCTAAGGGTAATCCGGAAACAAAAACATGTTTGGTTGGAAATTTTGTTTAAAAAATTTTCAGGAACAAAAAAATATATATATATTTTTTGGAGGTTGAAGATAGAGGTTAAAGTTTGGAAGTTAAAGATGGAAGTTAGGGAATCTGCAATAAATTTTTTTTTTTTTTTGGTTGAGAACAAACCATGCCAAAAACAAAAAAATACCATTTTGGTGTTCTCAAATTTTGAACTAAGGGTGAGAAAATATTTTTTTACTGTTTACGAAAACAAAAACCATCAAAGGCTCCCAAACGCGTTTTTGTTCCCGTGAACAGTGAAAAAAATAATAACAAAAATGAAAAAAACCCTTTCCAAACGCACCATTTGGTTTTAGAAACATGTGAGCTGAGTATTACAGGAAACATGGATATATTTAATTTCATAATAGTCCTAACCTCCTTTATTTTTCCCGAAAATTATTGAATATCACATGATAAGTTACAAATCAATTAAGATAAGTAATTTTTTTAGGTGTAAGTGACAAAATACATACGTATTATCCCGAATATCCAATATCTTTTCAAACACATAATCTTATTGATATCATGTATATATATGGGAAAATTATAGAATATGGACCATTCCTAAATTGGTGTAAATGGACCACCAAAGTATGAAAAGATGAAAAATGACAAAAATCAAAACTTAATTGTTAGAAAGGAATCATTTTATTGTAAAGCAGGGTTATAGCGACAATGTGGTCAAAAAGTTTTAATTATAGAAACAATATATATATCCATTCAAAATAAGGGCATGCTTAGTATTTAAGAGAATTAATTTCTTAAATTAAGAAATGGGAGTTCTTTGAAAATATATTTTTTATAAATGAGTTTTTCAGAAAACTTAACAAGCAGAAATTTTGTACATTGATTTTTAGTTTTTAAAAAATAAAAACCATTTTTAAAAAATAAAAAAAATATTTTAAAAATGCATATCAAGCAAGTCTTAAGGGTGCGTTTGGATACTCTGTTTTTGTTCTGTTTTTTGTTTTTTTGTACTGTTCAGGAGAACAGAACATGTTTGGCAACCCTTTTTACTGTTTATTCTGTTCTCAATTTGGAAACTGTTTTCGTGAATAGTAGAAAAAACAAGGGAACAACAAAAACTTGTTTTTTTGTTCTTTTTGGAATTTTTCAAAAAAAAAGAATTGTGGTAGAGAGGAAAAATTGTGTGAGAATTTGTGTTTATTTGCCCCAAACATGTTTTTTGTTTTTGTTCTTTTGGGTGAGAAAATAAGAACAAGAACAAAAATTGTTCTTGTTTTTTGGTTCTCAAAACAAAAACAAAAACGATGGTTCCCAAACGGGCCCTAAGTGTCTCTATATTCTTTTGTCAGTTCTAAAACTAATATTTGGTTTAAAAAATTCACCTATTTTCAATATTATTTTAAGTTATCCATCATTGCGAACGCACCATAATTTTTTTTAAATATATAAATGTAAATTTTTTATCTTTACAGTAAAAAAAACATATGAAAAATATATTTGGAAAGTTGAATCTGTGTTAATTTTCTGTGAGACATAGGGGAGACGCAATATAGACATAATACATTTATGTTTTGGAAAATCCTTAGGATATATGGATAATAGATATACATCATATATATCCATACACACTATAGATATAGCTGTAGACTAACATAACCCAAATACAAAAAAAAACTTTGCACTTGTAGAGAGAGAAAAAACTACAGAGTAGAGAGAGAGATGGATAGGGTGTTTTCAGTGGATGACATTGCCGGCCAATTCTGGTCGCCGCCGCCGATTAGCTTAGAGCAATCGACAGCCGAGGAAGACTCCAAGATGATGAATCGGAGCTCATCGGAGTGGGCGTTCCAGAAGTTCCTCCAGGAGGCGTCCGCATCCGATAATTACCCACCTCCGCTGTCTTCTTCCCGCGCCGGAGATGGGGCTTCGTCGGCGATGCCAAAAAACGACGTCGTGGAGATCAGGGATGAGCACCCAAATCGTCGTCAAGCGACGATCAATACGGGTTCGACGACGTCGTCTGATTCGGCTCCGACCAACATTCCGGCGGATTCAGAGGAGTACCAGGCGTTCCTCAAGAGCCGGCTCAATCTGGCTTGCGCTGCTGTGGCCTTGAGTCGGGTAAGTTCTGGGTTTTTTCCTTTTTGTATTTTTCTCACTTTTTTTGGGTGTTTGGTTGCCGAGAAAATTGAAGGTAAGGAAAGAAATCCGGATCATATAATTTTGGGTTTTATGTTAATTTGGTTTCGGACCCATTAAATAATTCAGCTCTGCCACACCGAATCTGGGTGTCAATCTTTTCTCCCCCAATTTTCTCAGCTACCAAACAGAGCATCAGCCTTATATAGATATATATCGGTGGGTGCATGTTCATGGTCTGTTCTTCCTATCATTTTTTCCCCCAGTTCTTAAAAATAAAAATATGAAATTAAAAGAAATCGATTGTGTTGTTTTCTCTGTATCCCTTTTGACTTTTTTGGGTGCTTGGTTGCCGAGGAATTGAAGGAAAGGAAATTGACCGGGGATGATGATTTTTTGTGTTTGACGTTAATCTGGTTTAATAATAATCTCGGTTTCGCTACAAGAAATATCTGATTCAACATATATTTTCGTTTCAATTTTTATCCTTTTCCCAATTTTCTCAGCTACCAAACATAGACTCAAGAATTTTTATGATTCATTGGTGCGTGTTCATGGTGTCCTTTTTTCCCAGTGATGGGATTACAAATTCATGTCCTCTCCCGGATTTTGCCATTGTTTCCATCATCTGGAATTCCTGTCAATAAATCTATATACATGTTTTGTATATATATGTTCAAGTATTTGTGTTATTAAATTGATTGGAAGTTGTTGCTGAAATGAGATTGAATGTCATCGTTGAAATTGTCTATTACTAATTTTTGTTTTTGATCCAGCAGTTTACTTTCTCTAGCTGATATATTCTTTACTTGTGTGCAAGTGATTTGTTAATATAAAATATCTGTTGCTTATCCCAATTTATATATGTTTATATGTATATAAAAAACATCTCTGCTTTTCGCACTGTTTGAGCATTCTTATACAAATAGATATGTGATTCACCCTTTGGTTTAAGATATGTTAGCTTCCTCCATGCCTTTGATACAGTGGAAGTATGGCTTTGAAAAACTTCGATTTACTGTCCATCTTTGCTTTCTAGTCCATGAATTGTGTTGAATTTGTGTGTTGAAGGCAGAACATTCTCATGTAAACCAATTTTAGAATTGAAATTTCAATCGCCATTCCCTTATACTGGAGTTTTGCTATTTGTTAGCGAGTGATAGGTCAGTGGTTTTTATTCTTAACCTTCTTAAATATAAAAAAAAATTAGATTATGGATGGAAAATCAGACGGAATGTTTTCAGATTTTAGTATAAACAGTAATGACCTGTTTTTGTGGTAAGCTGCAAATTTAGAGCGAAGCAGATAAAACAAATTACATTCATTAGCCACCTGAGTTGATCAACTTATGATTCATATTCCAAAATAATATTTTGAAGCTAACACGTGAATGATGAAACTTTCCTTTCGCAACACTGGCTCTTGATTAACATCAACGACTTTACTTTTGTCCTTGTTTCATAATTCCGGAAGCCTTGCTTAACTTATTTATGTTCAAATAATATGTCAACAGGCATCGTATGTAAAACCTCAAGAGTCTGCTGCTGTAATTGACAATGGTTCACAGGCTTCCAATACTTCCCAGTTGGGACCTCAAGCTCCTTGTAAAGGTTAGTTTCTATGAGTAACCAGATTGTTTATTCTTTCATGATTTAAGGGTATATACAAGATATGCAGCTTTTGTTCGCACGATCCAATTACTGTATGGTCAGAAGAGTTCCATTATTTGTCGAGAAAGGTGTTTGCCCCTTTGCCATCCGCTCATGTAGACAGGAATAGAATGGATCTGATTTGTGCCTCTAAGAGCGAGATTAGTAATGTGCTTCATGATAGTATTGCCTTAATCTTTAGTTGCATATGTGTACATGCATGCAACCATGCATACAAAATACATTCTTTGTGTGCGTCTAGACGAAGACACATACACCCCCACACAAGTAAAACGTCTGCCAGATGAATAACATCTGATGAATTGGACAACATAGAGATAAGTTACCCAATGTCAATTGAAAATGTCTTCATTTAAGCTGATTTTTTTTTTTCTTGGAGGTACCTTTTCTTTCTCATAAGGTGTGAGTTCCACAAGTAGAACTGGTGTAACTTTTCAGCAAGTGTTTGACACTGTATTTCTCCCACAATCAAATTCAGAAACTAATAGTGCTGTATGAATGATTGGATTGTTGATGCGAAAGTTTCTTCCGTACATAATCCCAGTTTTGGCCATCATAGTTTGTGGAGATAAACAGTTGGGAAGACAAACTGCAAAGCATTGTTTGTCAACAAAGATCATTTAAATGTATAGGACTCCAAAAAAGAAAATGAGGAAAGAACAATATGATGTAGATGTGTTGAGGAATGTAAATCAGAAGAGTAATTGACAACCAAATTGCACATGGGTGGAGTGAGTTAAAAAAAAAGAGTATAAATATTCATGGCCGAAAAGTTGATGGAATATGGTGGACTTGGATTTCCTAACTGTGTTTGTATTCCGACCTCAGGCAGTTAGTGTGAAGAAGTTATGAACAATTGGTGCCAGTGACGAGAGTTCGGATGAATCTAGCTTTGTTTCTGCACCTATAGCCACTTGTTATTTGTTTTAGTTATATCGTTCCAGTCCTCTCTCTGGCTTGGTATTTCTTATTAGCATCTATTAGTGTTGAATGCAGCATTAGAGCATGACAGTTACTTTTTGGAGAATGTTCTCATCACCTCTCTCTTAAAATTTATGTAGGATCTGGGTATGAATTATTAAAGGGTCAAGACAAAGAAGTCGGTGGACCACTTGGAATTCCTTCTTTGCCTGTCATTCCAAAGAGATCTGGAGTTCAGGTGAAGTCAACAACAAGCGGATCATCAAGAGACCTGTCAGATGACGATGAACTTGATGGAGAAACAGAGTCAACTCAGGATATGGATCCGACGGATGCAAAACGAGTGAGGAGGTAAACATGGTTTTAAATGTTTTGTTGCAAATAAGTTTTCTTGATTAGGAATTTCAGGCTTGTAGATGCTGTAGTATGTGCAGATATCAGTTGGTAGTTGGCCCGATGGTTAAAATTCCAATGTGTTCCAGTAATTTTCATCAGTATGTAACACGTCATTGTGGAAATATATTTTTCCGGGGCTTTATTTCTTCCATTTAAAACTGTTCAGAACTGTATACAGCAAAGTGGTATGTGTGAAAAGCTTAACTTTCAAAAAAAAAAATGAAAAAAAAAGGTCGTAGAAATTGTGAGTCAGATTTTCAGAGAGAAATTTTGCCTCCATTAAGTTTTGATGAAAAGACAAAAAATTAGACAGACTTCTTCAATGGCATAACTGAAAACAGAGATTAATTATGTTAAAAAAAAGGAGAGAAAAAATAATTGAGAATAATTGTTATATCAGTGTAAGTATACAAAAAAGCATAATATGTATATATAGGAGCGAAAGACTGGAGAACAACCCATGCCTAGACTGGTTAGGTAACTAGGGTGTGACGGCTAAGGGATATTTTAACTAGGGAGTGACGTCTAAGGGCCCAGACCATAATGTACTCTAACAAATTAAATGTAATGCTCAATTAATTAATTTGAGGAAGTTGCATGTGCTGTCAAGTAATGAGGTTTGGAGGTGCAATCAGCACTGTTTGCTTGCTCAAATTTATATGGGCACATGCATGTTTGATGCTGATCTCTTATCTTTGATTCTGTTTTGGTCAATAAGCATAGTATTCTGTATATTTTTATTCGATGCCTATTATTATTAATTAACCTTATAGTATTTTCATTAATTGGTCATTTGCATTCTACAGATATACTTCGTTGTTGAATTGCCTCTTCGATTGATTTCTTTTTGTTTGTCAGAATGCTATCGAACAGAGAATCAGCTAGACGATCAAGGAGGAGAAAGCAGGCCCATTTGACTGAGCTGGAGACACAGGTTTGTCTCGTATATTCACATTGCCTCTTTTTGTATATCTTCGGATGATTTTCTAATCAAATCTTCGTGGTTCCTCCTAGGTTTCTCAATTAAGAGTGGAAAATTCTTCTTTGTTGAAGCGTCTATCTGATGTAAACCAAAAGTACCACGATGCAGCTGTTGACAATAGAGTTCTTAAAGCTGATGTTGAAACATTGAGAGCAAAGGTAACAGGTCCATCACAGTTGCTTTTTGTAGTTGAAGGGTGATGGTCATTTTTGGAAAACCATTTTTTTGTGTCAACTTGAACTCGGTGAAAATCTCATATCTTGTGAGTTGTGCCTTGGAATTCTTTGTCAAAACCTAACAATTATGGTACTTGTAGCCTTCTAGGGGGGTTAGGCAAAGCTGTAATGATGGTCTAGAAATCTTATTGATGTGCAACAAGAAATTAATTACTGATATTCCTGTATTGGCGTATAAATTGCTGATGTTATTTGCAGGTGAAGATGGCTGAAGAGACGGTAAAAAGAATTACCGGGTCGAACTCTCTGTTTCAAGCCATGTCTGAGATATCGACAATGGGCATGCCATCATTTGCTGGTAGCCCTTCGGACACATCAACGGATGCTGCCGTTCCTGTGCAAGATGACCCAAGCCAGCACTTCTGTCAGTCTGCTACAAATAATCACATGCCCAGCCATGACCAAAGCATTCAAAATGGTTTAGTAAACATGCCGAGAGTAGATAATGTGCAGCAGAATCCTTCAACAGCAGCAGTTGGGGGGAACAAGATGGGGCGAACAGCTTCGATGCAGCGAGTGGCTAGCTTGGAGCATCTGCAGAAGCGAATTTGTGGTGGAGAGCAGTAGGAACAAACAGAAGACCCCACTGCAATGGAGGATTCAAAACAGAGCTCTCTTTGCAAAGACTTCTATTTTGATCTCTCTTATGGGTTGATATTTACTGGTAGAATTCATTTATTATGCTCTAGTTTATTGGGATATTGACCCAGTCACTCACCTTTAATTTATTATATTATTGCTGGCTAGAACAGCTCAATCTACAATTTTAAGTTTCCCATGGCATTTCTCTCTGTATATAGAGCTATGGATACATGTTATTTGATTTTTTTATTTCTTTTTGTACCATCAATGTGAAATAGAAGGGCTGTGTAGGCAGATTGATAAGGAACTTTCAGTAGATGACACAACATTTTTGGTTTCAATTGCTTTTCATCTTCAAGTTGTGTACAAGATTAATACATGAAACACAGAAACAGCAGAATCATCTGAGTTGCAAACATGACCTGTTTGTTGCTGGAAACTTCGGTGAAACGGTGTTTTGACAAGATGATCCTAAGAGCATTGTGCCCTAAAAAGCAGCATAGATAACCTCTTTCAAATGTCCCTGTATAATGCAATGTAGTTGGATTTTCATGTTGATGTGAATGAATTGGTGAAGAGAAACTGAAACCCTATAGAGAAATCCAAAAAGGAATTAACAAATCGACATGCCCACTAACTTTTGTTAGTTGCAATTCCACTAAACTAGACCTAAAATACAACTCAAATGGGATTCAGTGTAAAACCCAATAGAGAAATCCAAAAAGGAATTTACAATTCGTAGGTTACGTTACAAAGTGGAAGAAAAAACCCTTCCCAACACCGGGGGTTGATGAGAAGGAGGTCCCAAGCTCGCATTACACGTCTACTGCTGGCTGTGTCATTAGCTTGTGAGGCCATAAGTTTGCTTCGAATTAGATCATAAATGTTGTTCATGACTCTTGGTTTGACTGCTTCTACCCGAATTCTGCTCACAGTACAAGAAAGGGCAAGCTTCTACGTAACTCTTCAACTTTGAGCACTCTTTTCTCTTTCATCGTGTCACTGAAGTGATGCCATGGCACCCACGATTAAATACTCATCCAAAAGGCCGGTGGCAATGGATCTTAATTTTCTGAGGAGTATATTGTCTTCTTTGTGTGCCCACGAGTCTTGATCACGTGTACTTCCACGTACTCAACTAGGACAGAACAATAACCTCAGCTGGCAGCTCTTACTTCAAGCAATTTGATGATGATTGTTGGATGAAAGCCTTGACATTGTATGCGTATAATTATAGTTGAAAGGAAGGACTGCTGACATTCTGGTGCCATCCCTCCTGCAAATGAACAACATTGCCATCAGTGGGTCGTCCATTATGCTAACACAAGACATATCTCATATACACTCGGATATCACTGTAGAAGTAAGATTTTATGGTATCAAATGGTGATGTAACTCCTCCAGATGAGGCTTAGTATCAATTGGCATGACCATTATAAGGTTTTAAGCATCTTCCAAGTGCTCAGCTTGTCTATGATGGCTGATGTTGCAGCCATACCTTGGTGTAAGCTTCACACAATGTCGAAACGAAGGAGGTGAATTTCATTTACTTGGTTTTTATTCCTTGTGTCTCCATGGCGGCCAAATTTTCGTTTCCTTCCATAAATGGTTAATCCTCCAAATATGGCAATATATGCAGGACAACTTTTTTCTTCGTTCCCCTAATTTCTCATAAGACACTCACTAGACACTTTGAATTGTCGTGAGCTGAGCACACCTGTGCAAATGAAAGCATCATTTTTCATGGCATGAACGCAATGACCAGTTACTGAAACACTCAACAGAGAAGCTGCAAGAGAACACAACACTCAACCTTCAGGTTAACAACACTAACTGTACAGTGCACACATAAAACTGCAACAGTTAGTATACGTACCAAAATAGGTGATAGAATCTTCTGCCAATTTCAGAGCACGTATCTGCTTCCTCGTTTATATTATCGTTGGTGCTGTAGATGATCAAGCAAGAACAGAAATGGAAGCATTCCTGTGGAGAAAAACCAAGAATAATCTCCTGGATAAGTGCACTGGATCACAGAACTCAGGAGAGGTATTTGCAATCATGATCAGGTGGCACTGAATTATGTGTATGGAAAGGACTGACTGCATTCAAACTTTGAGGACTTGTTGAGAGTGAAGTTGACTAACCCAAGTGGCTCATAATTTTCCCAAGAGGAGCTGTAAATTATGGAAAAGGTAAAAACGAGTTTGGACTAGCAATTTCTGCTTTTTTTACTCTCTACCTGGGAAATATTAGTTATATTTATGCCAATCAATTTTCCACATTAACAATGACTTCTAAATGATTTCAGATAATATGTTCAAATAAATCTCCGACTCTTCAAATCTAGTAGATTAATGAATCTTCCAATAACTGAAAACTTTGTTCAGAGCTACTCTTTCTTTATGCCGCGATGTTCAGGAATATGCAATGCATTAGTAAAATATAAACATTATGCACAACAAGGGTTACAAGTACAACCATTAACTGTTTATTTTTCAGATTATAGTTTCATCATAAAGAGGGAAATGGAAGATGGTCAGATGGTGAATGCATTAAATTATTAGTTTCTAACAAAAAGAGAACAACAAATATAGCAGTTGGAAAAAAAAACTGCAGTCAACAAAAGGACATATTAAATTTGAAATTTTCAACAACTTTCTGCGCTGGAAAGAAACTTCCAAATTTTATGACAATCTTTAGAAAAGATTCAATTTGGTTTATTTTGCTGATAGAACACTTATTGTACACAAATTACGCATGTATTTCTAGAGTTAAGTCATTTTCCCAGTTCTGTTTTAACCAACACAATTTGCCAAGTATAGAAGACTGCAACTAGACGATAAAATTCTTTTCTAATGCTATCATTTGCGTAAATGTAACGAGTTCTGGACCTTTAATTCATCTAAATGTGGTTGCCGAGAGAATAAACTGAGCTGCCTCCAGGATTGAATTCTATTCCCTTAATCTTCATCGTCTCCCTCACCAACTCCACATCTTCCCACCTTTCCGCAGAGGCATAAACGTTGGATAAAGCAACATAGTCTTCACCCGAATCTGCTAAACCAAGAATACCCTGCTGCTTGTGTTGTGCGCGGAGTAGGATCTTTCCCACTTTCTCCCCCATGACAACATCCCCATGAACTATGCATGCATTTAGCAAACTCCTCCACAAAACCAGATCAAGTTTAATCTGAATCCCAGATATAATCTCGTAAGCCTCTTCTAAGTGCCCGGCACGTCCAAGAAGATCAACAATGCACCCATAATGTTGTATAGTAGGAATGACGCTAAACTTACTCTCCATGCTTCGGAACAAACAGAGGCCTTCTTCTACAAGCCCCACACGGCAGCAAGCAGCAAGCAGGCTAGTGAAGGTCACTGCATTCGGTTTAAGGCCATCAGCCTTCATACCATCCAAAAGCTCCAACGCTTCTTTCCCTTTCCCGTGAACCGCTAGCCCAGTCGTCATAGCTGTCCAAGTCAAGACATTCCTTTCTTTCATTCTCCTAAATACACAAAAAGCACTCTCAAGGCACCCACATTTCGAATACATGTCGACCATGGCCGTCCCAATAAACACATCATTTTCAGGTTCAAAGACCGTCTTCTCCACATATCCATGAACACAAGCACCAGTTTCGAGAACACTCACTCGAGCAGCTGCCGAGAGAGTGCACGCCACCGTAGTATCAGTCAGCTGTACTCCATCAGTATCAACCATGTCCCGAAACAACAACAGCGCCTCCAGAGCATATCTCCTAACTGGGTCTCTCTGCTTACAATAACCCGTTATCATCGCATTCCAAGTAGCACTATTTCTCACACCCATTTCATCAAACACCTTCCGCGCAGACCCAACATCCATATTGCGTGCATAGAAATTGATCACAGTGGTTTGCAAAACAACATCACACAAAAACCCAAGTCTCAGAATCCGCCCATGTACTTGCCTCCCTTCCCACAACGCCGGAGCTCGAGCGCAAGCTCCGAGGACAAAATTGTAACTTTTCTGGTCGAATTCGAGCTCAGCCCTTGAAACCCAGTTGGCGAATTCAACAATGGCGCTTCTGGGAAGAGTACATCTGATGAGAACGTTGAAGAGATATAGATTCCGATGGTGAGAGTGGGTTGGGATCAAATGGGCGTAGTGGGTGCCTTGTGGGGACGATAGAGCACAATAACGTTCGACCAATTTGGCCAAAATGGGAATTGATTTGAGGCCGGTGATGATGAGTTGAGCATGAATTTGTTTGAGGTGGTTAATGGTGGTTTGTTCTTCCGGTTGTAGGAAGGAGAGACATCTCAGTGACCGGAAAAAGGTAAACATGGTCAATGGCTCATTCTCTTGTTTTTCTTTTAACCTTTTTCACAAATTTCTCAATTTTTTTTACCTTTTGGTCATAAATTACAGGCATGGTTTATATTTTGAAAACAGTCTTCGGATTTTAGAAAATTGAAAATAATTTTTTTTTACTTGGTTTATATTTTAAAAATAGTTTTCTATTTTCAGAAAATTAAAAATTAAAAATTGTAAAAAAGTTTGTTTAGTTTAATTTTATGAAAATTCAGTTATAAAAATGGCGGTTTTCAAAAATCTCATTTTTATTATTTTCAGAAAACTGTTTTCTATTATCAGAATATTCGAAAACAGTTTTCATAGATACAAGCCAAACATATCCGTTATTTAAATTAATTTTTGAGGGGAAGATTTTAGAGCACTTCCTAATTTATTAATTTTTCTTTAAAATATATATCTTAATTATATATATAATTAAGATATATATTTCCACTGAGATTTGAACCTTTCCTTTTGAGAGTAATGACCAAAGTTTTACAATTGGTCATTAGAGAGAATTCTCTATATTACCTCCACATAAGTTTTGCAATTGATATAATCTTTTGAAACAGTCTCTATTAATAACATTCACACATTTTTTATGATATGCTATACATACCTAACGCAGAGTGTCGTGTCCTCATCCTCTATACATTTATATATTTTTTTTGAAATATAAGAAACTCACATACACTAATTCTAACCATTAACCTTCTGTTAGGAGTAAGAGTAAGTATCGTTGAACCATTAGACATTTGATATAGATATATATCTATACAACTATATTCATGAATTTTATGTGAAACACATACAATTTTAGAATGTGGTGGGACAAAAATCACATTTGATAAGATTAGCGACATGAAATACATTGAATGTATCAAAAGCATCATCTATAAGATAGTGAAGCCATAAATGCATTGATAATTATTTACAAAGACATCTCAATAAAATCCCCGCAACTGTGAGAATTATGACTCAAGGAAAGTTAGGGTGATGGAAGTAATGATGCAAGTAACAAAGATGATGCATAGGATGACCATTAAAGAAGCTTCCATGTCAGCTCTCCACAGCCAACTCTCCATAATGCATGAACCAAACTGAAGCTTCAAGACTTGCGTGAAGATTTTGTTCACCACCTCTGTCACCTTGCAAAATGTTGTCGTTTTGAGTTTCCCCTCTCTTAAGCCCTATATATATGGGTACATACATGAGTATAAGTTTAAGCTCAATTCTGTAAGAGAGTAAGTGTGAGGGTTGAGAGAAATTATGCAAATATATTGAGCTACTCCTTCATGGACGTATCCGAATTTGAGAAACCACGTATAAATCATTATATCTATATATTTGTGTATGTTTAATTGCATTTAAAGTCCAACAACAACATCCTTGAATTTCACCCCAAAATAGCCAAACCTAGAACAGCCAACACATTATTCATTGCCAAGTAGTCTCTTGCCAATTCTATAAGAAGCATAAGCATCAATACTAGCATACTTCACTAGCTTCGCATCAAGAACAGGATCGTACCATTCACAGGCAAGTCCCACTATGATTTCTTGACCGTTATACATTGACCTCACTTCACTCAGCCACATATTAATCACACTATAATCGTCTGTGACTGTTGCTTCTATACAAACTCCAAAGAAACATATACGTACACTGTTTTGTATACATTTTTGTGTTGATGTATAAGTTTACACTAGTAGTCTTTATATATAGGACGATTTGGAGTATGAAGGGTTAACATTTATTACTTGGAATCGTCCAAAAGACATAATTTTGGAATTTGTTTTTTTTGGGAACTAATAGTGATGTGGATTGCAATTAATTCAGAAGACTCGTGGGAGGTATGTGATTGGGAACTTCAATCAATTCGTGTTATTACCGAGTAATTTCTTTAAAAAATGCGCTGGATTGTTGCTTCTATACTTATTCATAGAAGGGAATTTGAATAAAAAGGGAGAATGTTTGGGTACTCACCAGTGAAGATCAATTTAGTCATCACCTCTTATTTTGACTAATATAATTAAAATACGTGGCATATATTAATTAAAAAATATAAATGGGTATTACCCATTATTTATAGAATTCAACCCGGATTTGAATTATTCTTTTTTCTCTTATTCACTTAAAAAAAAAATCTCATGGACAGTTTAACGTCTACATATGCGTGTACACTTATTTGTATATATAGATTGATATATGCGTGTACACTTTTACTTATATATAGATTGATACATACATATATATATATATGTATATTGCAATTGAATCTAAAGGATGATAAAAAAATTTGTATTATTTCTGTAATATCATCAATTTGGTGCGGTGAGCGACATTTTACACACGAGATTTCTGACTTTTTTCTTCAAATTTCTATACTTCAATCACTTTTTTTTTTTATTTGTGTTCATAATATTTTGTATCCAATTCATTTATATATATTTTTGGATTTTACGAAATATGGAGAAGTACCATCACAATATCGAATAATATTCGTGGATTGTGACTTTTTTCTTATTTGTGTTTAAGGAAAGTGTACATGCATATATATATGACGTTAAACTGCCCATTAGATTTTTATTGTTTAAAGTGAATAAGAGAAAAAAGAAGAATTCAAATCCGGGTTGAATCCCATAAATAATGGGTAATATTCATTTCTATTTTTTAATTAATATATACCATGTGTCTTAAATCTATTGGTCCAAATAAAGGGTGTGAGGACCTAAGCATTGTCCAATAAAAAGTTTCACACAAAAAGAAAAAATAACTTAAATTATTGTTTGTTTAGGTAATTATGATCAGTAATTTAATTTATTATTTGGTAGAATATTGTTTATTTACATAAATGCGGATGGAAATAAAAACAATACAAGTATGAAAAGTAATAGTATTATTTTAATACAAAATTAGGATACAAAACTTTAATGATAACGGGTAACTGGATTTAATTTGGACGAGTTTAAAATTCCTAGGCAAACCCTTTTTTTTCCTCTTGTTTTTTTAAAGTATATTCTGATTTTTCTTTTCAAACAGAAAATTGAGAGGAAAAGTTTGAGTTGCAGTTTATACTAATAACTCGACTAAAAAGGCCTTTATACATGTAATTTGAGAACAGTTGCATGCATTTAAATTTATAAATAATCAAAAGGCTAGCAAATGTAGTAATTCAAAGTTCCACACACAACAAAAAAATAAAATAAATAATAATAATAATAATAATAATAAGTAGATAAAAAATAAAAGGGTAAATTACATTTTGACCACCTCAAAATATGATATATAACACCCGCACCATTTGTCGTTTCGATAATTATAATTCCCCCATGACTATGACACCCACACCCCATCTACCCATGACTATTTTTCATATATTTGCAGTTAGTTGAGGGTATTTTAGATATTTCACATCTGAAAAAGTAATTAACGTAAACGTTAATTGAGTTTGACAACGCCAGAAGTTTAACTAAGGGGGGTATTTGAAAATTAAGCATTTATTCACACACGAGCCACTAAAGGCTTGAACCTCCCTTTCGGGAGTAAAGTCTTGGTATTGAACCCTCGACCTCCCATTCGGTTTAAAGCAAAGTTGTCAGAATCCCGATTCTAACTGGTAAAATCTTACAATTTTACGATTATGTACGATTTTACCACGATTCTACTACGTTAAAATAATAGTTGAACAGTTGAGCTCTCCATATGAAATGCCCAAAAACTTAATGATTTAGTCAAATATCTCAATATATGGCCTAAATTTATAAGAGAACATTTAAAGGCCCAATGTATTAAATTTTTTTTGAAAATTCTAATATGATTTAGACTTTTAAATTAAATATTTCATATTTCATATTTTTAAATTTTTTTAATACATTTAGGTAAATGTGTATAGGCTTCATTTGGTAGGAGTGATTTGAAATGATTTGATATGAAAAGAATGAATAGTAGTATATGTGTACAAAACTCTTGGTTGTTATCCCTCCTAAAATAAGAAGATTTGGAGAGAAATGATATCAACTTAAGTAATAATTTTACAATGACAAAACTACCATCTATACTTAAAAGAACAACTTTATTAATTAAAGAATATAATAGTAATTTGATTATTATTCTTTTTTTTTATTTTCTCTCATTTAACTTATCCAAACAAAAATGATATTATTTCTTTTCTTTTCCTTTCCTTCATAATATGTCCCTACATAAATTTAAAATATTATTATTTTTTCTTTTTTCTCATAACTAATATTATCCATTTTTTTTTTTTTCTCCCTGAACCGAACAAAACATTAGTATTCCATTTCCTCTCAAAGTGACATAATCTTTTGAAACCATCACTACTTACAACAATGACACAACTTATATGACATAGAATACATACGTAAACCTAACCTAACCTAGAGTGTGATGTCCTCGTCTTTTTTCCATCCATATTCACGAAATTTTTATGACATACATACATTTTTAGTGTGCGGTGAGACAAAAATCACATATGAAAAGAGAATATATGATATGATTTAATGACTTTAAATATATTGAATGAGTATCAAAAGCATCATCTATTCATATAAGATTAGTGAAGCCAAAATGCATTCCATAATTGTTTAGAAAGACACCTAAATAAACCCCCCACAACATTCATAAATTAAACCCCAAAATAGTCAAACCTAGAACAGCCAACACATCATTCATTGTCAAGTAGTCTCTTGCCAATTCTATAAGAAGCATAAGCATCAATACAAGCATACTCAATTTGCTTCTCATCAAGAACCCTAGCCTCCCAGTTACTCTGACAAACATGCCTAGGATTCTCCATTTCTAGCCCCACGATCTCTCGAGCAAGCATTTTGAGCCCGGGTTTTCGATAAAACTTTATTGGCCAATGCGCCATCGCCATTCCTTGAATGTCAACGCCTCGAGTGCTAGCGTTCCCAATGCCATACTCGTTCTCGAGCTTCGTAACATCATCCGCAACTTCAACGCCCACAAAAGTAATGTTAGGGTCAGTGAGGAAACTCTTGAGGGATTGAGGAATGTAGTCAATGTAGAAAAGTTGAACAATGAGACATTTGGCGCCAACACACAGTTGCAATGTGGCTGTTTTGTTGCTCCTTTGTGGGAAAACAGGAGGGTACCATTCACAGTCAAGTCCCACTATAATTTTTTTACCGTTGTAGATAGACCTCACTTCACTCACCCACATATCAACCACACTAGCCTTGTCTGTGACTGTTGCATCTATACAATTTCCAGAGAACCATATACTCTGATTTGTATACATTTTTGTGTTGATGTATAAGTCTCCACTAGTACTCTTTATATATAGGATGATTTTGGAGTATGAAGGGTCTTGGATTCATCCAAAAGACATAATTTTGGAATTTGTATTTTTTGGAACTAATAGTGATGTCAAAAGTAGCTCCAAGGCATGTATGTTATTGGGAACTTCAATCAATTTAATGTTGTGTTACCGAGAATGAACATTATTATATGCTGAATTATGCTTGATCCTAATCAATTTTATATTAGAAACTTTCTTATAAGGTCCAATTTCATCTTTTGCCTCAAAATCTCTTAATATTGGAGAAACTACTAGATAATTATGAAATGTTTTGGCGCTTCCTTATTCTCAAGTCCCCTCCTTTATTAAGCCATAGTTGCAAATTTTAAGTTTACGTGTCACATCTGATTTTGAGACAATCTATCAATTTTTTTAGTCAGTCTATTTTCTATTCTTTCGTAAGTGACACGAATTTCATAATAATAAAGGGTAAATTATACTTTCACCCCCACAAAATATGACTTATTACAATTTCACCCCATCCTTCGGATAATTACAGTTTCATCCCTCCAGGTCATCAAAGCCCAATTCCAATGATTGAAAAAGTTAAATGACATATATACCCCTGAATATTTCTCAATTATGGTGTAAAAATTGGATTTTTTGTTTGATTTGTCCGTAATTATCCAATTAGTGTGTCCAAATTAAGGCAAAATGAAGGAAAACCCAATTCCGATGATTGAAAAAGTTAAATGACATATATACCCCTGAATATTTCTCAATTATGATGTAAAAATTGTACTTTTTGTCTGATTTATCTGTAATTATCCAATTAGTATGTCCAAATTAAGGCAAAATGAAGCAATAGTGTAGTAGAGTGGATAAAAAATGTTCATAACAATAAATCTGGAGGTATTTTAGACATTTCACCTAGTATTGACCGGATTTGATCATGTCGGAATTTCATCCCAGGAGGGTATTTGTTACAACTTCCAAACTTAAGGGGGTAAAATTATAATTATCCAAAGAATATGGGATAAAATTATAATAAATTATATCTCAAAGGAGTAAAAGTATAATTTACCCAATAATAAATAACTGGATTTAGTTTTGACGAGTTGAATACTCCTAGCCAAACCCTTTTCTATATTTTTTTTCTTTTATCTTTTATTGATTTTAAAAGTAGATTCTGACTTTTTTTTTTGAAACAAAAGATTAAAACGAAAAGTTTGAGCTGTAGTTTATGCTTAATAACTCATAGACAAGCTCTTTATACACGTGGTTTGAGAACAATCGCATGCATATAAAATATATGGAAGAATTTGTATCGGAAAATATCACTAACCTCCCCTATACTTAAGTAATGTTGGGGTATCACATGTAATTATGTCTAAGTACAGGAGAGTTTAGTGATATTACCCCTTTAAAATTTGTAAATAATGGAAAGGCTATCAAATGTGTTAATTCATCATTGCACACAAAATAATAATAATAATAATAAATTAATTATTTTTAATAATAAAAATAAATAAAAGTAGAAAAAATTAATAATAGTGTGGGCTTGGGTTGAAATTTTGCAGCCCAGGCCCAAATCACAACAAAATCATATCTCACTCATCCCCATCCGTCAACAAAATTATCCACATTTTCAGATCATCTCTCAAAATTTTCCAACTCAAAAACAGTGTACCAAAGCTGACCAAAAAATCAAACCCAAAAATGGAGATAGCAATCTCATCTACAATACTCCCTCTCTCTCTACCTTCTTCCACAGCAAACCCAAGAAGAGCTTCACAGTCTTTCTCCTTCTCTGCCTCCAATTCATGCTTTTTGAACAACACCCAAAACTGGTCCAGTCCTGGTCTTGTTCTGGGTCGAACCAGAACCAGAAACAGAGCAAGGGGTCTGTCTTGCAAGTGTTTGTTCGGGCTGGGGATGCCGGAGCTGGTAGTGATTGCCGGCGTGGTGGCGCTCGTTTTTGGGCCCAAGAAGTTGCCGGAAGTCGGCCGGAGCATCGGCAAGACTGTCAAGAGCTTTCAAGAGGTAAGCTCTTCCTTATCATGTCAATTTAGGGTTTTTAAATTGTGGTATTTTTCAGCTCATATTTCTGATTACTTACAAGTTTTAGTATATATACGTGTGTGTATATATATATGTGTGTGTGTGTATTTGGGTTTCAAATGCTTTCTTTTTAAACAGTGAAAAAAGGGAAATAGGAGAATTAATTATTGTTCTACATATTATGTACCTCATGAATCTGGGTTTTCAGTTTTGGTCTTTAGGAGATTGTTTTGGTCTTTTGGAGATTGTTTTGGTTATAGGTTTTGAGTTTGATAGTATCTATCTTCGTGGGATTAAGGCAAGGATGAAGATGACGGTCTATGTATGCATGTGTGTGTGTGTTTTAGAAGTTGTATTGTAATGCTACTGTTTCAGTTATGGTTGAGCATAATTGGGTGCTTTTTATTTACATGCTTATTATTTTTGAACAATAGTAAATTGAAAATGGAAGTACAGAAGAAAATATGATTGTTGTTGTTTATGGGTCTTTGGAAAATGGAAGGGGTAAAAAAGAAGAGAAGATAAGAAACAATCCCTCATTGGATTTGGAATCTAGTTGTATAGGCTTCTGCGTAGGTTTCCAATGGATGGAAAAGTAGTTTGTGATCAAGGATATTGTTTTTTTGTGCATGTGTTTGGTCGGCCCTTTGGAAATGTGATTGTTAAAGTTCATGTACAATTTCACCATGAAAGATGGAATAGTCACCGGAAATAAAAATAACCATCAGCATAAACAACTCCGGTAATGAACTAGACTAGATGATTGATTGATTGATTGGTTCAGATGCTTATGGTGACACCACATAATTCTAGTATACCGAAATTGACGCTGTAGAACATAAACAAGGATTATGGCTGCCATCGTTTGGGAAGAATGGGTTTAAGCAGGTTGAGTAGGCAGTATGGTGGGTTTAGCCTCTAAAGTAGGTTATTGATTAATAAATAGAGTGTTGATTTACTGAAAATATATATGAAAGGTTGAATGGAAGAAAGAGAGATTTAGACACCTCACTTTGCTTGAACACATGATGCACCTTTTGAAGTGTGATCGATCTTGTAGAATCTCCCCACTAGGAGGGAACACAACAAGCTCTGGATAAAATCTACACGATAAATACATCAGCTTACATGTAAACTTGTAGTTCCCATATATGGCATAGCGAAGGAGGGGACTTGAGAATTAGGGAAGCAACTAAGCATTCCATGGACACGTTTGCTGAGATGTGATGCTACGTTAATGATTGACCTCCCAAGCAGCCTGTGAATCTAGTGATCCAACCCTGGATGTTATAATTTGTTTTGGACATGTTGCCCAGTTGGACATTATGTCCCTGGAGTGCTATACAATTGCTAGTAGTCTCATCCTATTGGTCTATGGTTCCTAGCGCCTTTAGGTTGGAAGTCAACATTGTGTGCACCTGTTGCCAAGGATTTCCCCCCCTATGTTCTTGGAGATTGGATCTCAATCTGCCATTGTTAAGGTCTGACAGATCATCTAGTTTTTTTAGTTTCCCTGAGCTATGAGAGGTGTGAAGCTAAGTTTTAATAGCTGCTTTCTTGGTAATCTTGAGCAAGTGGGAAGTAATAAGATTCAATAGACCATAGTGGCAGTCGTCTATATTTGCCTTGAGATTGAGCTGAAGAAGCTAACAAACAGTTCTTAACTCTCTTTATTGGTCACATAGGAGATTTCAGTGCATCGGATCTGATTGTTGAAAGTTTCAGTTGGTTATCTGTTCACTCTATTGTAATTGTTTAGTTCTATGCTTCTTAAGGTTCTTGAGATACAATTAGTTGGTGCAGAATATACTGAATGTATTACTGTTTGCTGGTTTGATATTGTAAAGTTAGTCTCATATCACACTAGCCAGATTGGTTACATTGACGGAGCAAAGGGGCATGCTAGTGGTCCTCTTCGACTTCGTTTTGTTGGGACTTGGTCGGGAGATGTTGCCAGTTTGCCACTAGCTCCTTTTGTTGTTCCTGCTGCAGCATAGTGTCATTTGTCTAATTCATCTGCTTGCTTCAAGGATCACTCATTATATATCGTCGACTAAGTTTGAGAAGTCTGGTTATATGAATTCACATGTTTGAACAAAGACTTTTAAGTAAAGGTAATGCATCTCTTTTAATTGGTATGCTGATGATTAACATGGATATATCAGACTAGTTCATGGCTTGCATATATTACTAAAATAAGTAAAGGTGACGTCTTTTTCGTACCTGACTCAAATCCACTAATTGTCAGTACCTATCAACTTCCTTGAAATATTGAAGTATTAGATTCTCAGCCCTTATCGAACACTACAACAATCTGAATCGACAAATCCAATGTACTGGAATCACGAGCAAGGTCTTTCGAAGATCAATCTTCTGATAAAAGAAAGGAAAAAGTTTTAGCTGTCAACTTTTTAGGAGTGCTAAAGCCACACCAAGTTCCCTAATATTGGGAATCACTCCTGGTCCGCATGCTCTCTCGTGTCTTATTTGTGCACATATTTCTGAATAAATCGCTAGATGGTAAATGTAGGAATCAAGTGTTCCGAACCAATTTGATAATCTTAACCAATGTGGTAAACAATTTGTTAAAAATTTATTTTAACTTGTGCAGGCAGCAAAAGAGTTTGAATCAGAGCTGAAAAAAGAACCTGATTCTACTACAAACTCCTCCATGGAGAAACCTACGCCGGTCAGTGAAGAGGAGAAACTAGACGTCGAGGTGTCTAGCTCTAAGGAAAAATCATCACTCTAGAAATATTGTTGCAGATCATGTATTTGCTACGCTAGCCGTGTTGCCTTAATAGATTAGAGTGTGCATTTGTTCTATGTAGATTTGTTTTTGTTGAGAAATGTAGTTAAATGAATCAGATTCATTATTCTTTTTCGGCAAGTAAATTGAATCGTTTTTATCGTTCAACTTGTGGTGATTAGTTGGAAGAGATTAGACCAGCTCATTCTATATCTTGGCCAAGATATTGGTTCTTTTTTTCCCCTATTAAATAGAATAATATGAACCACTTTTTGGCAAATTTGTCAATCTATATTGCAGTAAAATTGTGTTGGAAGCTTTGGTTAATCACTTGTATGTTTGAATATATATTCTATAAATTCCTGTAACAAGATTTCCAGGAAGATTAAAATCATTTTACTCTTGATCTAGTAATCCCATTATTCAATTTCTGTGTACTCTTAACTTGTATAAAATGAAGTATTTCACAGCTTACTTTTTCTTCAAGTATATATTCGGCAAGTGTTTTATACGAAGTTATATATAATCAGTTTGCATTCTTTTGGTGATGTTCCTGATTCATGGATCCCTCGATTGCCCATTCCCTTTGTTGGAGAAATTCTATGGCTCGTTTGGGAACCATTGTTTTTGTTTTTATTTTGAGAACCATGAAACAAGAACAATTCTTGTTCTTGTTCTTATTTTCTCACCCAAAAGAACAAGAACAAAAAACATGTTTGGGGCAAAAAAACACACATATTCTCACACAATTTTTCCTCTCTACCACAATTCTTTTTTTTTTGAAAAATCCCAAAAAGAACAAAAAAAATAAGTTTTTGTTGTTCCCTTATTTTTTCTACTATTCACGAAAACAGTTTTCAAATTGAGAACAGAACAAACAGTAAAAATAATTGTCAAATATGTTATGTTCTCCTAAACAGTGCTAAAAAATAAAAAACAGAACAAAAACAGAGTATCCAAACGCACCCTATATCTTTTGGTGTCCCACACTTTTTGAACTTGCACCAATATATTGAATCTTGAAAAGTAATGGGTGAATGAAAGGTTTTTTATATAGTTTTATGATATTTTTTGTATAGCAAGAGGAGTTTTGTGATTTTAGCCCTATTGAAAATATATAATAATTGGAGATTATAATTTTTCTTCAAATAATTGATTGAACAATGGACAAAATTAATAGGGAGTTTGGACAAATCTCACATAGGTTTCACCTATGCGAAAAGACAAAAAAAAAGGTTTATTACAATTCTCCTAAAAAATTTACACGTGAGCTTAACATTGTTAACAATGTGCGAAAAGACAATAAAAACTTTATTTATACCAAGATGATTTAAAAAACAAAAAATATGAAGGTTAAAATAGATTTTTCACATCAATTATTTTACATTTGTTAACTATTAGGAAAGGTTATTGTAATAAATCTCAAATACTCCACCTATGTGAAATTTGTCTAAATTTCAGGGGAGGCAAGTATAATTTACTCAAAATAATATATTCATAAATTTAAAAAATAATAAATGAAAAATACTACTCCACTATACCATGAATGATAAATCAATAGCATGAGGTCACCATGGAAAGATTTGTGTGAAAGAAAGACAAATGACGCTTCGCTTCAAAGCCTTTAATGTTGGCATATAACAACGCGTGAAATAAAGAATTTTGAAAACGCATATACACGGCAACTATTACAATTTCCTCTAAACTACATCTTTGACCCTATAAATGACTTATTAGTCTCATTTCCATTCAAGCCCTATTTTCTACTTCTTTTTATTATTCCAATAATGGCCTTCTATCTCATTATAAACTACAAAACTTGCCATTCCAATGACCAATTCCTACCCATCATGAAACAAGCAAGCTACAAGTAGCTTCCTCTTTTTTTCTTTTTTTCCTCTTGAAAACAAAGATAATCAAGTGATAAGTTAATTTAAAGGTTGAGCTAGTATTTTAAGGAAGTAAATTCAACCTTGGGGTTTAAGATTGAGTACTATACAATTTTATAAATATATATCTTTGGTAGGAAGCAAAGGAGAGATAAACAAAGTTGTCATTCCAATTGGACAAGAAATGTGGAGACACCTCATATAACAAATCAAGAAAAGTTTTGAGTTGGAATTGGATGTGGAAGTCAATGTACTTACAAAAATGAAAATTGAACTTAATTAATGTAATTAATAACAAGCTTGACCATATTTATGCAAAATAAATACTTCAAAATTACATTGCAATTTGATAATAGATAAAATGAAAATTACAATCTTATTAGTTATGAGAGAATGAAAATAAATAAGAATGGTTCCTCTAACAAATTTTCAAGTTTGAAACACCAAAAAATGTGATAAGTGATAAGGATTCGGACTTGAGTCTGCCCATCTTATGGAGTCCACCGTACAAGTCTCTCCAATTCTAATAAAAACTGACTCCTAATTTAACATTCTTGCCTTGATTAAATTCTTAAATTTAGAATTACCATATTAATCGAAGTTAAAATCTAAATTTGGAACGAGTACCTAGCTCACCTTCTTAGCTATTTCAGTTTTACTTCTCGTATTATATAAGTGAAAGGGCAAAATACAAATCCACATTATTGCTAAAATATTGATAAAAGGAGTTCAATTTTCTTTTAGTAAGAAATGCACATGTCCTCAAAACTTACACTATCTATTTTTGTGAAAATGAAAAATTACTATTAATCCTTTATTGGTATTAGGGCGGGCAATTCGTGTCGGTGGGTCATGTTCGTGTTGGGTTGAGATCGTGTCGTGTTGAAAAAGATCTGGTTAATATGCGTGTCAAATATGTTCAACCCTAACCCAACCCACATGTTATTCGTGTCGACCCATGTAATCCGTTTAGCTTATTTATTATAATATATTAAATTATATTCGACACAATTCAACATGAAATGAACTATTTAACCTATTATTAATAAAATTAAATTGAATTTGACACGATCCAGTAATAATTTATTGATATATTTCAACCCATGACCAATTATAGAAGAGAAAAAAATAAAATAAAATATAATCGTGTCAAACGTGTTGTGTTTGGGTTACCCGTGTCGTGTTCGGGTAAACTCTTATATTCTCGTGTCGTGTTCGAGTCAACTCTTATACAGCTTCAACCCTTTTATGGTCAACCCTAACCCTTTTAATTCATGTCGTGTCTCATTTTGCAAGCTCTAATTGGTAGTATTATTTGACTTATTAAAATATTTTTTTTCAATATAAAAATAATGTAAATTTTTATTTTATATTATTTTAAGTAATACCTTCGACTAATATGACATGAAAAATGTCTAAACCCCTAAGGACGATTTCCCTGGGACCTAGACCCCAAGGAGATCATCATTTTGAGGGTGTTATACGAACCGACCCCATAATTCGTGTAACGTTAAGTCAGAATACACAATAACTAAGATTCGAACCCACGCTTTAGAACTTGAATATGGTTAGTCCAAACTTTAGAAGACCCCGTCCATATCAACTGTACTACGTCCGCGGGGCACTAATGCCACATGAAGGTGCAGAAGTGATTGGTAAAAATATATATGGTTAATTATAGCTAGACCCCCTCAAGATATGTCAAATAACAGGTAGACTCCCTGTTATTTGATAAATTATAACTAGACCCTCTCAAATCGATCGCGCGTATATTTTTGATGATTGATAATGTAAAATTACATCTTTACCCATGCCCGTATTTCATTTAATATATTTAAAAATTATTATTTTATCAATTACTTATTTACAAATGTAATTTTGGTCCTATTATGAAATTTAAATAAGGATATTTTGATATTTTCACATGTTATTTGCATCTACTCCAGGGTATTTAAGACATTTTAAATCTGAAAAAGTGATGACATTAACATTGACCGAGTTTGATCACGCCGGTAATGGATATTAACTTACAAACTTAAAGGAGTCTAGCTATAATTTACCAAATAATAAAAGATCTACCTATTATTTAACATATCTCGAGGGAGGGGATGTAGCTGTAATTAACCCAAATATATAAGTATTGGTATTTTACTTATGGTGGTGTTTACTAACATGAAATATTTCCAGTTTCCTGTTTTTACTTCCTGAAATGAAGAAGTAAAAGTAAAATCTTGTTTACCAATTTATTTTTACTTTTGCCCTTAAGGAAACGTTTCCTCTAATTGTAAAGAAAAGAGGAAACAAGAAAAATGGTACTTCCTCTTTTTGTTTCCTCTCGCTTTCAAAATGATCAAATTTCAAAGTTGTAAAATTAGGACTTTCATGTCTTTTGTACTAATAAATTTAAATATTATATATAAATAATAAATAATAATAAATAAATTAAATATTTTTATAAATTAAAAAATATATAATAAATAAAAAATATTTATAAATAAAATAAAAATAAATGAATAAATAATAATAAACAAAATAAACAATAATAAAATAGATTAAATAATACATAATAATAATAATAAATAAATAATAATTATGATAAATAAAAAATAAAAATAATAAGAAATACAAATAAGAAATAAATTAAATATATTTATAAATTAAATAAAAATAATTAAATAATAAATAATAAATTAAATAATATACAAAATTAATAATAAATAAATAAAACTTATGATAAATAATAAATATAAATAAAAAATAATAAGAAATACATATAATAAATAAATAAAAAGTAAGAACACAAATTTTTTAGTAAACATAATTTCTATTTTTTATTTTTGTTTCTTAAAAGAATCAAAATTTAGTAAATAAGATTTTACTTTCTGTTTTTCTTAAGAAATCAAAAATATAATTCTACTTGTTCAGAAAATGGAAACAATAAATATTTCCTGTTAGTAGTCAGGCCCTATATCTATCTTCTACTTATTACAATAGGCAAGTCAACATTTATCCAAAAATGGCATATTTGGAATTTCCCTAAACTGCCCTCTCTCTCTCTCTCTCTCCAAATTTCAATTTAAATTGGATCCTCCTCCTCTTCTCTCTCTCTAAAACGACAACTTTCTCTCTCTAAAACCACAACAATGTCCGAAGTTGGCTTGACTGTTCTCGACGGAGCACAGCTGAGAGCCGCCGATCTCTCCCTGCCGGAATCTGACCCCATCCTCACCGGAGCTCAGCTCCTCATCCTCGCTGAATCCGCAGCTTCCTCGGCGCTCCTCGGCCTCTCATTGCCGGAGACTCTCACGTCCTCTGCTCTCAAACGAATCGGCGTAGATGCGGTCAGTTTCCGGAGTACGGAATTGACCGGCGATCAAGCTTCCGCCAAGCTCAAGGCGTACGTCACAGCCATCGCCGATGAACTCAAAGGTATGGACCTCACCGTTTCTTCCAAATCAAGACTCACAGTCACACACACACAACTCATAACGTACATCGTGAATGATCCGATATTTGTATCGCTTTAATTGAGCTCATAAGTGTCGTTGATTCAAAAGTTTCTTCAAAGTCAAGAATTACATATATATATATATATATACACACACACATATGTATGCGCAATATATAGGTGCTAATTACTGAATAGCGGTTGATGATCAAAGAATTGTATCGCCTTTGTTAATTAGGTTATTTTTAGTATTTTGATGTAAAATCTTCTGTTTGATTTAATCTTGTATTTGTAAGGAATACAGAAAATCTACAATAATTTTGTTACTTCATCTTTTAGTCGATTAGGATGTTGTTTGAGGTCGATTAAGTAGCATTGGAGGTATATATATGAATCGTGTACTCTGATGTATAATCTATTGGTTTTCAACTGTGCTCTATTGTCATTTCAAGTTCATATAATATAATTGGGTCAAAATTACTATGGATTCAAGTTTGAATTGAATGTCTTCAAATTGTTATTCAATGTCTGTTGATTGTTTATTATTTTATTTTATCATTTCCCCAGTGATCAACTGTTGTATCCGTTTCTAACCCCCTCTATTGCTCTTACAAATATTTTTTTCAAAATAAAGAGTTGGATCCTTTGTTTTTGTTGCATTGATTTGAAACAGTCAGGGTGAGTGGGATTTTATATGGAAGAGTCCTTCCTCAATCATACTTTTATTAACAATTGCATGCTTTTACTTGGACGAACAGAACAATGGCATCCCCAAATTTGAATTTCATGACTAAATGACCTGTTTATATTGGTTTTCTGCCTCTGTATTGGTTTATTTGGATTAACCTTCCGACGTATGGAGTTGTGTTTTCTTGTATGATTGAACTAGGATGATATCTGAAGAAAGCAGAATAGCTATAATTATTCTCTTGTTTTGTGTGTATCTTGTCATTGTTTTGGTGAACTCAAAATGATTGTGTGAATTTGAATTTTGTGATCAGATGATCCACTTGTTGTAGCAATTTTGGATGGAAAAACTCTTGGACAGTTTCTGGAGGACGAAGATGATTTTGCAATGTTAGCAGAGAATCTTTTCACTGATCTGGATACAGAAGATAAGGGAAAGATCAGTAAGAATGAAATACGAAATGCTCTTGTTCATATGGGTGTTGAAATGGGCATTCCCCCTTTTTCAGGTATTACCTTTTGCGTTACATTTCTTTTCCATGCAATCTAATGAATCATCTTGAGCATATATAATAGAATAAACCACAATCCAATAAACAAATGTTGCATCACAAATTATTTTTATGTTGCTGATTGAGTGTGTTGATCCAAATTTACTTAAATAATTTGCTGGTTCTAGTAGACATAGCATAGATAACATTTGTCGTGTTTCACTAGTCAATCAGTTTGCTCTGGTTGCCACCTTGAGAAAATTATGATTCCCTTTCTCTTGACACCTCTGGAATCACACTCCATTGGGGATATATGAGAAGTTGTTCCTCCAAGTCCATTTGCCTCATCCTGCCTGAAATTAGGTAATCTGGGCACCCTAGTACATTCTTAAGGGAATTGAAGTATATAAAAAATTCTTTGAGCAGGGAAAAGGCAATGCTTTGTGCTTTTCCTTCTAGGGTAAGACTTCTTGAGCCTCATGCTTCCATAACTTGCAATATATTTTTACAGGAAATGCCATTTAAAATATTAGAAAATGTATAAGGTGTTTTGCAAATGGGAGTTTTGAGATTAGTTTGTTGTGATCTGTGTTGCATGGACTTGGGACGTATCAAGTGCGGGTATGTATTTTGTCAACCTTTGAGACAAAAAAGAAAACACTAGTAAATATTCATATATTTTCTAATATTCTGATTCAATTTTATGGAATTAAATAATGTCTTTTCTTACCATGGTTCTTTATACACTACTTTTTTGAGGCTATATTATAATAAAACTGGATCATTGGATAGGCATATCCCAACCTCATGTCAGCCTGACTTAACGTAATATTATGCCTAAGGTGAAAATTTTATTTGTACTCTATTGATGCTTATCTTATTGATATGAAATTATAATAATAATTCTTGTATTTAAGTAATTCGTTTTAGCTTTAGAGAGGTAGTTTCTATCATAGGATCTATAAAAATAATTTTTGGTCGTAAGTATTTCATATATAAAAATCCACAACTTTATTAAACTTATGTATGAAAAGATCTTCATAAAAGGAAACACGTACACTGAAAATGATACTTAGATTTATAGAAGGTAAATTGTGATGTTTATAGTTGTAAGGTAGTTAAGTAGATAAGTTTTGTTAAGAAATTGGGATTGTATAAGAAGAGACTACAAAAGAGAAAAAGATGGAAGAGAAGAGCCGTGAGAGAGTAAAGAAGAGAGACTAAAAAAGTTGGGTAAGAATGAAAAAATATAGGTTGAAATGTGGAGTAGTGGTGAAAAATATAAGAAGACATGGAAAAGAACTGGGAGTTAGCAATCATAAGTTGTTATTCAGGCAAAATAAGGTTAAAGTTACTTACAAAAAGCTTTCTAAGTATAGTAGAATATATATCACTAGATCAAGAAAAATAGGGGTGCCATTTTTTTAAGTGGGGGACCTTAGACAACCACTTAAGTTGCCTGCCCCTTGACCAACGTATCGAAAATATTACAAACACAAAATCACGTAATATTTTTTTAGCTTCAATTCTTTGTAAGCAATTGAACACCAGTCAATAAAAATTCCTGAAGAATAAAAAGCATCACAGAAGGTTGCCAAAATTGCAAGATTCGGTGATTGCGCCAATCAAATGGCTTCGTGTGGGTTAGTCTCTCTTCCAAGGCCAACACGCCTATCATTGTAGGACTAAGCCTGTAAATGAATTTCATGATCTATGTTACAAGGGCTACTGCAAAGGTAAGTGTAGTACCTGTGTCAGACATACTGATTGGACAGATATGTGTCTGACTTCTTTTTATCCTTCAGTGGGTTGGAAATCGTGGTGTGACTAACGATGTATGAATGACACATTGGTGTGGGTGATAAAGAATTGATAGACATAGGTTCTTGGAAAAGAGCAAACTGCTCGTGGAAATTTTGAAGCTGTTCATTGCTGGAATTTTTTAGTACGATGCTGCTGGAAGTGTTGGCACCAACATTTTCGAGAGTTTGATTCATCAGCAAAAAGGCTTACATGCTCAACAATGGTTTAGGTGTACAAGTGTAGGCTTTTTGGTTAGAAATTAAAAAACAAAAAGGTAAAATAGAAAGAAAAGAAGCAAAATTGTTACTTGATGAATGTGAAGAAGCAAAGTGTTCATGGTATCTCAAGTACTATTATGGTTGGGGTTTGTTGAGGTTGAGTCTTTGATTGAGGGGAAGGATTGGTCTTATAAAGTATGGCAGAGAGTTGAAGAGGGGTAAAAGATTTTTTTTTTTCAGAAGAAGAGGGGTAAAAGATTGATCTAGTTCTAGGGATGCAATGGATTATGAGTGCAAGATTGACTAAAGAAAGATAAAGGAAGAACTGTAATAGCAACAGCTAGGCATTACATATGGACTCCAATTGGCAATTAGAATTGGAAATCCATGACGTAGTCCCCGAAGTGCTTCAGACTTTTCGAAGAGAAGTCCGATATATTTTTCGTGAATCCTAATCTTGAGGTTACATAGGTACCCTACCCTTAACTCCCCAAAGCATAAAAGAACACATGAGATATGACCAGCTGGATGGTCAGAGAAAACAGAAACTGGACTCTAGGCTTACACTTAAGAATATAAGGTCTCTAGTGGGCCATGTTCTGATATCTAACAAATTCTTTAGATATCTTCCTCGAATTTTTCGTTATCTTCTTATTTACTTTCCCAACAGTAATGACTGGTAAAGTAGATTTGAAGTTTGCTAATTTCCTAAGCATCTTTGTTGAGTATGATTATGAGCATTTGGCATTCTGAATTCTTCAAGCCAAAGCTGGGCCTTGGGGCGTCCAATTTGCTTCATTTGATGCTGCAGTATATACATTTGTATATGACTTTTTAAATTAAATAGTTATTTGAAACCACCTAAATAGGAATTAACATTGTGAGTTCCTATCCTGCAAGTAAGGTTTGGTAGATTTTATATTATTCTGCATGAATACAATATTGGACACTGTGTTGTTAGCTTTTCACCTTAAGTTGACCAGGACAAGCATAGTATATTTTCCTAGTTTTTTTTTTTTCATCCCCATTTTTCCTTACTTTTATCGGTGATTTTTTTTTGGGTGCCGTATAGGACCCTGTTGATAATCTGTCCTTCTGTGGTGTTTATAGAGTTCAAGCATCATATTGTTATTTGGCCTTCAGGTGCAACTGTGCAAGTTATTGCTTGTTGGATTATTTTATATATTTATTTCTAAATTTTCTTTGCAGTGTAAAATTTGCATGGTACATTATTTATTGCCACTAATTAGTCAGATCAAAACTAAGTTGGTTTTCTGTCACAAGTTGATCGCTGGTGCTTATTCATGACTTCTTTGGGCTGCGAATTCAACTCCTCAACTGCTAATACATGTTTTATTAGATGGACCATGTTAGTGTAACATAAATGGGATACTTGAATCTTGATCTTCTTTAATCTGTAATGGGGGAAAAATGGTCTAGCATAGGCTGCATTCCAAATAGAGGTTTCTATGTGATGGGAGCAACTGATTGCTAATGAGTAATGAATGACCTTTGCCTAGTGGTCATGATCATCTGCTATCTAGGCCAGATATTATCCTTGATGAACTCAAATTAGCATGTCCATGATTATCTTTTGTTTTCTTATTGGATACGTGATAATTGAAGGTGAAGCTTTGTGGGCTTTTTTTTTTCCTTTTCTTTTTGAGTTTTCTAACGCTGAATTTTCCATACTTGCCAAATGTTATGGATCATCAATCTTGATGGAACTGAACTTATTTTAACCTTGTGGTGTTGGTGTAATCATGCATCGGCCATCTAAGCTGCTACATCTCTAGGCAGAGCGTACCAATAAATCATGGTCAAATCAGCAAAAGTCATGCATTGCACATATTCATGTATTCCTTAGTGTTCATGTGGGTTGATCACAAAAAATCTGAAATTGCAAAATAGGTACTGGCTCAATTATTTTGTTGTCATGTATCATGTTCTGGTCCTCACTATTTACTGCATTCAATTTCTGTTCTTATTCTGTGCTTTTTTGGTGCAACAGAGTTTCCTCTGCTAGATGACATCTTAAAGAAACATGGAGCTGAAGGGGAAGAAGAATTAGGGCAAGCACAATTTGCACAAGTGTTACAGCCCATTCTGCAAGAATTGGCTGATGCTCTGTCGAAAAAGCATGTTGTCGTTATTCAGAACATCAAGATCATCAATGGTTCGAAGTTGAGAAAGGTAGTTTATCTTCCATGTTTTTGCCTTCACTTTTAATCTGTACACAGGTTCCTACTGAAGCAACTTGCTCTGGAGTGCACTTGCTGTGAGTATATATGATAATATAGACTAGTCATTCTTGAACTCTCTACTCCCCATGTGCTTTCATAGTGTCTACTGTGTTGCTTTGCCACTACTGGAAAATTGCATCTGGATATTTGTGATTTTTCAGGATATATGGACTGTAAGATAGCTCTAATCTAAATGACAACAATAGAAATGGAGTATATGTTGTGATCGTTGCAATTATTGGACTAATTCGAGGATTGGTATTTTTTTTATTTTGTTACTATATTTGAAGTTTGTGACTGGTAGAGATATATGTAGCAGAATTTAACCACAAAAAACTGGAATGGTTGGGACTTCTTCTAGAATTTTGATAATTTAGTCCAAATGAATGCATGTTATGTTAACAACCAGCTAGTCTAAAAGACTAAGGTGTTAGAGAGAGTGTAACTTAAGTATTTATATACTTCAACATGCCCCATCACGTGTCCAACACGTGAAACAATAATTTTTCAACAAAGGGTGGCGGTGAGTTTCGAACACAGGACTTCCTGTTCTGATATCATGTTAACTACCAATTATTCTAAAAGCTTAAGCTATTAGAGAGGGTGTAACTTAAGTATTTATATACTTCAACACGCCCCCTCACGTGTGACATTCAAGTCCAACACGTGAAACAATAATTTTTTAACAAAGGGTGGCGGTGAGGTTTGAATACAGGACTTTCTATATAAGTATTTATATATGAATATTCAATATAAAGATACATGTTCTAAATTCTGATGCTCTCTTAAATAACCCTGCAGCTTTTGGCCATGGAGAAGCAATTGAACGAGGTCGTTGAAAAGATATCACAGGAATTGCAGGATGCTAAGGAAGAGCAAAAGAGTACAGAAATAATCAGGGGGTTTCTTGAGAGAAACAGTAAAGAGTTGGGTTTACCACCAACAGAAACCGATGAAGCCGTGGCTCTTCTCTACGATGCAGTATTTGCTGATGTAGAACAAACACACAGTGTTGCAGGATCGGCGAAGGATGAGCTTGGGCTACTTGTAAAGCAGATCCTTGAGAATTTCGCAGAGCAGCTTGAAACCAGTCCAGTTTTTCATGATCATGGTAATTGAGTGAGGCTACACCTACACGGTATATCTTCTCGATTGAACTTGATACAGTTTCTTGTTATTTTTACAGAAATACATGTCACCCTTTTCGATGTATCGGTATAAAACAACACAACACTTGTGAATTTCAGTGGATATATATCCATTTTGTTAGTCTTAGAGATTGATCTCAGCTTTCAAAATGTTAAATGTAGTAAAATTTTGATCATGTTTCTGTTCAAAGGTAGAGATGCCCCTTGATTACAGGAGAAATACTCCTCTCTTTCCCTAAACCGGAAATCATGGTTTGCCATCGTAGTATTAGTTTCTATCACGGTCGAAGTAACGGTATAACGGAATCGGGCAATATTGGTCTCAAAAGTGAGTATTGAAGGAGTATCGATTTTTGCGTAATGATATCAGCACTTTTCAAAAGCGTTATGACCCCAACGTGAACCATGCCGGAAACAGCCTGATATAAGCTTGTGTATATATGAACCTCCTCAGCCTCATTGTAATTAGGTTTTACATGACCATACACTTTCACAGGTGACAATGACTAGCAATGTGGGACTGTTTTGGAGTGTTAAAAACTGAAAAGTTCCACATGCCTTTATGTCCAACACATTTTCCTTGCAAATTGCCCATCTTTTCTCTTGGCTCTTAGAAAATATGGAGTCATTCTCAAGTCCATACAAAAGGTGAGAGATGGGTACATGTGCAAAAGATATTAATTTTGAGAATGAGTCGCAAGATATATATATATATATACATATATATGTGCTGGAGGTTGAATTGCTTCCACGTAACGAAATGGGTTCCCCATGTTATCTAGTGAAGGATGGAGCTTGTAATTAGACTCGTCAGACACTATTTTTTTAGGTGTCTCTAGCTTGGGCAACTTGAATCCATGTCCAAACAAAACCCTATGGCAAATAAAGCAACGACCAACGAAATCTTTAATTTGAATTGACCACATGGATAAGATTGCATATCCTTTTAGACCCTAGGATATTCCAAAGCATTATTTTGTTTTCTTTGTCTTGCCAAAGAATTCATACAATAATACTTTTAAGAAAGTGTTTTTATTTTTGGAGGGAGGAAATATGTGAGCCGCCTTTTTCCTTTGAAAAGAGAGCAGAGTTAAGCATCTTGATATACTGCTTTATACATGATTTGCCATTGCAAAACAATGACTTAATACTAGATATCATTATCATCTTTGTCTATTACTCCATATGAATGGGATGAGAATCGTAATATATAATGGTATCGTCAATTTTTAAATGCTTTATAAATCGAGCAACCATGCTCATCACATGAATTATATTTAAATTTTTTTTTTTTCAAAATGTTGGACAATCGAACTTTCTAAAATGATTTCAACCACCCTCTCCACTCACATAATTCAGGTCGAAATTGTCAAAAGTTTTAAAATTTGTGTTATGTTTTTCCTCTTTTTACCTTAATATGCATACATGCCCCTCTTCCCCCAACTCCAAAAACATACTATCAACATCTAAATTGCTACATTTCTACATCATATACATGGCTGATTCTGCAACAAGGTTGAAGTATTATGTTAAAATTCCAAAAAAAAAAACCGTCAAATTCTATGTTTGAGTTGCACGCTAAAATTTGCTTGAAATACGTTAATACTATTAGATGTTAAATAAAATACAGGTGAAAATATAATTTCACACTACAAACGGAGCGGGGTAGAATAGATCACTTTTCATTATGGTTACACCATAACCATGCGGGTTTTCAATTCCACCCGGAACCAAACTAAACAGAGTGCTGTGAGGCAGTGTGCGAACGCAAGTTTAATCAAGATTACTGATTCATCTCATGTCCATGGTCGTAGCAATTTATTTCGACAAAAGCTAAAACCACTATGTCATGAAAGAACAAGATCTTAAACCTAACAGTAAAACCAAGACGGGTCAATATATTAAACAGCAAATAGATTCCATAGGCTATTACATAATACCATAGCAGAATTGCTCTCAGAAGCTGCATAATTTGAATACAAAGGGAGCATGGAAGCATTCCTTACACCCACGACATATATATATATATATATATAGATAGATTACCAAAATAGCATCTCAAAACCTAAATCTGATGCATTTCATAAATTTCATAATAGCCAGGGATAAATTGAAGCCACACCCATACAGTAAAACCTGGATTTATTTGGCTCAGAAACTGTAACATGAGTTTCAACCAAATTCACTCCTTGCCATCGGCAGCACGAAGAGAGCCAAGTTGGACAGGGGCTTGGGTTCCCACCACCTTAGAAGTCCCGTAAGCCGACAAATCGAGACCCTGAGATTTCTCCTTCTCAAGCTGTTCCTTGATCCAGAAATACGTAAATCTCAGCCCATCCTATAAAATTACAAATTTGTAAATTTAGGTACGCCCTGAATAATAAGGAACTTTACACAACAAAGAAATCAAAAAGGGGCTTGATATAAATTTCTGAATTTCAATCATGAAACAATCAAATTTTGGCTCACAATATTAGGCAGAAATTTAACCCGAACTACGAATTCAAGAATCTTCTAAAAGGTGATAACTGGTTAAAAGGTACCTTCAATTTCATTGTGGGAGCCCAACCAAGTTTTTCCTTGATCAGTGTGTTGTCGGAGTTGCGACCACGGACACCCTCTGGGCCAGGGATGTGGTGGATGGGCAGCTTCTTGTTGTCAAAGCTAAGAACAATCTCAGCCATCTCATTCATGCTAACCATCTCATCGCTTCCAATGTTCACTGGCTCCCGGAAGTCCGACTTTGTCAACCTAGATACAGAGGTTCCACCCAATTTGGTTACAGAGTTGAGGGGAAATTTTCAAAATAAGAAGTGCATAGTATCAACTGTACAAACAGAAAACGGTTTTATACACGTGCACCGAAACAAATAGAGAGAAAAGTAAGTATAAACACTAAAACAGACAAGACATGCATACTAACAAAGTGAATGGTCTGATTAACAAAAATAAATTTAATTTTTTCACTCATCTCCCTCCAGGAAGAAATATTTGGGAGCCTAAAACTGTATAGAACTTCATCTTAGCTAGCAAGCATGAGAAAAGACAAAAAAAAAAAATTCCCTCTTTCCAGGATGATGAAAGAAGACCAACATTACTTGAAAGCATATTTATTTGCCACTTGATAGACAACAAGAAAGTGGTATGCCAAATTCTCCTCAGATAAGTCATGATTAGGGAAGGCTAATATACATCACATAGTGAGAATGCTTTTAAGGTTTCCGAAAATTCAATTACCAATTTGGACAAGTGGGTAATTTACTTTAAAACGATGTTACTAATTGCAAAAACTTCTTATCTAATAGTGAAGAATATCAATGTAACATGGGACCTTTCCTAAAATTTTCAATAAGAAAAATGGATTGTATTAGATGTCAGTTCCATCATTTTGATTTTCTCACTAACAAAGAAAAAACAGAAGGCAAAAGTATGAAATAACATTTCATATGGTATAGTTTAGAGTTCCAAGTATACTATCTTTATAGATGCACTCTTAACCGTAAATTGCTAACGTATAAACAATTTTTTTGTCAGTAAATTTGGAGAAGACAATATCTAAGAGTTTGACAATGTTTTAAACTATGGAACTCAAAACTGTATATCTCAAAGCTTACCTCAGCACACCTTCAACACACTCATCAATGAAGGTAAAAGATCGGGTTTGGAGTCCATCACCCCACATCTCAAACTTATCTGTAGAAGTAAGAGCTTTCCTGCAAAAAGCAGCAGGAGCCTTTTCTCTCCCACCTACATTACATAATGCAAAGCAACAAATCAGTAAATCTGTTGGTAGATACAATTATGCATTTACAACCATGTACTCAATATCCATAATTAAATTTTACCTTTCCATGTTCCAAAAGGACCGTAAATGTTATGGAACCTTCCAATCCGACATTCAATTCCAAAATCTTTGGTGTAATGCTTGCACAACTCTTCTGTGGCAAGTTTCTCCAAGCCATAAGCATCTTGTGGCTAAACCGTATAAAACAAAATAAAAATTACCGATTATTTTTTTAAAAATACTTGCAATACAAAATACAATCACATCGACTTGTCATCCTCAAAGGAGTACCATACCTCTGCAGGCCATGCATCTGCCTCCTTCAAGCTCACATTGGTTTCCAGTTGCTTAAATTCAGGATAAATGCAAGCACTTGAGGCATAGAAGAACCTGCAATGAAGCCACCTCTCAGATACTAGAAACACTTCCATAACATACTTATTGTTACAGTAACAATATAAAAATTAACTGGGAACTCATGAAATAGACCGTTTCGTGCATATACATCTTTCAATTGAGAACCCATATTTGAATTATTAAAATGAAAATACCAACATAGACAGAGTATATAAAAGCTAAGCAATTCAACCTCTTGACTCCATTGATCCTAGCAGCCTCAAGCATATTGAAACTAATCATTGTGTTGTTATACATGATAACCGAGTGGTTAGACTGAATGAAGCCCATCCCACCCATATCAGCGGCGAGGTTGAAGACATGATCAACGTCTTTAGTGACCTTAAGGCAATTATCCATCACCCTAAGATCCACTAAATGGAACTCATGACAGAACATATCTTCGGTCATGTGCTCGTTCCTCTTCCAGTCAGAAGCTATAATGTAGTGGCCCTCACTCTTCAAACGCCGAGCAATATGCGAGGCAATGAATCCACCTGCACCAGTGATGGAAATGCGGAGCTTCTCCGATGGCCAGTAAGGTTCTCTCTCGAGGTTCTCATAGGTGTATGAGCCGTAACTGCTTCCATCAGTACTTCCCATTCTACAGGAACAAGAGATGCATATGACGAGATTCAAATTAAAGGCGGATTTATACAATCTACCGAGAGACACAAAACCTCACAAAACTGACAAAAGATACACTAATTATATAATTCAGAAATAAAAAACACCAAGTTCCTGCAATGTTCATTGCTACATGTTGTGTGTGCTTATACACATAGACTCACAGAGAATGCAAAATAACAACATTGAAGTTATAAACATACATGATACACTAGAATCCATGGAACAAAAAAAAAAAAATCTAAACAAAAACACTGTCCAGAACTTCCAAGGATTACTTAAACACATTGAAAATAAAAATGTGAGTACTTGAAACCTTAAATATAAAGAAACTAAAATCATCAATATGTTTTTGATAAACAAATTAGGAGGGAAATAAAAAAGAATTGTTATCAGTCAGATGAGTAAAAAGCACAAATTATAAGAGTACTCAGGAGCACAACTACTTCTAGCAGGGAAAAGGAAGACAAATTTTAATAGGGCAGATGTCCAAAGATTAAAACACACAAAATATACTAATTATGACCTCATACTAACATATACCAAAACATTACATGGAAAAAAAAAAAAAGATTTTGATTTGAACCCCACTCCATTCAAGAAGAAGGAAGAGGAAAAGCAATCCACCACCCAAATCATTAATATCAATAGAAAAATAAACATGGCAGACAAAGTTAACTGTAGAGGCAATAATGAGCCTACCGCATATTAACAATTACATATCACTATAATATACATTTTAAATTCTAATTTGCAAAAGAACAACGGATTTACTGGATTTACTATGGCTTTTTACCTAGAACCCAGAATCACTTTTCAATTTACATGAATTAGACAAAGAATCTCATGGCTTTCTCTACAATTCTATATCTATATATATCACTGTTTTTTTTTTTTTTTTTGGTGTGTGTGTATTAGGGTATTTAAGAAAAATAAATGCAAGGGACATTTAGAAAACGGATTTGAATTTTAGGTTAATGTGACCAGATAAAGAAAAAAAGCCGTCCATTGAAATTCAGACCCAATACTAGGCACCCAATGAACCCAGAAGACAAATTTTCAGAAAATCAAACCCAACCATGTTTCAAGATCACATGAACAGAGGAATGAGAAAACAGAGTGATATTTTGAGAAACCCAAAAGACCACAACTATGATGCTTACCTCGAAATTGATACTGAAGATTTGGTGAAGAGGAGATAATAGAGGAGAAGAAACAAGGCTGAGAGTAATGAACATGTGACACTCGAGGTGTCCTATATATAGACCAGAGAAGCAGAGTTACAATAGAATAAGACCACTCAATTATTTCACCTATCACACAGAGAGATGAGAGAGTTTTGTTATTTTTCTACATACATACATATATATATATATATTAGATTTATATGTACTATTTTATTTTTTAAAGATGATATTTATACTTTTTTTCCTACATGTCTATTATTTTATTCTTTTTAAAATTAAATGACATTAATTTTGATAGTTACTTGATTCTCTTATGCACTTGGACATTTACTAAAACCAGAACACCTCTCCATATTTTATTTCTTTTTATTGATTAGGATAATCAAGACTTTCTTATGGTTATAAATACATTACCTTAAGAGACTAAATTCAAATTGCTATCTTTTGTTTTCTGTTTTTTTTTTTTGGTTGGTAAATAGAGTAATATTTGATGTGAACTTGTTTCGATGGAGTCACTTCTATTGGAACCTAGGTGGTGTTCGTTGAACAAACGCAAATAATTAAATCATGACTTATTTGTGTCTGTATGTTAATTAAAATGACATAATTGTTTTATTGCAGAAATTTTCTAACCGACATAAGAAAGAATGATTCTTAATATCTTCATCAACAATAGAATTGTTAATTTGATCAATGTGAATGTATAAAAAGAAAATTTTCAAGATCAATTCGATAAAAAAAAATTTCATTATAACGAATTTTTATTCTTTATACTTTTTGACAAAAAATAAATAAAAATAAAACTTGAAATACATTTCTCCAATAGACCATACATTCCCTTACCTAATAGAAACTACCTCATACAAAAAAATCATATCAACTCCTCCCTTCTCAACCCATATCTTTTTTTCTTAATGTTCAAAATAAGAGATACGGTTTTTATGACTCTAATTCTTTATTATTATTATTATTATTATTATTATTATTATTATTATTATTATCAAAGTGTGATACATTATTTGGAAAAAAAAAAAAAAACAGTGTTATACATTATTATATACTTTGAGACTCTCAATACTATTTATTCATCGATTCCCGGAAAAAATATAAATAATAACAATATACTCATTTCAATATCACACTTCTTTGCCGAAAAATAAATCACAGTTCTATATTCATTTTATTTTTTTTCTCCAAACACATATTAGTATATAATCGTGATCCTACGGGCCTGTTTGGGAACATGGTCTTGGGCTTGGTTTTGGTTTTGGATTTTAAGACCAAACCATGTTTGATTGGCTGTTTTTGGAGTTGGTTTTGGACTTTTTAAAACCAATCACTAAAATCTGGTTTTGACCCACCAATTTTGACTTCTCTCTCTCTCTCTTTATATATATATATATATGTGGCCGAAAATATGAATTATTTTGAATTTTTTTTTATATTTTTCGAAAAAAAATATTTTTCGGAAAATAATTATTTTTTATATTTTTCGGAAAAATAATTTTTTTTGGAAAAAAATCATATTTTCGGAAAAAAATAATTTTTTTCGGAAATAAATTAATTTTCGGAAAATAATTATTTTTTGGAAAAAAATCGTATTTTGAAAATTAATTTTTGGAAAATATTTATTTTTTGGAAAATAATTATTTTTTTCGGAAAAAAAATACTTTTTCGGGAAAAAATTATTTTTTGGAAAAAAATTATTTTTCGGAAAAAATTAATTATTTTTTTTTTCGAAAATTAATTATTTTCCGCAAAATTATTTTTTATATTTTTCGGAAAAATAATTTTTTCCCGAAAATTAATTTTTTTCCAATTTTATATATATATATTTTTCATATATATATATATTTTTAATACATATTAGTATATATATATATATATATATAATTATACCAAGACCGAGACCAACTCCTTACCAAATATTATATAATGGTTTTAAATTTACCTAAAACCACCCAAGATCACCAAAATCACAAGACAAGATCAAGACCAAGTTTCCAAACGGGCCTACCAAATTCCGTGGATATGAGAAGGCCGCGATTGAGTGAGGCCCACAACCGTCTATTGGAAAGAAAATTCCTGGAAAGTGGTATAAATGTGAAAGGACGTGTTTGGACAAGCCCATTTGAAGTTGCTTGGAAAGCGCTTCCATATGGGGCTCATTATTCGTACCTTCAATCCCACCTTCTAAATATGGTACAATTGTACCAACACCCAACTTTTCTTGGTTTCAGGTGATCTCGTAACGATGGAAAACAACATATGAACCTCTTCAGCTAATGTCAACGAAAGTGTTTAAATATGTTGACATCATTAAAAAAAATAGATTAACTCTATCATATGTCAAATTATATAAAGACGTATTTGTAATTATAACTTATTTGATGTGAATGTTTTTACATTCTTAGATTGTCGTTCACAAATATTTGGAGAAAAATTTGGTTGAAGAGGGAGGATTCAAATTCGATGGAAAAAATCCTCATCTTCCTGCACTAATGAAAAATTCATAATTCTAAATTTTAAGTGCATCTTTTTTATTTTTTTCAAATTTTCTTAGAATTTTTTTTAGACTCGATTTTTGGGAGAAGTTGCACAAATGTTATCAAACATCTATTTATATACAAGCTTCAATAAACATACAACATAATATAATAATATAATTTATAGGGTAAATTTCAATGACACCCCTAAAGATTTGGTCATATTTCATCTAGATGTAAATTTTGATTCTAACATTTAAGTGAGACCCCAAAATCACTTTTAGCACTTTTTGACAAGCAAAATATCAACGGTACCCTTTTTTTAACTTTAAATTATAAACCTTGTTTGTTGTAAAAAATAACAAAAATATATTTTTAAAAATATTAATATTTATTGAAATTATCCTAATTTTCATAAAAGTAGTTTATTTATTAGTACCCATGTTGCAAATTATACCAAATTTACCATAATGCACAACGCTCCATTTTTTTAATATTTATTTAATTTTTAATTTGGAAAAAACTCCTAACTTATTAATACTAACTTCAAAAATTAGCCTAAATTATTTTCAATAGCACGAAAAACTCAAATTATTAAAAATAATTTCAAAAATTAGTAGACTAAAGTGCAAATAGAATTAATTTGGACACTTAATAAAATAAATGTTAATATATTATTAATTTTGATGAAATCAAGATTATTTGAACCTAATTTCTTAAACGAATATTAATATATAATTCTAGTCATTATTAGGACTGGCAAAATTGGACACGACACGGTAACACGACACGAACATGAGACTATTTAAAAGGGTTAGGGTTGAGCATAAAAGGGTTGACCCGAACACGACACGTTTGACACGATTATATTTATATTTATCTTTATTTTTATATTTTTCTCTTCTCTAATTGGTCATGGATTGAAATATATCAATAAAATAGTACTGGATGTCTGGATCGTGTCAAAATCAATTTAATTTTGTTGATAATAGATTAAATAGTTTATTTCGTGTTGGATTATGTCAAATTTAATTTAAAATATTATAATAAATAGGCTAAATGGATTACATGGGTCGACACGGACACAACATGGGTTGAGTTAGGGTTGATGATATTTGACACGATACGATTTCGACTAGACACGATTTCGACCCGACACGAACACGACCCGTAACCCGAAATTGCTAGCCCTAGTCATTATACACTAAACAATAGTATTTTACCTATCCATCTAAAGTCAAATGGTAGAAATGACATTTTACATGTCAAAAAATGATTTTGGGGTGTGAGTGAAATATGGAGTTAAAGTATGGGGTCTCATTGAAAACTAAAATTAAAATTTGTTTATGACTGAAATATGTCAAACCTAAGGGGGGTGTCATTAGAATTGACCCAAATTTCTTAAAAATTGTTTGCATCCAAACAGAGCAGTAAGAGTGAGAAGCGTAAGAGCATGGTTGATAGTGGACCGAGTTGGTAAATATTGTGATAAAGAGAACAAAAAAGTGTTGATTGTTTCATGTGGTCATACTCATACCAAAATATCTTTAGGGCGAAATGCTATGATACTCTCTCTTAAATTTGGATTTGTTGCTCGTGATAGAATTAGTGAAATATAAAGCTCAAACAACTCTCAAGTTTGATCAATTTTAAGTTGTGACACCTTCTTTTATTAGTTGACTGTGAAAAGAGTTAAAAGTTAACAATTTTAAAAGTTAAAATGCCAAAAGTACACTATTATTTAAGTACACTTCAACCCTTTAAAAATTGAATTTTTTTTTAATGGTAAGAAACTCACACACCATACCTACAATGTCTCATAAGAGGCTCGAACCCCTCACCCCCAATTGGGGGATGATGTTATATCATTGCACCAAAGGTGCGCTGGTAAACCTTTAATAGATTTATAAAAAAATAAAAAATGATCTACCTCAAGATAAGGAGCCAAAATCAAGGCAATCAGAATCGGGATTTTAGATAGAATCGTTTCAGAATCCGTAAAATCGTAAGATTCTAGCAACTCGTATTAATTTTTTAAAAAAAATATTAATAATTAAATATTTAATTTAAAAGTCTAAATCATATCATTTAAATATTTTCTTATAAATTTAGGTCATATATTGAGATATTTGACTAAATCATAAAGTTTTTGGGCATTTCATATGAAGAGCGAAACCGTCAAATCATCATAAAAACGTAGTAGAATCGTAGTAAAATCGTACAAAATCATATAAAATTGTAGCAGAATCGTAGAATCGTAAAATTTTACCGAATAGAATCGGGATTCTGACTATCTTGGCTAAAATATACAAAAAATGATCAAGAGAGAATGAGAATAATATTGGGCTGGGTCCGATGTAGGTGTGAATAATGGAGAGCCCAAATGCAAACAGAAATTGGGCTTACGACAGGCATAAGATTGGGCCGGGATGTAATTGGGCTTGAAATATAAAGGAATGTGACAGTTAGTTCTTTGTAGTGGATGGTATATTTGAGTTGTATACATAACTATTTTATGTTTTTTGATAATTGAAAATCAGAAAATTGTACAAAAATTTTGTTTGGTTGACTTTTCTGAAAATTATTTTCAGAAATACAAATCAAACAGACCATAGTTATAAAGATCATGTTTTCAGAGAATTGTTCTCGGAGTTCTCGAAAATAATTTTAAGAGAGAGATACCAAGCAGATCCTTATTTTCTTATAGTGAAAACAACATTTATTTTAGTTTTTCAGTTTACAGGTTGGTATTCTTCGCACTGATAAATTTTCCAAATTGTTTTTTTTTTTTAACTGATTTTTTCCCAATTGTTAAGCTTCACTACTCTAGCACTAGTAGTAGACTAAAGAATATTCTAGGGTTATAACAATTTACAGATTTCTAAATCTTTACTATTGGTGATGAGGCATCCTCCCCATTCATTAGCAAGGAGCATGGTTCGCTGTTACGGGTTATTACAGCGGTGTTAATCGATTTTCACACTCGTAACGGTTATTATGATGGTCGTAATTTTGATTCTTACCGGTTCTGAAAATATTGTAACAGTTAACATAATTAAAGTTTTTCAAAATTTTGGATTAAAAAGCTTTTTGTTATGTATATGATATGATAAATGTTACTCCATTATTGAAAAATAAAGAAAAATAATAAAAATTGATTTATGTTCAGGGTCAGAATCATCTTTATCAGTAACAAAGAGAAAATGATCTACTAATGATGAATCAAATGTCCACTGAAGATACAACTCAAAATTGACAATCCTTTCATGAACTCCAACCAGATCAACAAGATCCATCACAAAATTCATTTTGGTGGTGAACCATGTACTTTTTTAAAAATTATTTTACATTATTGAAAATAAATTATATCTTTTGTGATTTCAATTATTTATTTATTTAAATTTAAATTTAATAATATCATAACAAATATATCATAAATATTGAAATAACGACGACACCATTTGATTTATTAATAACTCATTTTTTATATTAAAATTCTTTAAAAAATTAAATAAAATTCACTTCAATCTACCAAAAAAACATCTTTATTCATTCATGTTGCCAAAAGTATCCAATTAAAATATTTTGGGTAAGATGTGCAAGATTTTAAAAAATTCACGATTGCGATAACCGAGTCCCGTTACATAAACCTGATACTGACCCGAGTCCGTTACATCAATACCATTACAGTGACCAATACCGTTACGGCGAACCTTGGCAAGGAGATGGCTATATATACAATTTCCATAACAATAATTATAATGATAATAAGCCAGGGCCGGCCCTGAGAGTGCCAAAAACTTTTGGGGCCCTAGGCGAGATTGAAGGAGAAAATTTTTTTGAGGCCCTTCATTTCACACGAAATTTTTTTTTGGCCACTTCATTTCACGCGATACAATTTTTTTAAAAAAATGTAAGTATTTTATAGATTCAAATTTCTAACGAATGACAAAAGCACTACATAATTACTTGGTGCTTCTTTTATATAGATTTCACATATTAAAGTATAGAAATATGAAGGGTATGAAATGAATGATTAATACAAGATACTTTTGAAATAAAAATTGAATTTGAATTTATTTCTAAATGCTTGTCAATAGTAAAAAAAATTAGAAAGCAAAAATATTACTTTAAAGGAACTTTTCCTATTGTAAGTGTAATATTGGGTTGAATTCTAATTTATATTGGACTATAACTTAAAAAATCATATTTGGGTTTATATTGATACAAATGAAAAAAATAAATTGGGGCCTCTTTATATGCATTCAAAGTCCTTGTATTAGTTTTAATTTATCTTTGGGTTGGGTTTGTTTTAATTTAATTATTGAAAGAATGAATTGAATTTTATTAGTTTAATATATGAATTAGTATTGGGTCGGATAACAAGCCTTTTATGTTTGGGCTTATACTAACATATATATATATTTTTAATTTTGGACTTAATACTAATAGAACAAAAAAAAAATTGAGGCCCCTTGGGCCCTGAGGCCCAGGCGCCGCCTAGGCCCGGGGCCGGCCCTGTAATAAGCATCACACAGATTTGAAATAGAAGGGGATATAATTAGCTGTGCATGCCAACTCAATTACAATGCTTCTAGGGATTAAATCTATCCGTTTTCAATTCTTTCTGAATCAAAATCAATATTCAGAAACTAAAATGGTGTAACATGTACTTTTGATATTTTCTTCAGTAACCAGTATTATTTTTAGTATTTTAACCTAAATTACCATATATATCTAAAAAAAATCAGGGTTATTGCTTTACAAAAAAAAATGTATAAAATGAAAAGTTTGTAAAGTTAAAAAATAGCGTGAATTTTAATTAGCCTTTATTTAATCCAACTCTTTCTTTTTAAATAGTGATAATTTACTTTTTTTCATAAATTAAGATATGCAAAATGACTCATTCGTATCTTTCTTTTCCCTCATTATCTTCAACTCACGCTTGGAAGCTAGCTTGGTAGTTTTCCCATATTTGTTAGAAAATTTCACCATATTTCTTGCACTTCTCATTAACAAAATATGAATATTATACGTATTATTTTCAAGATTATTATATATCCGTATTCAATAAATTTCATATCTGAAGGTGTATGTGCATGCTTGTTTATTAGTGCCAAAAATGTACAATTAAAAGTACCCACCCTATCGAAGTGTCGTGTTTTGACACAAATATAGCACGTTGTAGAAGTCTCTCTGCTAATTATTACTATTACGTTTTTATATATTTTGGACATAATAATTTGATAATACTTAGGGTTAAGTACAGAAAATATTCCTTTAGTATAAATATGATGCGTATAACATTTTATATTTTGAAAATGTGTGTATTGATACCAATATTTTTAAAAACCGTACGAATACTCCCTGCAAGTTTTGAAAACGTGCGAATACCCCATTCTTTCCGGTCATGTGCAACTCACATGACTTTTATACTCTCTTAAATACCCATTTTACCCTTTATCTTCAATATATATATAAATTTTGAAAAATAAATTTCGAAACCAATATATAAAATTCGAAACCAATATATATATATATATATATAAAATAATTTTTTTGAAATTTATATATATAAAATTTGAAACCAATATATAAATTTTTTAAAATATATATATAAATTTTGAAAAATAAATATTAAATTTCAATATATATATATATAATTAGAAAAAAAAACATATAAAATTTGAAACAAATATATAAAACTCGTAAAAAAAATTATAAAATTCAAATAGTTGTGCAAATAGAAGTATAAAAACAGAAGTGACCAAAGTACAATACACCAAAACAATATTTAAAGTCAAAGAAAGTAGAAAACCAAGAAAGTAGAAAATAGAAGTATATTTTTCCCGAATTTTATATATTTGTTTCCGAAATTTATATATGTTTTCGAAATTTATATTTTATTTTTGAAATTTAATATCTTTTTTTTCGAATTTAATATTTTCCCGAATTATATATATATTTGAAATTTATATATATTTTTTGAATTTATATATGTTTTTCCCAATTTTATATAATTTTTCAAAATTTATATTTTTTCGAATTTTATATTTTTTCAAAATTTAATATATATTTTTTGAATTTTAGATATTTTTTCAAATTATATATATATATATATATTTTTACGAATTTTATATAATATTTCAAATTTATATATGTTTTTTGAATTATACTAAGGGCATATATGTCATTTAACACGAAATATGGTCAATTCACACACAAATGAAAAGATTATGGTGAAATCAAATTAGGAGGGTGTTATACGCACTATATTCATACTATATGGGGTTTAACGCACGTGACCCTAATACTTATTTACCATTTAAATCTAAATAGATTCAACACTTAATCAGTTAAGTGTGTTTGATAAGAAATTTGAATATCATTGAAGACATAAAATTTACAAAAATATAAAAAAAATACAATTCTTTTAAGCATCACTTAAAACTTTCAGTTCTCAAAATTCAGATCTTTAAATTTTTAATACTTAATTTTCAGTTTTATCAAACAACACCTTTAGTACATGAGCATAGGAATGACAATAAAACTCGCCCCGCCCTGCCCCGTTTATCCCGGATTTGGGGCCCCGGGTAAGCTAATCAGGGTGAGGGAAAAATTCCTGATTATATTCGGGGCAGGTATAGGGAACCCTTGCCCGCCCTGCTCCATTTAAGTTAGTTACTAAAATATCCATACATATTATATCTATTACAAAGATACCCATATGTATGTATATTTTAATATTACTTTTATATTTAGGATTTTTTTTAAAAAAAAAAATAACAACTGGGGGCGGGTGCGGGAAAAAATAATCGGGTTCAGGAATGAGGAAGGTGATCCCACCCGCCCATTATCATTCCTACATGAGCACCTTCAGTACATGAACAATAAGATAAGATAGGAAGACAACAAATTTAAACTTGATTTAGAAGCTCTCTGTTTTTTTGACATGTTAAAGCCCTCTCTTGCTTGTTCCATTTTTTCTTCACTAGTGTGAACTAATTAAACATAGGATATTAAGTATGAACACAAAATCAACCAATATTGTGAATGATGACTAGGCTTTCTTAGCATCAGTATTCTTTATGTATTTTACCCATTCTTTGTTATGACTTCATTGTCCACTGATATCAGAAATCTCAAAATACGAGCTTACTTTTGAGATAAGCTTAGCTGATTAGAATATACATAACTTAGTCCATTCACATAAAGTAGAACCACCTATAAAGAAAAATGGTTTCCAAAAATACAAATCAAGCATACGGTAAGGATTCGAACAATTTTTTCCTGCCGGATTTTCAAGGAGCAGATGTGCTCTCGCACGACATTTCAGCAATGACTTGAATTTTGGAATTACTATATATATCAAAAAGGATAATACTTGGGTCCTTCCCGGATAGAAACTCATTGATGTTGGTCAGGTACTAAAAATTTTCAAAAAATAATTTGAAATTATTTTATTGTTTTATGATTTTTATGTCCGGCTTTCCTTTTTAAATTTTTTTATTCATGTGCTCAAATATTATTAGACCATATCATATGGGAGGCCGACTTCGTCCTCCCAGAAAGAATCCAAGTATTGTCCAATTAAAAAAGTATAATGTAAGCAGGCAAGAACCATGTAAATAAGGTAGAGTAGTGATTTGCATAGTTCTCATACAACACCAAAGGTATGGTTACATATCTGAGGTAATACTTAGTAGGAGTCTCCTACTTGCACCTGATGTGGCCCAACTAAATAATATCATATGTCTAAAAATAAATCTAAAATGGCATTAAAATTATTTTAATTAATGGAAACATTTTCCATACTTTAATAGCTCTCTTTTCTCTCTCTACATCCCTGAACTTCACAATCCTTATACTCAATATATTTGGTTAAATCACCAAAATTATAATTTCTTTCTCAAACTATTTATAAAGGGTGAGATGCAAATCCAAAAGGGGTAGGCAAGAGAAAGAGTTCTATTCTTTGTATATATATATATATATAGTGATAGTAATACCTAGATACGTGTATTTATATATATATATTGGTATGTCAAGATATACATATATGGTGGTATGTGAAGTGTTTTTTTTTTCACGCTTTTTGAAGATGAAGGTAGATATATATATGTATATACATATATATATATATATATATATATGTTGTCTTTCACGAAAAAGATAGATATTGTGAAAATATAAGATAAAATTTTGATATTAAATTTAAAATTTTAATTAATAATTAATTGGATAATATTAGGTGTAAGTAGGAGGCTCTTGCCGTTGATATGGTTTAAGGCCAGTATTGCCCATAATAAATTGGAGTGCAAGAGTTGCACTATTTGATAGCCAATTAATTTATCATGTTTTCATAAAAAAAAATTGGGTGGATTTTTGTCTAACTAAATTACAATAAGTTACAAAATAGTGATAAAAGTGTGGAAGACATAAAGTTTTGACAACCCATATCAGGGGCTTGTCATTCTGATTGATTTGCTTTGACAATTTAGATGTATTTTGAAAATAGTAATGAATGAGAGAAGAATATACAAAGTAAAAACACTATCTAAATTGGTTGATCGTGAGAAAACTGTATCATAAATTCATAATTCGAAAATGAGAAGATGCTTTTTAAGGATGCACATGTAGGATGGTGAAATATCACATCCATATTTAATGGTTCCACCTTCAGGCCGTTTGGGACTTGGTTTTGATTTTAGTTTTGGTCTTGGTCGGGACTTGGTTTTGATTTTAGTTTTGGTCTTGGTTATGTGATTTTAGTTTTGATGATCTTAGGTGGTTTTAGGTAAATCTAAAATCATTATATAGGCCCCGTTTGGATACGGAAAAACAGTTTTTGTTTTTTTACTATTCACCAAGTTCAAAAAAAAAAAAACGTTTGGCAAACACGTTTACTGTTCACTTTTTTTTTTCCAAGAAAACTGTTTTCTATGAATAGTGTGTAAAAGTGGTAAAAACACCAAATACAACTTTTAATTGTTTTTTGAGTTTTTTCACTGTTTAGATGGTAAAAACAGTGAAAACAGCAAATTCATAAAATACAACTTTCACCAAATAAAAGTGGTGAAAACACCTTCATCCAAACGCTTTTTTGTTTTTAGTTTTTCGCTGAAAAAAACAAAGACAAATACAAAAACAGTTTTTATATTTGAAGACAGAAAACAAATACAAAAAACAGGCTTTTCAAACGCACCCATAATGTTTGGTAATGAGTTGATTTTGGTATTGGTCTTGGTATAATTATAAAAATATATATATATAATTAAAAAATATTTAAAATTCCCGAAAAATAAATTTTTTTCCGAAAAATAATTTTTTTTCCGAAAAAATAAATTTTTTCCGAAAAATAATTTTTCCCCGAAAATTAATTTCTTTTCCGAAAAAATAAATTTTTTTCCGAAAAATAAATTTTTTCCGAAAATTAATTTTTTCCCGAAAATTATTTTTTTTCCAAATTTTTTTTTTCAAAATATAAAATTTGAAAAATACTTTTCCGAAAATTTATTATGTTCCAAAATCGAAAATTTATTATGTCCCAAAATATAAAATTATGTCCTAAAATAATTTTTTTTCAAATATTATATATTATGTTTTTTAAAATAATTCCTATTTTCGGCCATATATATATATATAGAGAGAGAGAGAAAAGTCAAAATTGATAAGCCAAAATCATGATTTTAGTGATTGGTTTTAAAAAACCAAAACCAAGTCCAAAACCCACCAATCAAATATAATTTTGTCTTGAAATAAAGGACCAAGACTAAAACCAAGTCCAAAATCAACTTCCCAAACAGGCCTCAGAAATTTTATTTTTCTTACCAATTTTCTCGAGAAATTATCCATGGAAGTGTTGGACACGCTGGTGATGTGTGTCATGTCATTCCTTTTCATGACTAGTCAAGTGATGTCATTTTACTTTCCTAATTCTATGCATTAAAAAAGTGGAGCCATTGTGTTTTAGTCCGATTACTTGTGGAACAAGCATGAAACACACCGGCCTTTATTTTTGGTCATTGTTTGATAGGAGGTTTTGGAGTGAAATTTATGGTTTTGGGATGAAATTTGTGGTCTAATTCATATTTGGTAGAAAGAGTTGGGATTGAATAGTATTGCACCATTGGTATCAAATCCATTATTTTTCATACCATCTCAATAGATGGTTTCGATGGAGTTGGTTTAGTTTTCTCACATCAAAATTATTTTTTAACCTAAACCAATTCAATTTGGTATACCATTGTTTAACTCAAACCAATTCATTTATAATATTATATATATATATAAATTCGAAAAATAAAATATTTATGAAAAAATCAAATATTTCAAAAAAATCAAACGAAAAAATATATTTCATAAAAAATAAAATATTTCGGTAAAACAAATATTTCTAGAAAAAATAAAATATAATAAAAATATATTTATTATTTTTTAAAAAATATATAAATTATATGTATTTTTACTGAAATCTTTTATTTTTTCAAAATATTTTATTTTTTTAAAATATCTTATATAAAATATTTTATCTATAAATATTTCAAAAAAATTAAATATTTATATATTTTATTTTTTAAAACATATATATTTACAAAATGTTATTTTAAATAAATAAAATGTCAAACTATTTCAAGTTACCAAATATGATTGGTTTCAGAATTTCAACTCATACCAACTCTACCAAACATGATTTGATTTTTTAGTTTTACTTTTTCTCACACCAAAACCATCTGCACCAAACATGATTTCAATTCAGAATAAAACCACATCAAACCCCAACACAACCCAACTCCAACCAAACCAAAATAAAAAACCAACACCACACCGGTTGCCAACCAAGCACTTAGAGAATAATATAAGAGTCCATCTACTTGTAACTTATTACCTACGTGTCATTTTGATCATATAATTAGCACTTAATTATTTTGAATTGCTTAGTATTTTACCCATTAAACAGTTTGGTAATGCAATTTCAATGTTGTTTGACAAAATACTAAATACAAAAAGAATTAAACGTTGAGAATTTTAAAATTTTGTGGGGGAGAGGGAGAGCAAATTATATGTATATATATTAGTTTTTTTAACTGTACTTAATATATATTTTTTCTTATAATATCACTCCGAATATAATCATGAACTAAATGAGAAAAATTTGACCTAAAAAAATAATGAACGACTGAGAAAAGAAAAATAAAAATAAAGAAAAACAAGTAAGTTACGCTTAAATAAATGTGAGGGGATCTCAAATTTCATAATTTTTTTACCAGTTCAAGTTTTGACAAATTAAAAATTTGATCAATCAACCATATCAATAACTTGAATATATAAAATAAGTTGTTAATAAAAACATTATTATCACATTGACTTCATCAGTCAATCGTGAGCTATCAGGTCAAGCCTATTAATAATTTCCTTGATCAGCACTCAATAGCAAGGAATTCAAATGTCGTTATCTGTTGGCAATTTCCATGAATATATATAATATAGTCTCTGTATAATATTTAGGGTAAATAGTATTAAACCCCCCTCAACTATACTTTTATGCAAAATAAAAAGAGAAACATAATCTGTTTTGAGAAGCCGGTACTCCCAGTGTAAACCCGTTCAGAGTGTTCGAACGAATCTCAACTTTTGAAAAATAAACAGAAGCTATGAAAAAGATTAATGGTCAGAAGAAAACAGAAAATTCAAGAATCAGCAAATACTGGAGCAATCTCGGATCCCTTTCCCTTTTTCTTTTTCTTTCTTTTATACATGAAAACTGGTCTCTCACCCATAAATGGGTTTTAATACATACTAAATACAATATCTACTTTAATGTTTCATAAAAAACTGTCATAATAAATTTTATGTCAGTTTTGATTCTATATTTTTAAAACCATCATTTCCTTAATGGCTTTAATCTGAAATTGGCCTATATCCTTGGATTTTATTTTCCAATTGGGCTTTTAAAATGGGTATACTGATCCAATGTAATTTGTACGATGGGCCTGATGAAAAATGGGCCTACACTTTGCCCCCAATTCCCAAGCCCATTTCATTTTTTGAAATAGGGTGGGAATTCGAAGAGCCATGTGTAACTGCTATTTTCCCTATTTCCTGCGTTTCCTTCAATATTTCTTCACAGTTTACAAGAGCAGATTCACTCCATTTGAAGACGATTCCCAGCAAGGAACTCCTAGAGGTTAGTTTTTCTCTTCCATCCTTCATATTTCTTTCATTAATCAAAGAGTATTATGAGTAGTAATAGCAGCCGAACCCCCTCTCTGGAGGTGGTTGTCGATGATGCCCCAGATATTTCTTCCTCTGAAGTTGCCCCCAATTTGATTGAACCAAGATCCCAGAAATTTTCCCGAAAACAATTACGAAAATTGCCTTTAGCCGCTCGGTGTCGAATTGAGTTTGACATACCAAAAGATGTTTCGATTTCTGAATATTCTTCTGATTTGAACTTCAAAGCTTACGAAGAAGTTGAACCGGGCGAGGTTTTGTTTTCTGCACATCACTTGGCCGTTCTTAGATTTCCTTTGCATCCGTTCTATCATTATATCCTTTTTTCTTTAGGACTTGCCCCTTTGCAAGTAAACCCTAATTTCTTCAGAGTTCTATCTGTTATGCTCGTTCTGAATCACGAACGAGGTTTGAACCTAAGTTTAGATGATCTTTTGTTTTGTTACAAAGTCGATCAGATCAGAAAAAACCCCGGACGATACCATCTGCACCCCCATTCAACTCTAAAACTTTGCGAAGGCAATCCTTCTTCTGAGAAGGAGTGGAAAGATAAGGTGGTGAAAATTGGGGGAAAATGGAGGGTGGATGCGTCCGGCCCGTATCCTCTGCCAAGGGCCTTCGGTATATGTAAGAAACTGAAGTGTGGATTCAAAAATCCTGGCAAGTGTATTTTTCATACTTTATAAATTTCGCCTGCTTTATTTTGATCTTCGTACTTGCTTGTTTGTTGATCGTATGCCAATGTTTTATATGCAGTCGAACGGGTTGAATATCTGAACGAGAAAGTATTTTCGTCTCTTCCGTTCAGCAAGTCACTTTTGACTTCCAAAAATTTGAAATTGATCGCTGCCAGTGCTTCAGAGGCGACTATTATGGAAATTCCGGTCACCGCCTCCAAGCGTGCTGCTGCACAAAAATCTACTCCCCCTACCAGCTCGACAGTTGAGAAAGGCAAGGGCCAAGTGGTCGATCTGACTGAAGATCCGAAGAAGACCAGGGGGCATTTGAAGAGGACGAACACCGAAGTCAGTGGTAATGCTCCGAAAAAGCTGCTGTTGGGCCCTCCTTCTGAACATGCGGAAAAAATTGATTCTGACAAGCATGAAAAGCTTGTTAAGAAGGCCAGATCTGTGAGCGGCTACACTATCCCAGACTGCTGTTTTCCTCCATCGTTTGATCCTGAAGGTGAATGGATCCCCAAGTTCGAAAAGGGCGATGGCAGTGTTCTGAATCGCCGAACGTTGGCAATGTCTGATCCTGATTCTTTGTTGGCTCTTGCTCGTGGCATGTGGCCTCCTAAAGATGAACTTTTTCAACAGCACGTAGACCAGAAGAAGCTTCTTGCTAGGGCTCCTGTTTCTATTCTAGAGGTACAAATGTTTGTTTGTTTTTTTTTTTTTGACAAACATTTCTTCTCTTTTTAGTCCGTGTTCAATGTTCTAGCTCTCTGTAAGGCTGTGGAGATGGGTGAGTACAAGAGAAAGAGCATTGATGATGCATACCTTCGAGCCAATAAATGTGCCATGTTGGCTGAAAAGCAGAATAAGATCCTGGAGCTTGAGGTGGAGAGTTTAAAGAAACTCCATAAGAAAGAATCCGATCGGAATGCTGAGCTGACAAAGCAGATCCATAACCTTGAAACTTCTAATGCCTATCTGAAGACGGGTTTAGAAATTTGCCGAAGGGGGGGTATGGACATGCATCGGCGGTATGTGAACATCTTTGACATAAAGTTCTGTGATGGGTTCAGATTTTGCTTTGATCAAATGTCATCAGATCCATCTGCCCGTTCATATGATAATCCGTCCGCCCATGATGCCGCTTGTGGAGTCGTTCATCCATATAAAGAGCCTAAGTCTTCCCAAGATGAAAAAGATTTAGCTCAATTCATTTTGCATGGGATCATTCCGGTCGAACGGCCAAAGCCTGTGGCGGATGACAATGGAGTGCCAGCTGAGCCTTCCGTTCCAGCTTCAGAGAGCCAGCATCCTCCTATTGATGATAGCAATCCTCCACTTTCTTGATTTAGAAGTTTCTCTCATTGAACAATTTTTTGGGTCTGTATATTTTAGATGCTCCTGTGATGAGCGCTTTTTCAGACAAGTTTTTGGAACAGCACTGACGTGTTTTAATGTTTTTCGAACAGGATTGCACCAAGGTGCATAGCTATTTTATAAACAGATAGCATTTTTTGAACAGGATTGCACCAAAGTGCATATAGTTTTTCTGAACGATGGCACTGAGGTGCATAGATGTTTTTCTGAACGGATGGCACCGAGGTGCATAGATGTTTTTCTGAACGGATGGCACTGATATGCCTTATAGTTTTTTTTTTTTTTTTTTTGAACAGGATGATGCAATCTTTTGAACTATCTTTTTGATGCGTATTCATATACGTCTTTGTTGCAAACAGGAACTTGGTGCCATCTTCATGATGGTCTTTTGCCTAATAGGCATATGTATTTTGTCCAAGTACTTTGAACAGAAATATGAGAAGACATGAATAACATCTTTATTGATTCGACATGGATCTTTATCATACAAAATGATCAATTTAAATTTTATTGAAAATACCTTTTGAGGTGTATAGCATTCCAAGCTCGTTCGATCTGTTTTCCATCCTGATCAGCCAATCGGTAGGCACCTTTCCCGATCACTTCTGTTACTGTGTATGGCCCATCCCACGTGGGATCCAGCTTATTTGATCTACTAGCCAATATCCTTAGTACTTGATCGCCAACTTGGAATGATGTTGGCTTCACTTTCTTGTTATAACTCCTCATCAACCTTTGTTGATACTCTGCCAATCTTATTGAGGCCATTTCTCTCTTTTCATCTATGAGGTCACCTTCGATTTTTAAGATTTCTTCGTTCTGCTCAGGATCGAATAGATGAGTTCTTGTTGTGGGGATATCCAACTCAATTGGGATCACCGCCTCGACTCCGTACGCCATAGCGAACGGAGTCATTCCGGTTGGCTTGCGTGGAGTCGTTCGGTAGCTCCATAGGACTCTCGGTAATTCATCTAACCATCGTCCTTTTCCTTCGATCCCTTCCAATTTTCTTTTTATCCCGGCGAAAATCGTTCTGTTTGTTATTTCAGCTTGTCCATTTGCTTGCGGGTAACTGACAGATGATAAATTCTGATTGATCCCGTACTCATCCAGCAATGCCCGAACGTATTGATTGTCCAGATTTTTGCCGTTGTCCATCATTATGTATTTTGGTACTCCAAATCTGTAGATTATACGATTCAAAATAAAATCTATCACTTGAGTGTGAGTGATTCTTACATAAGCCTTTGCTTCCACCCATTTAGTGAAATAATCTGTGGCCAAAAGTACATGCTTTTGATTCGAAGCTGCCCGAGTTAATGGTCCGACCGCATCCATCCCCCATCGTGCGAACGGAATAGGGGAGGCCATTGCTGTGAGAAGCTCGGCCGGTTGATGAATTATATGCGAATGTCTTTGACACTTGTCACATCTTCTTGCGTATTCATCTGCGTCCCGTATCATGTACGGCCAGAAATATCCTTGTGTTATTGCTCTATGAGATAATGATCTACCTCCGATATGACTTCCACAAGTCCCATCGTGTAACTGCTTGAGTACCTCTTGTGCTTCTGAAGGTGTCAAACATCGCAGATAGGGCCCACTTGACGATCGGCGATATAGATAGCCATCGATCACTGAATACTTGGTAGAGGTTGCTCTTATTTTCCCTGCTTCTCGTCGATCCTCAGGTAGAACGCCGATCAATAAATACTCAAGGATTGGATCGATCCAACTTGGCTCGTACGGGATCACGCATACCTCCTTCATTTTACCGATCGAAGGGGTGAACAGTTCATCCACCGGGATTATTCTGACCATAACGTCTCCTGCTGAGGATGCTTGATTTGCTATATGATCGGCCACATGATTTTCTGTCCTTGGAATTTGTTTAAAAGTGATGACCTGAAAGTTCCTCATTTCTTCCTGAACGATATTTTTATACTGCAACATTCTTTCCTCGCTAGTATTATAACTCCCTGTGATCTGATTTACAACTAACTGAGAATCGCTGAGCACAGTTAGCTCTTTAATCTGGAGCTCCCTTGCCAGTCTTAACCCTGCCAACACGGCTTCGTACTCAGCTTCATTGTTTGAACTGTCAAAGGATAATTTGATCGACTGCTGTAACTTGGTGCCTTCTGGGGATATTAATTCGATCCCCACACCTGCCCCCAGACTATTTACTGATCCGTCTACATAAAGTAACCACCTTGGATTTATGCCGCAGACCTCATCTGCGGCTGCTTCATATTCTAGGAGGAAGTCCGCCACAGCTTGACCTTTTAAAGATGTTCGTGGCTCATAAGTAATGTCGAACATGCTCAGTTCTATCGACCACTTTGTCGTTCTTCCTGAGAAGTCCGGTTTTGACAGAATTGCTTTGATCGGAAATGTAGTTGGAATTCTGATCGGATGGGACTCGAAATAATGCCGAAGCTTTCGTTTTGCCTGGACCAATGCCAAGATGATCTTCTCTGTCTTTGAATATCTTCTCTCGGCGTCAAGCAATGTCTTGCTCGCGTAATAGATCGGGTACTGTCTGCTCCCATCATCTCTTACCAACGCTGAACTGACAGCGTTCGGAGAAACCGCCAAGTATAAAATTAAGGATTCATGATTCTTGGGCGCCATAAGGATTGGTGGTTTTGCCATATAGAGTTTCAGTTGGTCAAAAGCTTCTTGTTGTTTTTCCCCCCAAGCAACCGTTTTCTTAGACTTCAAGACGTCGAAGAACGGTTTGCATCTATCTGATAATTTGGATATGAACCGACTCAGAGCTGCTAATCTTCCTGTGAGTACCTGGATTTCCTTTGGGGACTCAGGCGCCTTCATCTGAATCAAAGCTTGAACTTGTGCTGGGCTTGCTTTGATTCCATCTTTATTAACTATGTGACCCAAGAATTGTCCGGAAGAAACACCGAAAGTGCATTTTTTCGGGTTTAGTTTCATTTTGTGCGATCGCAGGGCTGCGAACACATCTTCTAAGTGCTTCAAATGATCATTCTTTTGCTGAATTTTAACCACCATATCATCAATGTATGCCTCCACCGTGTCTCCTATCTGGGTCTTGAAAATCCGATTAATTAATCGTTGATAAGTCGCACCTGCATTTTTTAGACCGAACGACATGACTTTGTAACAATAAGTCCCCCGTTCGGTGATGAACGCCATTTTGTCTTCATCCTTTGGATTCATTGGGATTTGATTGTACCCTGAATAAGCATCCAGGAAGGTAAGACGTTCGAACCCTGTAGTCGCGTCGATCATGCGGTCAATCTTCGGCAGAGGAAAACTATCCTTCGGACAAGCTTTATTTAGGTTGGTGAAGTCCACACACATTCGGAACTTCTCGTTCTTCTTTTGTACAACGACAATATTGGACAGCCACATAGGATAGTGAACTTCTCTGATAAAACCAGCATCTAGCAAACGGCTAACCTCTTCAGCTACAAACCTTCCTCGTTCGGTTCCGATCCTTCTGGGTCGTTGCCGTACGGGCTGGGCATTGGAATAAACATTTAGTGTGTGCATCATGGTTCCCGGGTCGACCCCAGGCATATCGCTATGCTCCCAAGCGAAAACATCAATGTTCGCTCGCAACATAGAAACCAAGCTGTTTCTTTCATCAGGGTTCAATCCCCTTCCAATTCGGGTGGTCTTTCCCTTGTCTCCGTCGATCAGATCTACTGTGATGGTATCCTCTGCGGCTTTCTCAGCATCATCAGTCTGATCACGGAGGCTCGGTAATTGCTACATGCTTCGTTCGGAACTTTCGCCTTTCATACCTTTGGTAACGATGGCATAGCATTCCTTCGCCACCACTTGATCGCCTTGAATATCAACAAACCCTTTCCCTGAAGGGTCAGCACATCGCATCACCTGATGTAGAGTGGAAGGAACTCCTTGCATTCGGTGAATCCAACCTCTTCCCATGATCAGATTGTAAGAAGGTTGTATGTCAACTAACATGAAGTTTTTTGTCAAAGTTCGCTTCGCGGCCGTCACTGGTAAATTCAGCACCCCGATTGGACAAATCCTTTTTCCATCAAAGCCTGCCAGCGGACTGGCTGTTGGTCTGATCAACTCCAGGCTGATGCCGATCTTCTCGAAAGCTGATTTAGTTAGGATGTTCGTGCTGCTACCTGGATCAACTAACACCCTTTTAACTAAACAATTTGAAACTATGATCGAAATTACCAGTGGATCATCATGTGGAATCTGTACACGTCTTAAATCTTCTTGTGTAAATGATATTGTGGGCATTGGGTAGTTCCGAATGACATTCACCTCCCCAACCCTTCGAATCTTGTTGGCATTGCGCATGCGTGAACGCTGAACCGAACGGCTTTCCTCGTCCTCCTCGGGTTTCCCATGGATTGTGTCAATAATTTTTACCGGCTGCCCACCTACAATTTTGTTAGGCTTCGGCCGATCAAAATTCTTGACTCCATTGTCCACGTATTCCTTCAAATCTCCTCTGGCTATCAAGGTCTCAACCTGCCTCCTCAATTGTCTGCACTCATTGGTCAGATGACCAAAGTCATTGTGGAACGCACAATGCCTTGTACGGTCCTGCAAATCTGGTGGTGTTTTCAATGGAAATGGTGGTCGAAAAATACCCTTCACCTTATTCTCGTTGTACAACTTTGCTAAAGTTGTTCGGAGTGGAGTTTCAGGTATGTCAAACCTTGGTCTCCTCTCCTGCTGTCTATATGGAGCCGATCGGTGACTGTTCGTATTATCTGCCTTCTTGATTATCCTTTCCTTTGATTTGCTTTCGACACTGACTAATGCCGAACGATGGCCTCTTTCTTGCTCATCCTCTTCTAATCTCAGATATCCCTGCGCCCGTGAATTCAACTGACCCATGTTGAGGGGTGTTGATTTCACCAAAGATCTATGGAAGCTAGTCCCTTGTTCGACAGCTACCTTGAAAGCTTCCACTGCTGCTGGTTGATCACAACTGGGTATCATTCCCATTTCCAAATTGAATCTGGAAAGGAAATTCTTCAATGTTTCACCTTTCGCTTGCCTCATTGTAAACAGGTTAGAAATGGTCCTCTTCTGCTTCCGATTCCCGAAATACTGTGTCAGGAATTTTTCCATCAGTGTTTGGAAAGAATCGATTGAACCTCCTGGCAATTGCCTAAACCATAACAGAGCAGGGCCCGTTAGGCTTGTAGAGAAAGCTTTGCACATTAGTGCATCATCAGCCATATCGAGCGTCATCATCTGCTCCACATGAAACAGGTGCTCGATTGGGTCCTGTGTCCCATCGAACATAATGAATTTAGGAATCCGGAATTTATCTGGCCTTCTCGCCTGCTGAATTTCGGGGCTGAACGGAGATCTAATCATTTTAGCTGTCATTTCGATAGCTAGATCGGCTGGCGACTGTGTTCTGAGATCTTTTACTTGTTCATCTACGATTTTTTTAAGTCGGGTTACCATATCGAGCGGAACTGCATGATTATTGATATTTGCTTCATCTACGATCGGTTGGGTGCGAGCAGGATCTGCTGTGCGATTTGCTAAACTTGCCTCATTATGATTGTCTTCTTCTTCAACACCAGGGCCATTACGGCGCCCTACTATTGGCAATTCTGGGTGTTCGGATTGATCTAACCTTTGCTTTAATTCTCGATTTTCTTTCTCGAGTGCTTCCAGGCGCTGAAGGATAGCAGCTGTATCACCTAGCTGAGTAGTGATTTCTTCCGCCATTGATCAAATAACCTCTGTCTGGATATCGAAATTTCCCACAGACGGCGCCAAAAAGTGTAAACCCGTTCAGAGTGTTCGAACGAATCTCAACTTTTGAAAAATAAACAGAAGCTATGAAAAAGATTAATGGTCAGAAGAAAACAGAAAATTCAAGAATCAGCAAATACTGGAGCAATCTCGGATCCCTTTCCCTTTTTCTTTTTCTTTCTTTTATACATGAAAACTGGTCTCTCACCCATAAATGGGTTTTAATACATACTAAATACAATATCTACTTTAATGTTTCATAAAAAACTGTCATAATAAATTTTATGTCAGTTTTGATTCTATATTTTTAAAACCATCATTTCCTTAATGGCTTTAATCTGAAATGGGCCTATATCCTTGGATTTTATTTTCCAATTGGGCTTTTAAAATGGGTATACTGATCCAATGTAATTTGTACGATGGGCCTGATGAAAAATGGGCCTACACCCAGCTTCTTCAAAACACTCTTTCAAATTTTTTCTCAAACACCGTTCAAAGAATCATCTCACTCCAAAAATCTAAAAGCAACATTTGGAAAGCTAATTCAAACACAGCCTAAGTCCTACTTTTAAGATTCCTTTTCATTTAAGTCCTAACTTCCTAACATTTTTATCTATACCCTTGGTAAAAAAATTTAAGATAAATTTATTTAATAGTTAAAATATAATTTAATTTTTTAAAAGTTTTAGTTACTAATAATATTGTCTTACGAATTTAAATAATAATTGATCTGATTTAAATTTAGTTTAATAAACTTGAATGCATACCAATTTCAGCAAAAAAGATAATAAACTACTATATATAAATATACTTTTAAAAAAATCATTTAATTTTTATAGTTTAATGCAAGTGTCCATGCAAAATTTGAGTAAAAAATTTGTATTTAGTTTAATATCTTCTATCTAATTTGATAAGGTGTAAATGAATTATTTAGTGAATTGGGACTTAAATGGAAAGAAAATTAAAAAATAGAATTTATTGGTTTAAAGAAAAATATTTTAGGACATTTTTGCCTTTGGGTGTAAAAAGTAAGACTTAAAGAGGGATTTTCCCTTATTTGTTTTATTAGTTAGTATTATTGACGTCATCAAAAAGATATATCTCAAACAAACAAATGGTTTATTTCAAGAAAACCCCTTATGCTATTCAATTTAATTAATTAACCCCTATTGTGTCCACTTTGCCCCCTATACTATCCAACTTCATTACTATGCCCCCTCCTCCTAACATTTTGAGTCAAAATGTTTAAACTACCATCCCTTAATAGTATAAGGGGGTTTAGTGAAATCAACCCTTAAAAAAATTATTTTTCAAAAATAAATTATATTTTTCGTAAAAACTATAAATTTCAAAATATATATATATTTCGGAAAATATGATTTTTTCCGAATTTTTTTTTTTTGCTAAAAAGTATATATTATGTTCCAAAATATGAATTTTTTCCAAAAATTAAATTTTTTTTGAAAAATATATATTATGTTCCAAAATATGATTCTTTTTGCGAAAAAATATTTATTATGTTCCAAAATATGATTTGTTTTGCGAAAAATATATATTATGTTCCAAAATATGATTTTTTGCGAAAAATAATTTTTTTTGCCAAAAATATATACTATTATGTTCCAAAATATAATCTTTTCCGAAAAATAATTTTTTTGCAAAAAATATATACTATTATGTTCCAAAATATGATCTTTTCCGAAAAATATTTTTTTTGCAAAAATTATATACTATTATATTCCAAAATATGATTTTTTTCTGAAAAATAATTTTTTTGCAAAAAATATATACTATTATGTTCCAAAATATGATCTTTTCCGAAAAATAATTTTTTTGCAAAAATTATATACTATTATATTCCAAAATATGATTTTTTTGCAAAAAATATAAATTATTTTTTCCGAAATAATTCATATTTTGAAAAATAATATACTCCTTCCGAAAAATATTTTTTTTTGCGAAAAATATATATATATTTTTTTGAATTTATAATTTTTGCGAAAAATATAATTAATTTTCAAAAAATAAATTTTTTAAATGGTTGATTTCACTAAACCCCCTTATACTATTGAGGGTAGTTTAGACATTTTGACTCAAAATGTGAGGTGAGAGGGCATAATGATGAAATTTAATAGTATAAGGGGGCAAAATGGATACAGTAAGGGTTAGTTGATTAAACTAGATAGTATATGAGGTTTCTTGAAATTAACCAACAAACAAATTAATAATAATATTGTTAAGTGTTTAATATGTTTCATGGTTTCTGAAAGACAAATGACATACGCCTAGTGTGTATAAAACATGCATGCTGAAAATGGGGCGCCTAGTCTAGGGCAACATTACAATGATGAAATTATAAGAGATAACAAGTGACAATCTAAGTATATATGTGTATATTTGGTGAAGTAACAATATATCATTTTTTTACCTCAAGTTACAGATTCTATCCAATTTGAATATATATTAATACTTTAGGCACTATTTGGTTGGAGTTGTGTTTCAATTGCTTCTGTTTCAAAATGCTACACTACCATTGACATCAGAAGCATATTTGGTGCAGTAATAACATTTTTTGAAACAAAATGCAAATTTGAAAACCATTTTTTGATGTTTTACAATGGTAGCAAAGTAAAAATATAAAATATTTAGGGCCCGTTTGGTAGGCGGTCCGGTCTGGTCTGATCTTATTTGGGTGGTATTCTGAAAGTCTGTTTGGTAAAGTTGTCTGGTCTTATGGTCTTATTCAAACTGTTTGGTCTTATGTTTGGAAAATAATATAAAAAATAAAAAAATAATATATAAAATTTTAAAAATATATTAAGTATAAAAAATATAAAAAATTGAAAAAATATAAAAAATTTGAAAATAATATAATAAATTCAAAAATAATATATTTTTCAAATTTTATAAATTATTTCGAATTTTTATATTATTTTTTGAATTATATATATTAATTTTGAATTTTTATATTTTCTCAAATATTTATATATATCTAATTTTGTATATTATTTTTGAATTTTATATATTTTTCAAATTTTATACATTATTTCAAATTTTTTATATTATTTTTCAAAACTTATATATTATTTTTTAAATTATATATATATTTAAAATTTTATATATTAATTTTGATTTTTATATATTTTTTTCGAATTTAATACATTATTTTTAAAAAATTATATTATATTTCAAATTTTATATATTATTTTCGAATTTTATACATTATTTTTTATTTTTTCTATTATTTTGGAATTTTTTTATTTTCCCAAATTTTAAATATATTTTTTGCATTTTATATATTAATTTTGAATTATATATATATTTCAAAATTTATACATTATTTCAAATTTTTTATATTATTTTAAAATTATATATATTTTTCAAATTTTATGTTCCCATGTGTTAAGACAATTGTATATAAGACCATTTGAGACCATCATTTTTGGTTGTCTCAAATTACTCATTTTGGTCCCAAGTGGTCCTTATTATTTTGGAATCGTTTTTTTGGAACCGTGTTGTCAAACAGTGTCTGATTCCAAAAAAACCATTATAAGACCAGATCACATGGGACCGGACCGCGAACCAAACATGCCTTAATTTATAATTTCAGTTTCTATAACAAATTTATGATATCAAACACGTCTCCATTTTTCGTTTATGAGTCACTGCACTCTACAACAAATAGCATCATTTTTGTTTTAATAAAAAGTATAACGCGAAAAGGTCAGCGACATCCAAAGGGGCCTTTACTTACCACCAGTAAGTGCGTGTATCTTCAGTGAGACTGTTTGAGAGAAGCAACGCTTTACTTGAAAAGATGGCAAAGTTGTTGCAGGAAAAAACCAAGAAACTCACTAGGCAACTTTTGAAATCTCTCCTTAGATTTGTACAACTATATATATATACATGTTAGGAAGAGAGAATTATAACATGCATAACCACTCAAGTCTTTGAAGCAATATCATTTTATATTCTTGGTCTTGCTTTGGCTCTTCACAACATGTTGGCTTCACTCCCTAGTTCTTCAAAAACACCTAACAATCCCCGTTTTCGATCACTATCCTCTCGCCATCTACCTCATCTAGTGCTTGATATCCCCATCATCGAGCTCAGAAATCCTAGAAGACGATGGCGTTATGCTTTCGTAGTTATCTATTCAACTCGCGCTTTGCTCTCTCTTGCAAAGGGACTTGTAGTTAACACTACTCATACCCTCCTCGACATCAATCCAACCATTCGATATGGCGCTTTAAATGATCAAAATGAGCACCACTACCACGTCGAACCAACAAGCCTTGTGAAGATAGTGAAGGAGAAGAATTTTGATCTTCTTCGCCATCTAGGAGGCGTAAATGGCATAGTGAGTGATCTTGAAAGTCATGTTGATAATGGAATCAATGGTGATGATGAAGATGTGAAAAGGCGAAAAGAGGCCTTTGGTTCAAACACTTACCCAAAGCCCCCTCTAGAGGGCTTTCTTCATTTCTTGTTGGAAGCCTTTAAAGATGCCACCATTATTATACTTTTGGTTTGTGCAGCCCTTTCTCTTGCTTTTGGGATCAAAGAAAAAGGCGTAAAAGAGGGATGGTACGATGGCGGGAGCATAACTTTAGCTGTCCTTTTGGTTGTTATTGTTTCAACAGTGACTAACTTCAGACAATCTAGGCAATTTGATGAATTGTCAAAAATTGGCAGCAATGTCCAAGTTGAAGTCACTAGAAATGGGAGGCCTCAAATTGTATCGATATTCGATGTTTTAGTCGGAGATGTGGTGAATTTGAAGATTGGAGATCAGATTCCAGCTGACGGATTGTTCTTGTATGGCCATTCGTTACAAGTAGACGAATCGAGCATGACAGGGGAGAGCAACCATGTCGAAATTGATGAAATTGTGTGTCCATTTTTATTTTCGGGAGCCAAGGTAGCGAATGGTCACGCCAAGATGGTTGTGACCGCAGTTGGGATGAACACTTTGTGGGGCGAAATGATGAGCTCCATAAGCCCCGACTTGAAAGAGCAGACTCCATTGCAATCAAGGCTCGAAAAACTAACTTCCTCTATCGGAAAGGTAGGTCTGGTTGTCGCATTTCTAGTCCTTCTTGTGCTGCTAACGCGTTACTTCACAGGAAACACCAAAGACGGGAATGGGAATCGCGAATTCAATGGCGGAAGTACGAAATTTGACGATGTTATGAATGCCATGGTACGCGTTGTGGCTGCTGCAGTGACGATTATTGTTGTGGCGATTCCCGAAGGGTTGCCATTGGCTGTGACACTCACTCTGGCCTATTCGATGAAACGAATGATGGCGGATCAAGCAATGGTTCGGAAACTCTCAGCCTGTGAGACAATGGGCTCAGCAACCACCATTTGCACTGATAAAACTGGTACACTAACCATGAATAAAATGAAAGTAACCAAATTTGTTTTAGCCAAAGATCACATTCCAAGCAATTTTAGGCACATAGTGTCTCTTAATGTTCTTGAATTGCTCCGCCAAGGAGTGAGTTTGAACACTAGTGCTAGTCTATACAAAGCCACCAGAGAGTCTGAGCCCGAGTTCTCGGGTAGTCCTACTGAGAAAGCTATCCTCTCTTGGGGTGTCCAAGAATTGGACATGGACATTGAAGGATTGAAACAAAATTGTGTCATCCTCCACGTTGAGACCTTCGATTCGCAGAAAAAACGAAGTGGGGTTCTGATAAAAAGTAGGGTTGATGACACTTTCCATGTCCATTGGAAAGGAGCTGCTGAAATGATACTAGCCATGTGCTCGAGTTACTACAACAAGTCCGGGACCATCAAAGCCTTGGACGATAATGCAAGACTGGACATCAAGCAAATAATCGAAGGTATTGTTATCTACACATACTAGTATATATACATGTTCTCTCACACGTCCACAAGCGTACGTGTAGCCTTCTTTTAATCCAACACGCGCATTATTTTAGTTATGAGAGTGACAGTGAGGTTTAAACTCGAAACCTTAGGGCCTGCTTAATTTATATTTTTCAAAACAGTTTTCAGTTTTCTGAAACTGAAAATTGAAAAACTGTACAACAAGTTTGATTGGTTGAGTTTTTTCAAGGATGTCTATTTTCCAAAAACGCATTTATAAGGATGTATGTTTTCAAAGAACTGTTCGTTATTGTTTTCTGAAAACAGTTTTATATTTTTAGAGTTTTTAAGAACAGTTTTCAGACATAAAAACCAAGCAGATGCTTAGGGCCTGTTTGGTTCGCGGTTTTGGGTGGTCTGGTCTTGTGATTTTGGTTTTGGTGGTCTTGGATGGTTTTATCCTAAATTTAAAACCATGTTTGGTAAGGAATTGGTCTTGGTCCAAATATTATTATATATATACTAATATGTATTAAAAATATATAAATATATAAAAAATCCTAAAAAGTCAACAAACCAAGCCCAAAAGATTTTGATGGTTGGATTTAAAAAGCCCAAAACCAAGCCCAAAAACCAATATCCAAACATGCCCTTAACTTTAGTTTAAACTAGAAACCTTACCTGCTCTTGTATCATGTTAACTATCATCGATATCAAAATCATTAAACTATCAGAAAATGTGTAACTTCAATATTTATGTCTTCTGACAGGTATGGCGACTGAAGCCCTTCGATGTATTGCATTTGCTCATAAACAAATTATAGAGCCCGAATTGCATTCCACTGAAAATGGCAAGACACAGATAACATTACATGAAGATAGCTTGATTTTCCTTGGCATAGTGGGATTAAAGGACCCATGTCGTCCCGAGGTGAGAGAAGCAGTGCAAGCCTGCAGAAAAGCTGGAGTTAACATAAAGATGATCACCGGTGACAACATTTTCACTGCAAGAGCTATAGCAATCGAATGTGGCATACTTGGACCAGACCAAATCGCAAACGACGATGAACTAGTAATAGAAGGTGAAAAATTCCGAAACTATAGGCCCGAAGAGAGGGTGAACAAAGTCGACAAAATTTGCATCATGGCGCGATCCTCCCCACTCGATAAGCTTGCAATGGTGCGTAGCTTGAAGCAGAGAGGCCACGTCGTGGCAGTCACAGGCGATGGCACAAATGATGCACCGGCTCTTAGAGAAGCCGATGTCGGACTTTCCATGGGCGTTCAAGGCACTCAAGTCGCGAAAGAAAGCTCGGACATTGTCATTCTAGATGACAATTTCGACTCAGTAGTGACTGTTTTGAAATGGGGAAGATGTGTGTACAACAATATACAAAAATTCATTCAGTTTCAGCTCACTGTCAATGTCGCCGCGTTAGTGATCAATTTAATTGCAGCTTGTTCGTCCGGTGAAGTGCCACTAACCGCAGTGCAACTGTTGTGGGTGAATTTGATTATGGACACATTGGGGGCTTTAGCTCTGGCTACAGAGAGGCCAAGTGATGAGCTTATGGAGAAAAAGCCGGTAGGGCGAGTCGAGCCACTAGTGAGCAATGTCATGTGGAGGAACCTCATTTCTCAAGCGCTATACCAGATTTTGATCCTCTTGGTGCTTCAATTCAGAGGAGAGGCTATTTTGGATGTGAATTTGGAGGCGAAGAACACGATTATTTTTAACACATTTGTGATATGCCAAGTGTTCAATGAGTTCAATGCTAGGAAAATGGAGGAGAAGAATGTGTTCAAAGGGTTGCAGAAGAATAGGTTGTTTGTTGGGATAGTGGTACTAACTGTTGTGCTTCAAGTGGTGATGGTGGAGTTTTTGCAGAGATTTGCTGGTACAAAAAGGCTTAATTGGCCGCAATGGGGTTTGTGCATTGTGTTAGGAGCAATGTCTTGGCCTCTTGCTTGGGTTGTGAAGTGCATACCAGTTCCTGAAAAACCATTTCTTGCCTATGTAACATGGAAACGGTTGAGAAACCCAATTTAGGTGTATATAATATATATATATGTGTGTGTGTGTTTGTAATCAATGTATGTAAGATGTATAATCATGTAGCCTATGAGATTGAAGCTATGCACGTTCTATAACTTTCTGGTCTAAATCAGCTTCCAAATGCTGAAAATGCTTCAAAATGATCTTTTAGACATCCACTCCTTCAATTTTCAACACGAAGGATTGCTACATCTTGCATCTCTGCTTAACCAGCACTGGAGGTTACTAAACTTACTTTGATGTTTATATACACGTGTGTGTATATATATATAATAGGTGTGTTGGGCAGATATTTGCAAAATAGAAAATGGAGGGAAGATATATTAAATTATTTCTCAAATATCTAAAATTAGAGGTCACAAAAGAAATTAAATACTCTGAGTCCAAATGTTTTAGATTTGTTATGAAGTTCCTGAACATATATTTTGACTTCCATCTTTCTAATTTGACAAATTATTTTTCAATTTTATTGCCTTAACAATTATTGACGAGTGACTATAGTACAAAGTCCTGTTTGGCACAATTTTTTATTTTACACAGAAGAAAAAAAGAAAAGATAAGCCGTTTTGAGAAACTGGTATCTCCTACTTCATCAAAACGCTCTTCCAAAGCCTAAAAACTCTTACGAAAAACTCTTCTAAAAATTATATCAACGGTTCAAATTAGCTTTTTCCTCCATAAAGTCAAAAATAATTTTTGAAAACCAATCCAACCAAGGCCAAAATAAAAAATGTATTTCGTGTTAAATTTGGTAATAAGCCCATTTCACAGCAGTTCTATCCACGTATTTACCATTCTTCAAAAAAAGTTATAGTTGTCAGAATCCCAATTCTGACTGGTAAAATCTTACGATTTTTTTATTCTGTTATGATTCTATACAATTTTACTACGTTGAAATAATGGTTGGACGGTTAAGCCCTCCATATGAAATGCCCAAAAACTTTACGATTTAGTTCAATATTCCAATATATGGCCTAAATTTATGAGAAAATATTTAAAGGGTCAATGTATTAGAAAATTTTGAAAATTCTAATATAATTTAGACTTTTAAATTAAATATTTAATTATGAATATATTTTTTAAAAAAATTATACGTTTAGGTAGAATCTTATGATTCCGATTCTATGGACCCCAAAACGATTCTACCTAGACTCCCAATTCTGACAGCCTTGCGGAAAACATATTTAAGAATATTTTATTATTGAGTAAATATCACTTAGATCCCCGAAGTTTGTCCATATCCCATCTAGACCCCCTTCCTTTTTAATATTTCCACCCAAACCCCATGAGATTAACCTCCATTAGTTAAGTCTGTGAAATGACCTTTGCTGTCGCTAAATATTTAATAATAAAAATTTCCATCACATATATTTTAAGGGCAAAATGGTCTATATGATACTTTTTTTAGACGTGCATCAATATAATTCGTTTGTCAACTGACGGTAAACTAACGAAATAGGTTTTAATAAATATAATGGGCCAAACTTTAGTGGGTTTAGGTGGAAATATGAAAAAAGAAGGGGATTTAGGTGTAGGTGATATTTACCGTTTATTATTTTAATCTAATATTTTAATATATGACCAAAACTTATGAGAAAATAATTAAAGGGCCAATGTAAATAAATTTTCAAAATTTTTAATATGATTTCAACATTTAAACTAAATATTTAATTATTAATATTTTTTTAAAAAAATTAATATGTTTAGGTTACATTCTAGGATTTCGATTCTACGGAACTCCCAACGATCCTACTTAAAACCCCCGATTTTAACAATCTTATAAAGTCCTTGAGTTCAAGTTGGAATAATAAAAAAAAAAAGGTGAAAATTACTATTTACTACTTTTCTCTGAGTGCATTATATCTAGGGGCGGAGCCAGGAAATTGACTTAGGGGGGTCGATGCAATTTTCTATAATTTTATTGATAAATTTTATATTTTTTTGGGTTACTAAAGGAATTTTTTGAAAAATTTGGGGGTAGGAAATGCAATTTTTTATAAATTTATTGATAAAATTTATATTTTTCTAAGCTACCCAATGAAATTTATAAAAAATTGGGAAGGGTCATATGCAATTTTTATAAACATATCTACAATATATGAATTTTTTGAGACTAAAAAAAAATTTTGAAAATTTTTGGGAGGCCCCCTAGCCACTGAATGGCTCCGCCCCTTATTATATCAATATCAGAATCGCGACCGAACCGATACTCTGCCGCTGGTATACACACGAAGGATGATGAAATATCACATCCATATTGAATGGTGCCGCTGCCTCCTTCATTGAAACTGATTAATTTCCCAAGAAAAATTATTTTTCTTACCAATTTTCTCGAGGAATTATCATGGAAGTGTTGGACACGCTGAGGAATCTTTTTCTTTCGATTAGTATGATATCATTTTACTTACCTCATTTTATTGGAGCCATTGTATTTTAGTTTGTTGAACAAACATGAACCACTCTAACCTTTATTCTGGGAGAAAAAAAAATTAGATACTTATTCTAATTATTGCCTACGTGTCCTTTGACATAATAAGAACTTAATTATTTTGAGTTAAATAAGTATTAAATCCATTAAAAATGCAATTTAAAGACTATTTAATAATTACTAAAAACACTGAAGAATTAAGCATTGAGAGTTTTATATTTTTGGTGGGAGACCAAATTATGTATATAGTATTTTTTTATTATAATATAAATTTTCCTGATAATTTCAGTCGTAATATAATATTATGACTTAAATGAGAAAAATATTACCTAAATAGATAAACAAAGAATTCTCTGGAATAACTTTAAAAAAAAAAAAAAACGAAATCTCTGGAAAAAAAAAAAAGTCATAGAAAAGAGTAAGGATAAGTTACACATAAAAAGAGGCAGCGCATCTCAAATTTCCTTCAACAATTAATTTTCAATTTTTAAACAATTCAAGTATTGGTAAAATAAAATTTGAACAATCAAAAAAAAAATATATATTCTAATTCCAAGGAGATCGTCTTTTGATGATGTTATAGGAACTGACCCCACAATTAGTATAACGTTAAGTCCCGATACACAACAATTAGGATATGAAGCCACACTCTAGAACTTGAATATAATTGATTAAAGTTTTAGAAGGTCCGTCCATACCAACTGTCCCGCGGGACAAATTTGAACAATCAACCTTAATCTTATTTTTAATATCACATTGACTTTAATATTGGTCAACCTGAGCTAACAGATCAAGCCTATTTCAATATTGCCTTGATCAATACTCAATAGCAATGATCAATATTCAAGAGCAAGGAATTCAATGTCCCTTATCTGTTGGCATCTTCATATATATATATATATATATATTCATTGTATAATAATTATTTTCCTTGGAAATTATCCATATGAATTATCAAGTGTGTGACACACACTTCCACCTACTGACTAGGTATGAGTCAATTTTTATTAGTTGTTAGATGTATGAGACTACAACCTTAATCTTATTTTTAATATCACATTGACTTTAATATTGGTCAACCTGAGCTAACAGATCAAGCCTTATTTCAATATTGCCTTGATCAATACTCAATAGCAATGATCAATACTCAATAGCAAGGAATTCAATGTCCCTTATCTGTTGGCATCTTCACGCATATATATATATATATTCATTGCATAATAATAATTTTCCTTGGAAATTATCCATATGAATTATCAAGTGTGTGACACACACTTCCACCTACTGACTAGGTATGAGTCAATTTTTATTAGTTGTTAGATGTATGAGACTACAAGTCTACAAGTCCATGTTTGTTTTTAGGAATCGGATGACTCCAACCACGTTTTAAAATGGAAATTTGTGCTGGTGATCTTATCTTATATACGTAACTATATTATATACAGAATTAACAAACAAATATTATTCACACAGATTAATTAAGCAGAATTACGACAGTGAATAACTATTACTTATTAGATTGTAACACCACATAATTATTAATTGTTAGATTAATAAATATAAGCACACGACGATTATTAATCATTAGATTGATAAACATAAGTATATATGAATTTCACATGCATTGTTGGAATTTTTAATTATATATTATATTAAAAATTATTTTTTGTGGTTCAATGCACATTTTTATTTAAAATATGATTGTAATGTGATTATTGATAATTAATGGGTTGGACTTACTTGTCAATTGTGGTCTAATTGACAGTATGACAGTTGGACTATAATTTTTAGTTTTAATCCTTATCCATCAAGGTTTCCATGATGGGAAGGGAAACCCTAAATGTTAATTTGTGAAGATGTCGTCCCACTGCTGTTACTCTATATAAGGATTACTACACCCTATATGCCCATCGATTTGAGAATAGAAAGACGGGGGTAGTACGCTACACACTTTCAAGTAGGAGCATGAGGATATAGAAAGGAGTTAAGGCGTAAATGATCATTAAAAGTATTTCTTTTATCATTGATAAGGTACATGAATTTAATATTATTTTACAATATATATTTATTATTAATTTCTACGTGTTAAAGTTATTATGTTGAAAGATCCAACATGCATATGAAAATTATCATGGAGGTCAAATATTTTTGTTTACATATTCGGTAAGTATCACTACTCTTCTTTATGTTAAGTCGAATTAACCAGTTGTTATATTAGCAAAAATGGGATAGTTACTTCTATATATATATATATATTTTCCAATTTAATAGTTATATTGGCGACATCAAAAAATATATTTTAATCAAATAAGATAATCATATCTTGAATTTAGCTGCAATGCACTCTTTGGTTGTCTGAAGTAGATTCTACTTGCACTTAACAATCAAGACTGCAAAGAATAATAAGTGCTTAATTACTCTTGCATTGAACAATACTTATTTATTTATATATATATATATATACTAGTAACGAGCCAGTGCGATGCACATATAGTTATAAGTCATTAAATAAATAAATAAAATTTAAATTAATATATCAAAAACTAAAAGAAAACTTTAAATTCAAACTAACATAGTTAAAAAAAATTAAAAACAAAACAATACAACAAAAAATAAAATAAAAAAGGATAAAGGGGTATAACAAATATCTATAAACCGAGATAAGGGGAGAAAGATAAACAAAAAAAAATCTATTTAAAACAAAGAGCAAGAAAAAAAAATTAAAGGGCTATTATCACAAAACCCCCTAAGGTTTCACCAAATCATCAGATTGTCCCCTGGCTTATCAAATAACTCCCTAAGCTTTGCAATTTGATCAATCTCCCCCTCCACCATCAAATTAGTAAAGGATTAATTTAATTTACACCCCTTAAGTTTGACAATCTTCATTTATACTCCTTATACCTAAATTACCCTCAAACTAAATCGTTTATAGTAAAATATTTAAAAAACGAAAAACAAATTTAATATGTAGTTCAAAATATTTGTTACCCTAATTTTTTTTTATTTCAAAAAAATTAGTCCATTAGACACATTTTGGCATAAATAAAAAAAATAGGGTAAAATATTTTTTACAAAAAATAAAAAATAAAATAATTATGAAATAATATTTTTTGAACTACCCATTAAGATAAAATATAAAAAAATAGGGTAAAAAATATTTCGGCATTAATTTTATTTTATTTTTGAAAAAAATATTTATCCTACTTTTTTTTATTTACGCCAAACTGTGTTTGAGGGACTAATTTTTCTCGAAACAAAAAAAAATAGGGTAAAAAATATTTCGAACTACCAATTATTTTATTTTTTTATAAAATATTTTACTATAAATGAATTTATTTTTTCATTTATGCCAAAATAAAAAATTTATGCCTTATTTGGATAAGAAAATATGATGGTAGTAAACCTTGTAAACAAACACCATATATCTCAAGTTTGAGGGTAATTTAGGTATAAGGGGTGTAAATTATGTGAGTTTGAAAAAATAAGGGATATAAATGATGATTGCCAAACTTGAGGGGTGTAAATTAAATTAATTATTTACCAATTTAATGGTGGAGGGGGAGATTGATCAAATTGCAAAGCTTAGTGGGTTATTTGATAGGCTAGGGGGCAATCTAATGATTTGGTGAAACCTCAGGGGATTTTGTGATAATAACCCAAAAATAAAAGTATATAGTATGACGCACTTTCATATAGGATTAATGGCCCGTTTGGGAACCTTTGTTTTTGTGTTTTGTTTTGGGAACCAAAAAATAAGAACCAATTCTTATTATTGTTTTTATTTTCTCACCCTAAAAACAAAAACACAAAGTTGTTTGGGAAAAGGAAACAAAGTTGTTTGTTCTCACACACAAACACACTCTCTCTCACACAGTCGGCTTTTTTTTCTTTCTCTCTCACAGTAAATTGGAGGTTTCAATTGCTGGTGGTGGTGGCGATTAGGTTGGTGGTTTTCGAAGGGTATGTGAGTTTGATTGGGGGTTAGGGTTTCTAAGGATTGGTGGTGGTGGTGGTGGTTGATGGTTGTGGGTGGTGGCGGCGTGATATGGGATGGTGGTGGGTGATGCCGATTGGGGGTGAAGAGATGTGTGTGTGTGTGTGTATATGTGTGTATCGGAGGTGGTGGTGGTGTTCGTGGTGGATGTTGGTGGTTGTGGTGGCGGCGTTGGTGGTGGTGGAGGGAGGGCAATGACGGTTTTTTGTTTTTGCAATTTTTTTTAATATTTTTTTTAGGAAAATCTAAACTAAGAATAAGAAAACAGCTTTTTGTTATTATTTTGTTTTTTGTACTATTTATCAAAATAATTTTCAAACTGAGAATATAATGAACAATAAATGGGGTTGCCAAACAAGTTTTGTTCTCATGAACAGTGCCAAAAAATAAGAACAAAAACAAAAACAAGGGTTCCCAAACAGACCCTAAATCTTTCTTGGTTCTGACTACTGCAGTTTCACACATGCACGTTAAAATCCTCACTTGTTGAGTTTATGAGTCGAAAGTTGTCAAAGTGAAAGAATTTAAGCAATTTGATGTATAAACTACAAATATACAAAAACTAAAAAATAAATAATATTATATCACAACAATTATCAAACAACTGCTAAAAACATTGTACATGTATAAAAAGAGTTTTAAACATAATAGTACTCCAGACTATTATTGTATTTATAGATGGGGTTGCCACCCTTTCAGATTAAAAAATAAAATAATGTGTTCGTTCCATCAACCAACATAACTCTTCATATGCATGTGACTCTCTATTTAATTTAAATAAGTACCTTTACACACATACCTCTAAAGATTAGGGTGAGATATTTCTTAAACTTTTAATTATTTTATTTTTTATTTAAAATATACATAAAATGTTTGAAAATAATAAAAACCCTTCTTACTTTTCTAAGTACGATAGATATGAGGTGATCACAAAGACTAAGCCAAGAGATGCTCAAACAATGAGCACATAAAGTAAGAGAATCAGGTTCCGATAGAGGTGGCGGGGAAAGGAAAAAAAAAGAAGTTAACAGAATCAGGAAATATATATAAATCGAATATAATCTAAGTTAGGTGCCAAAGAATAAAATATATATGTGGGCGACTAGACTTTACAGTATCGCATACTATTTATAAAAATTTGTGCTGGACTTTCTTAGATGTGGTAAAAAAAAAAAAATTTCCTTCTGTAAATAGTGAGAATTACAGGCCCAGGTTCATGTATTAGGCCCAAAGAGTATTGAGCCCATGTAGTATGTGAATAATAAATAGCCCATATATTGTACCCACCAAATATACGTGGGACCATCAACATGGGTCCATTCCCTTGAAAAATGGATCAACAACCCACTACCAAAAAGAGAGTGGGTAGTTATTAAGAAAGTGGGTCATGACCCCATGAACTTAGGCCATGACCCAAGAGCATAAAAATGTATAAATATGGCCATTTGAGCCTAAATAAAATATTCTTTGATGTGAGTGAAATTTGACACTTACATTTGGCGCCGTCTGTGGGAAAGATTATATATTTTTCCACTTGCAAGTTTTATTTTTACAAAAAAAAAATGGTGTCCACACGGTCAACAAACAATGAAAGCAGATTCGAAGAAGTCATGAGGAGGTTGGAGGCTGTAGAACAGAGGAACGCGGCCCTCGAGCAGCAGAATGCCGAACTGCTCCATCGAGTGACTCGGGGCCCATTTCCTCTCCAAAATTCCGACCCAGCAGAATGCGCAGATGAGTCAGAGCACTTCAACTCTCGTCACGAGGAAGATGCATATGCTGCCAGAGGAGATAAAGTCCCGAGGGAAGAAGAATAATCCTCTCACCCCACTACAGGAGGAATGCCAAGGACGCAGGTCCCGACCCAGAACGACCTGCACGAAATGGCTGCCAAAATCCAGAGAGAAGTAATGAAAGATTTGAAATTGCAGACCCCTGACGATCTGGCGATCCACGCGACAACGGATATGACTCAGTCTCCATTCACAGAAGAAATTGAAGCAGTAGAATTCCCGAAGAAGTTTGTACTGCCAACTTTTATGTTGTATGATGGTACGAAAGACCCACTTGATCACATCTACCAGGTGCAGACCAAAATGATTGTTTACGGGAGAAACCAAGCGCTCTTGTGCAAAGTCTTTTCAACCAGTCTGACGGAGGCACCACTTCTGTGGTTCAGGAAGCAGACGCCTGGATCCATCAGCAGTTGGAATGACCTCTGCAGACGCTTTATCGGTCAATACTTCAGCAACCGGAGGCAGAGGAAAACGATATCAAGCCTTTTCACCATGACCCAAGAAAAAGGAGAAAGCCTCAAGAACTTCTTATCCAGATTCAACATCGAAATGTCTTCTATCGACGACTGCGATCAGTTGTCAGCGGTAGAAGCATTCCGTATGGCGGTCATCCCTGGCACGAAATTCCATTCTTCACTAGTGAAAAGACCCCCTGTCAACATTGGTGAACTCAACTCCAGAGCACAAGGGTATCTCAGAATAGAAGAGGAGGAAGCTGTCAGATACAGAAGAGCCTCTCTGGTAACGATAGAGGCAAAATCCAAAGAAAGGATGAGGGATCAGAGGCCTCAACGACAAGATCCACCTCGACAAACCTCATAATCCAGAAATTCAGACAAGCGTCAACGGACGGAAGAAAGAACTACTCCGCTCAAAACCAGCCTGGGAAAGCTCTTCCAAGAAAACAAAAACAAAGGTATTTTCAGACCGCCTCCACCGATGAGACAACCGATGGAGCAGAGGGATATGACCAAGCACTGTGCCTTTCACAGCGAGTATGGTCATCATACAAATGACTGCAGAAACCTCCGAAGGCAGGTGGAGGCAATGATCGCCAAAGGAGAGCTTGTAGATTACGTAATAAGGGATCAACCGAGACCAGACAAACCGCACACGACACAGCCGAACAGCACCACATCAGGGCAACCGGTGAGGGTTATCCACATGATCCAAGGGGGTGAAGAGGCGTTGGAGGCCGAAGGAAGCAGAAGGTCAAAGCTAAGAAAAACACACAAACTCAGGCGAGTCGGGGAAGTCTGCCAGACAACCCTCCTACAGGGAGAATCGAAAATCATGTTCTCAAAAGCTGACATGCAGAATATTCAGATGCCTCACGAAGACCCTCTGGTAATCACTCTTCTGGTAGCTAATTGTCTGATCAAACGCGTAATGATTGACCCAGGAAGCAACACCAATATCATGACAAAATGGGCCTTCGACAAAATCGGAATTGATGTATCACAGCTTCACCTGGCTCGGATTCCTTTGGCCGGCTTTGACGGACGACGCGTAGAGCCGATAGGCATAGTCTATTTGTCGGTATCAGCAGCACGCCGAACCCTGAGAGAAGCCTTCATCGTGGTGGACGTCAAGCCATCGTACAATCTGCTGATGGGACGAGGGTGGATCCATCGGATGCAAGGTGTTCCTTCGACACTCCATCAGGTCATGCGTTGTCTTGACCCGAATGGAGTGGACGTGACAGATATTCCTGGAGACCAAGTAGCAGCGAAGGAATGCTACTCAGTATGCATGAAGGACCTGAACCAGAGAAATAAACAAGCGTTGGAAGCACCAGAAGAGTCCCTGTACAACGAGAAATAGCAATTACAGTCAGACCCTACCTCAGAGGGTCAGGAGACTCAGTCAACAACGGAACCACTGGAAGAGGTGGAAGTTTGTCAGACGGATCACACCAGGGTCACGTTCATCGGATCATATCTCCAGAAAGAAGAAAAGGACAGTCTGATTCATTTCCTTAAAACAAATTCAGACGTGTTCGCCTGGTCTCATCTCGACATGCCGGGCATCGATCCTTTGATCGCTCAGCATAACCTGAATGTTGATCCAAATGTCAGATCGGTAAGGCAGAAGCAGAGGAGGTTCGGGATAGAAAGGAACCAGATCATATCCGAAGAAGTGGGAAAGCTGTTAGAAGCTGGATTCATAAAGGAAGTGAAGTACCCATCATGGTTATCAAACGTGGTGGTAGTCAGAAAGAAGAATGGGAAATGGAGAGTCTGCGTTGACTTCACAAACTTAAACAAGGCCTGCCCGAAGGATTGCTTCCCTCTGCCGAAAATTGATCAGATGGTAGATGCCACCTCGGGATATGAAAGGCTCTCTTTTCTTGATGTATACTCCGGCTATAACCAGATTCCGATGAGCCAGGCTGATGAGGAGAAAACAGCCTTCATTACCGAAGAAGGTACGTACTGTTATAAAGTAATGCCTTTCGGACTTAAAAATGCAGGTGCCACCTATCAAAGGCTTGTCAGAGGAATATTCAAAGGTCAGATGGGAAAAACGGTTGAAGCCTACATAGATGACACGGTGGTAAAAAGCAGGAGGAAAGGCGATCATCTTAAGCACTTGGAAGAAGTGTTCGATGCACTCCGAAGGTACAAGATGAAGCTCAATCCAGCCAAGTGTTCTTTCGGAGTCTCATCCGGACAGTTCCTCGGACATATAGTCAACCGAAGAGGAATCGAAGCCAGCCCATCGCAAGTCAAGACTCTGGTAAGCTGCGAAGAGCCAAAAACGCAAAAGGAGGTCCAAATTCTGACAGGAAGGGTAGCCGCCTTGAGCAGGTTCGTATCCCGACTGACAGACCGATGCAAACCATTTTTCCAGGCAATTAAAGGCGGAAAAGGAAACATATGGGGGCCAGAACAGGCAGAGGCCCTCCAGAAGTTGAAACAGTATCTCCAAAGTCCACCGATCCTCGCCTCACCAAATCCAGGAGAACTATTGCATCTGTACCTCGCCATGTCAACAACCTCAACCAGCGCAGCGCTAATAAAAGATGACAAAAAGTGCCAGAAACCAGTCTTCTTCAGCAGCAAGTCCCTATCTGATGCGGAAACCAGATACACTATGGCGGAGCGAGCTGTTCTTTCTCTAATCAACGCAAAGAGACGACTGAGGCACTATTTCGAAACTCATCCAATCGTGGTGCCAACCACCATGCCGATGAGATCTATCATGTCCAAACCCGATCTGACTGGAAGAATAACCAGATGGGCGTTGGAACTCGGGACATTTGACATTACGTATGTGCCACGAACAGCTATCAAAGGTCAAGCCTTAGCTGATTTTCTCCTAGAAGCAGAGCCAGAGTCCATCCTCCAAGATCCAGATGAACCCGAATGGACTCTCTATGTAGACGGATCAGTTGGTTCAGCTGGCTCGGGAATTGGGCTCGAAATTATAACACCAGATGGGACCCGAATCCAGCAGTTAGTGCGTCTGGAGTTCCCCGCCACCAATAACGAAGCAGAGTACGAGGCACTCCTAGCTGGGCTGCGACTAGCTCAGAGCCTCCGTATTAAGAAGCTCCGTATTTTCAGTGACTCACAGCTGGTGGTGAAACAAGTTCAAGACGAGTACGACGCAGGAGAAAAGCTGCAGCCCTATAAGAAGTTGGCTCAGATGGAGCTAGACAGACTGGAGCAGTATTCCCTCAGTCAGATCCCAAGGGAGGAAAATGAAAATGCGGATCGATTGGCCAACATGGCTTCAATCAACGATCAAGACCTGACCAGAATCGCCCCGATCGACTATCTTGATGTCCCAAGCATCCATCAGTCAGATGTGGTGTGCGCAATAACTTGGGAGCCGAGCTGGATGGACCCCATAGCAGAATACCTCAGAAATGGTACACTCCCTGATGATAAAACAGAGGCTCGGAAAATCCGCATGAAGTCGGCCAGATATGCCTTGCTACACGGCCAGCTGTATAGAAGATCTTTTGGTGGACCCTACCTTCGATGCCTCACACCTTCAGAGGCATCGGCCGTAATGAAAGAAATCCATGAAGGGTCATGCGGAAATCACTCAGGGGGACGAGCTTTGGCCCATAAAGTACTAAGCCAAGGATATTTCTGGCCTTATCTTTCCCACGATACTGAAGCCTTTGTCAGAAGGTGCCGAAAGTGTCAGTTCCATGGGGATTTCATCCATCCGCCACCAGAACTGCTTAACCCCATATTCAGCCCACACCCATTTGCACAATGGGGGATTGATGCAGTTGGACCACTTCCCATGGCCCTCAGATCAGTGAATCAAGCACTGATAGCAACTGATTATTTCACCAAGTGGGTCGAGGCAGAAGCTTATTCCAGCATCACTCATAGGCACGTGATCAAATTCATATGGACCAATATCATCTGCAGGTTCGGAGTACCGAGGGCGATAGTGATTGACAACGGATTAAATCTGGATAATCAGTGGACCAGACAATTCTATAACGAACATGGGATCCAGTTGAGAACGTCATCGGTCGCATACCCTCAAGGAAATGGCCAGGCCGAAAGATCCAACAGAACCATATTGAATACCCTAAAGAAGAAGCTAGAAGAGCATAAGGGAGTGTGGCCAGACAAACTTCCAGAGGTACTGTGGTCTTACAGAACAACATCAAGAATCCCTACAGGAGAAACACCATTCTCAATGGCGTATGGGACAGAAGCAGTCATTCCAACAGAACAAATAGTGCCAACAGCCAGGACAGAGCTGTATCAGGAAGAACTGAACGACCAACAGCAGGTTGATGGACTCGATCTGCTCGAAGAGAAGCGAGAACAAGCTGCCATCAGGCTAGCAGCCTACCATCAGAGGGTCAGGAACACCTTCAACAAAAAAGTCAAAAGACGAGAATTCCAGGTGGGCGATATGGTACTACGAAAGAAGATCGGGCTAATCGGAAAACTCAGGGAAAATTGGGAAGGACCATACACAGTCACAGAGGTCATAGGACGTGGGGCTTACCGCCTCAGGAAAAGTGACGGCAATATGGAACCCAATTCACAGAATGCCTCACGACTGAAGAGGTATTATCCCTGATATTTATTTCGTTCTCAGAATAATAAAACAGAGGCATCTGAGCCCACCTTTATCTCTCTAAAATTTCCATTTTTGTTGTCCTGACTCAGTCAGATATTGTTATCTTTGTAATTTCACGGTTATAATAAAAAGATGGTCATCCTTCTTGCAAACAAATAGCCAAAAATTAATCATAATCCTAAGTAGTGAGATGACAGAGGCTCATATGCCTGACTCACTCTTTCAGATGAATAAGTTTACAAAATAATTCCTAATTAGTGAGGTGCCAGAGGCTTATATGCCTGACTCACTCTTTCAGAGGAATAAATTCTAGAAGGTGACAGAGGCTCATATGCCTGACTCACTCTTTCAGAGGAATAAGTTTACAAAATAATTCCTAATTAGTGAGGTGCCAGAGGCTTATAGCTTTCAGAGGAATAAATTCTAGAAGGTGACAGAGGCTCATATGCCTGACTCACTCTTTCAGAGGAATAAGTTTAAGGAATAATTCCTAATTAGTGAGGTGCCAGAGGCTTATAAGCCTGACTCACTCCCAGAGGAATAACATTAAAATATTTCCTAAGTGGTGAAATGACAGAGGCTTACAAGCCTGACTCACTCCTAGAGGAATAAAATTAAAATATTTCCTAAGTGGCGAAATGACAGAGGCTTACAAGTCTGATTCACTCCCAGAGGAATAAAATTAAAATAATTTCAAGTAATGAGATGACAGAGGCTCATAAGCCTGATTCACGGTAAAAATTGCCTGACTCGTACCATAGGAAAGTGCAGTTTACATTAAATAAAGCAAAAAATTGCCGTTTTGTATTACAAAATTGCCTGAAAGGCATGTTACAAAATACAGCACTACAAAAGGAATACGGAGTGACCTAAGTTTGGCCTGAACCACTAAAATCTTTTCCTAAGGTATCCACATGTGTGGTCGGAGGGAAGAATTCTATGGAGGGGTTGAGAGGGTCAGCAGGGAGATATCCCTGAAGGAATTCTGTGAAAAGATTCTGAGCATGACTAGGCTCGGGGCTGGAATATGGCCTCTGCACCCCTAACACCTTATCCATGGCATCAGGATCTTTGATCTTCCTCCTTGCTGGATCCTTCTCTCCAACAACAAAGCCCTTCCTCCAGAATTCACCAGCTACAATCCTGTTCATCTGGGAATAGTGCTGGTGCATGTCAAGCCCTCCTTTCTTACACATCTCCAGGGCTGACTGAGAGATGCCGAATCGGTGTTGAAGAGCCTCATGGTCAGATGCCAGCTTCTCCTTCTCACTGGTCAACCTGGCATTTTGCTCTTTTGTTTGAGCCAGTTCCTCTTCCAATTGGGCAACCCTGGATGGGAGGTCTCCTAACTGAGCTTTCAGTTTTTTCTCCTGATCGTCCTTCTCAGCTAGGTCAGCTCTCAGGCGTTCAAGCTCCTTCACGCCCTCCTCGTGGGAAAGGCATAACGCATTGACGCTGAAGAGAGCCTAAGAAGAAAAATTCAAGGCAAAATGGGTCAGCAATGTGGGTCAGTAATGTATACAAAAGTAGGAATAATATGGAATCAAGCAAATACGTACCCCCAATAACAACCCCGGAGTTTTGCGCACAAGGCGGTCAGGGTCAGCATGCCTCTGTGCCTCGAGCTCCTCCGACGTCCAGAGCGCCTGCGCCCGTGTTATCATGGCAGACATAGAAGTAAGGCTGGAGGTGGATTGGTCAGAAGAAGCAGAACTTTTCTCCTTACCCTTATGCTTCCTCTTCTTACTTGGCCTTTCTTCCCCCGTCGGTCTGGTTCGGGCGGAAGAAGGTTGAAGCAGCTCAGGGATGGTGGTCTGCACAAGTGCAGACCAGGAAGCATCGCCCGCCGGGTTGACATTCGCAGCCTGAAGACTAGAATCCAGAGGCACTTGCCCTTGATCGGTCGAAGGAGCAGCCATCTCCTCCATGTCATCATCATCATCCTCAATCACTGGTCTGATCGGATCCATAATGATCTTGTACTTGGCTCCTAACCTGGATATACCCTGCAAATTGGCAGGAGTAAGCAGGTCAGTGCATGATAAACGGTCCGACCAGACCTTGGATTTTAACAAAGAAATACGGGCTTCTACATCCAGAGCCACTATCTCTGTATCCCTATAACCTAAAGACTTATAAACAAAATCCGCCCTGAGCTGGTCGCATCCGGAACAGAGGCAGGATTCCTTATGGATAAAAGAAAAGGGAAAAAGGGCTAAATGCTTGAAAACACATGAGATCGGCCATCTCCTAGAATAGGGGTAAAACCAAGCCCCCTTCACCAAAACCATCTTCTCCTTCCAGTACTTCTCTGTTTTCTCAGTCCCCTGGCAGATCGCCCGACCCTTGAATGGGTAGAAGTTGTACCTCCCTTCACAGTCTTTCAGACCCACAATCTTGTAGCTGAGCAGAAGATCTGCCAGACCCAAGGATAGCCTTTTCTTTCTGTTGATCAGGATTAACATGGAAATTATCCTGAAGAAGTTTGGGTTGACTTGCAGAGGGGCTATTCCTAGGGTGAAGAAAATAAAATGAAAAAGAGGATGGAGAGGAAATCGAAGCATTTTTATCTGAAGGGCCGACAACAACACCTCGTCCGGACCCACTCCGTCGCCCAATCTGAAGTCGAAAGAAGGATCGTACTCCATCAAGATCACCTCTTTTGGGATCCTACAATCCCTCCTCAGACTTTTAAGGTTCACAGATTTTCTTTTGTGAGCTTCAAGTGGTTCTGCCACGAAGGGAGCTGGTTCGGTGGAGGGTCCAACGGGAGCACCTCCAGGAGCATCGGTCCCAATCGGGTCGGATATTACAGGAATTCCAATCGGAACTACATCAGCAATATCTGCCTGGTTGTTTATCTCCGAAACAGTTGCTCCCAAGCCAGATAGGTCCGGACGACTTGGTATGGACAAAGAAGGAGGAGAAGATGAAGAAGATGGATTTGCAGAAGGGGGGCTCGGAACCTCAGATCCCCCATATTCTTGATGGGTCGTCTCTTCGGTAGATCTTGTGGCGCTACTATCAGACATGATGAGAATGACAAACTTACACAGATAACCGGCGAGAAGAAAGAAGAACCTCCGGTAATCAAAGTACAATCAACGGTCAAAGCTTGAACACTGCTAAAGATTGCTTGCAAGATTTGAAAGCGATGAAGAGTGAAAATGAGATCACACAAGGGTTTATATACGCACTGCATACCAACAGACACCATTAAGGCTGAAGAGATGCGTCGATTCCCTATGCCTCGAGTACAGCGAACCGGCGGCTGCCATCATGAACTTCGAAAGCACACGTCTCTCCACAATAATGACACTGACGTCATCAACAAAACGGCTGACATCAATCAATTCAAATAAATTCGGGCCAAGCCCACGAACCGTATGCCCGACCCGAATGGGGCTAGTGTAAATAGTGAGAATTACAGGCCCAGGTCCATATATTAGGCCCAAAGAGTATTGAGCCCATGTAGTATGTGAATAATAAATAGCCCATATATTGTACCCACCAAATATACGTGGGACCATCAACGTGGGTCCATTCCCTTGAAAAATGGATCAACAACCCACTACCAAAAAGAGAGTGGGTAGTTATTAAGAAAGTGGGTCATGACTCCATGAACTTAGGCCATGACCCAAGAGCATAAAAATGTATAAATATGGTCATTTGAGCCTAAATAAAATATTATTTGATGTGAGTGAAATTTGACACTTACACCTTCTTTTTATGAATTTTAGGTTCAGTTTTTATTTTTTAAAAGGTTTCAATCACATGTACATTTTGCATTTGACCATAACAACAATTCTTTCTCTCGGAATAGTACCTAAGTATTGCTCGAAAATTATTGGGCACTGCTGTTATACTAGAACCAACTTGTCAAAATAATTCATTAAAGTAAGCTAGTAATTTTGCATGAGTTCAAAGCAGGGGTGTAGCCAGGAAATTTTTTTGGAAGGGGTCATATGCAATATCTATAAAATATATCTTTCTTTATGAGCTATTAAAGAAAATTTGGAAAAAAATTGAGGAGTCAAATCCAATTTTAATAAATTTATCTATAATATATATATACATATATTTAGGATACTAAAAAAAGTTTTTAAAATTTTGGGAGGGACTATATGCAATTTTTTTTATAACTTTATCTATAAAATATATAATTTTTAAGATACTAAATTTTTTAAAAAAAATTTGGGAGGGCCCAAAGTGATTACTTCACATGAAATGACTAAAGTTGGATTAGTAAGCATAGAACGTAAGACTTGATACTACTTCAACATTTTTGTACGTGAGATAGTAAGTTCTAATTTTTCTAGTACTTTTATTTATTTTCTCGGCTATTGTTCACATTTGACGATTACATTGAATTGGAATAAACGTGGTTGAGATTTGGAAGTTGTATTAATTTAAGTGGACATCACTTTTTCTTTGTAAATTCGGGGAATTTAATGTATAGTAATGAAAGTGAAATGGACTTTATGTTTCTTATTCACAGTTTTATTCATCGTAAGCTAAGATGTCTAGATCACGCAGCAATGACTAGACGGTCAAGATCAATTGATGAATCGAAGACCATGGATTTCCAATTACGTGTTAATATGAAAATTAAAATTTGATTGAACATTGGAAAAAAAACAGATGATATTAAAGTCTTTGTTATGGTCAGCACACATTATCATAGAGAAAAAAAAAAAAAAAGACTCATCTATAAGGAGTGATGGATTTAGGAATCCGTGTCAGTGGGGGCTAAATTTTTTTTTTTTTGAATTTTTGGGGTATAAATGACATATATTTATTTCAGTGGTGTTTAAAATAAATTTTTAATGGGGGCTTATTTGTAAAGAAATCTAAATTCTGTGGTACTTAAGGTAAAAAAAAATTTCAGTGAGGGCTAAATACTAGATATTTAAAATTTTAAAGTAAAAACTATAAAAAAAAAAAAAAAAATCAGCCCCCACTGGGCCTGAATTGAATCCGTCAGTGTCTATAAGTTGGACTCCAGGTACATTCTCGAAATGGATCATCACTTATTGGAGGGTACCCAACTGCTCTAAAAGCTTAAACCGTTAGAAATGTTGTAAACACTTTCCCTCACGTGTGGCCTTCAAGTCCAACACATGGAACAACAATTTCAAAGTCTTGATTATGGCTTGACATGTGTAAATAGTTTAAGTATATTGAATTATGAACACAATTAACCCAAATCAAGAAGGATTTTAAGCATTTGATGACCAAGGAACAATATTTTTATTAAAATTCCAATAATTACCTAGATGACCTCAAAAAAATTCTTTATCTACGTTTATTAACTATAGTTCTCTTCAAATTCTTAAAAGAGTCAAATGCAATAAATTCCTTTAAATAATTGAAGTATCGCAATGAAACCCCCTTTGAACTACCAGATATTCCCATCTACTGTTGTCTTGTCGCATTTAACCTCATCAGCTCATTGGAAGAAGCTAAAGACCATTTAACCTTTCTTGTAAATTGTTAATGCGGTTAGTGAATCTTGAACCATCAACGAGAGAAATTAAGACGGATGGGTATAATTTGTGGATTCAATTATGGAATTTGACAATATAGGTTAGGGTTCGACTCTCCATCAATGCGGGCTTCTCTAAAATTATAGAAGCATATGCCTAAAGAGTTGTTTGTTGAAATTGTCATTTAAAAGAATATTTTTTTATATATATTATAAATGCGTTGTTATGCAAATATTTCACTTAGGCTATGTTTGGCTAAGGAGTGGAGCCATGGTTTTGGGTTTGGTTTCAAAAAATTGGCACCAAACCCATGTTTGGCAAATGGAGTCAAAATTTGGAGCCGACACTGTAGCTGAACCATGGTGCAACTTTTGTGAAGGAATGAGCCAAAATTTGGAACCAAATTTTTGAAGGTTCATGGTTTTGGTTTTGGTACCAAAACTGTAGCAAATTTATTTTTGATATTAATAAATTTCGAAAAATTAAATATTCTGAAAAATTAAATATTTATGAAAAATAAATATTTCGAAAAATTAAATATATTAATATATTATAATATTAATATATTAAAAAATATTAATATTAATATATTTTAATATTATAATATTAATATTTATGAAAAATTAAATATTTCGAAAAATTAAATATATTAATATATTAAAAAATATTAATATTAATATTAATATATTTTAATATTATAATATTAATATTTTTTAATATATTAATATATTTAATTTTTTGAAATATTTAATTTTTCATAAATATTAATATTAATATATTATAATATATTTTAATATATTAATATTAATATTTATGAAAAATTAAATATTTCAAAAAATTAAATATTTTAATATATTAATATATTATAATATTAATATATTAAAAAATATTAATATTAATATATTTTAATATTTTAATATTAATATATTAATATATTTTAATATATTAATATTAATATTTATGAAAAAATAAATATATTAATATTAATATTTATTAATAAATAAAATGTGAAACCCATATATTAATATATATTAATATTTATTTAATAAATATTAATATTTATTAATATTTATTAATAAATAAAATGTGAAACTCATATATTAATATATTTTAATATATTAATATTAATATTTATTAATATATTAATATTCAGAATTTCAACCCATACCAACTCTACCAAACATGGTTTGGTTTTTCAGCATCACTTTTTCTCACACCAAAACCATATGCACCAAACATGGTTTGGAACCAAAATAAAACCACACCAACTCCAACCACTCCAACTCCAACCCAACTCCAACCAAACCAAAACCAAAAACCAACTCCACACCCTCTACCAAACATGCACTTAGTGTCTCTCGTGACAAACACTTGCTCTATTAACTGAAAATTGCAATAAATTTGAATAGTTCAAGTGGTTACCTGCAATTTTTATAATTTTAAGGGCTTTTTATACATATTTACCAATACTTTAGGAGGGTTTGTTGTATTTAACCCTTCTGAAAAAGGCTCAAACTCTATGTCCACTTAACAATTTTGCCCCTGTTATTTTTTAAAAAATTAAAAAAATTCGTTGCACATTCATGATATTAATTTTTCGTACGAATCCAATACCCCACTCAATTTTATTTTTTATATAATAATTTTCACCTTATATTCATGCGCGCACAAAATTGTTTAGATTTGAAATAAAATAAAATAAATCAAGTCTCTTCTTCACTTCTATGCGATGTTGTCTCATATACATTTGAAAAACCATGAATAATAAATTAATAAATTTGTATCTCATGCAAACACATCTTAGAAAAATGTAACTAGGGTTGCGTATATTCGGTTCCTTAAAAATAAGAATCGTAACCGCATCGTTAATGTAACGAACAGAACCAAACCAAATAATTTTTTTCCGGTTCCAGTTCGGTTCGTTTCGGTTCCAGTTCCTACATTCTCATTTTTTAAAAAATAAAAAGTCAAAACATATAGTTCTTTGAAATGTTGAAACGGATATTTTGCTAACTGAGTTCTCAAAATATTGCAACAAAACGAAAACTGTTGTGATGTCCCACATCGTCCGGGTAGAGGTTTAGGAATGTGCTTATATGTACAGTGTTGTCTCTAATTGGTATGAGGCCTTTTGGGAGGAGCCCAAGAGCAAAACCGTGCGGGATGGGCCAAGAGCGGATAATATTATACCAAGTATTGGAGCTGGGTGTTACAATTGGTATCAGAGCCAGAGTTCAGCCGGAATTAAGTGTGGGAGCATGTACAAACAATTTATGATTTTTTTTTAGTGATTATAATCCATTACCATGACATTAGAGGGAAGATGTAAGGATCAATTAAAGATGTTGTTGCATCTTAGACCTTAGTGTGGTTGATATTGCCAGAATTACTGAAAAGATTGTTTAGAAACTTGGGTGATGGATCATATTTTTAGAAACTTGGGTGATGGATCATATTTTGTTCAAGTTTGAAAAATGAAATTAAAAATTTATTCATATACTTGATTGGAAGAAAAGTTCAGGAAAGATAGAAGAGAGGAAATTAGTTAGAAGTTGGTGTAAGTAAGTAGGATGAAACATTCCATCCAAATAATGTACTTTCTAATTACTAAAAAGATAGGAGGAAAAGCAAAATCATTCTACACATGTAAATACTAAAAGATAGGAGGAAAAGCAAAATCATTCTACAAATATGTAATACTAATTACTAAATATATTCTTCAACTATAAAGAGATTGTATGGATATTTACTTTTTCTGTAACTATAAATAATAAGGGTATGTTGGTTCAATAAAGAGCGCATTAAACTTAGTTTTCAAAACTTAAAAATAACTAACATCAATTAAAAAATGTGGGTAAACTTATATAAAAAAGTTTGCTTTTTTTATTTTTTTTATTTTTGCTTAAATTCTTTGTTTACAAAAAAAAAAATTAAAAATTAAGACAGATATTGAAATCATATTACACCACGTAACTTCTTCTCCATTAGAAGGAAGCCATTCTCACTCTAAATCTCTTAATTATTTGCTAGAATTAATTAGTATTAAATACTCAATCTAAATTACTCCAACACAATATAGAAAATATGGTTATACTTGACGTTTATAAATGGAAAAGTCATTAAAAAAAATGGGAATTTTTAGAACATTTAAAGAAAATTTTAATTTTTATGAGGCGTTTCAAATTTCTGCATTCCAGACGAATTTATTTGACTATGTAAACTGTCTAGCTACAAAGACTTCTACACAAAAGCTCAATGAGAAACTTCTTTTACAAGCACTAGGTGCATGAATCGCCAGATCCAAGTTCTGTATCTAACTCCCTGTAACCTATACTGAGGGCCTGTTTGGATAGGTGGTTTTGGTTTTGGTCTTTAATTTCAAGACCAAATCATGTTTGGTTGGTGGGTTTTGGACTTGGTTTTGGGCTTTTTAAAACCAAGCACTAAAACCATGGTTTTGGTCTACCAATTTTGACTTTTTTTTCTTTCTCTCTCTCTCTCTATATATATATATGGCCGAAAATATGAATTATTTTGAAAAAAATAATATATAATATTTGGAAAAAAATAATTTTATTCCCAAAAAAAATTAATTTTCGGAAAAAAATTAATTTTCGAGAAAAAATTATTTTTTCAGAAAAAAATTATTTTTCGGAAAAAAATTAGACCAAGACCAACTCCTTACCAAACATTATATATAGGTTTTAGATTTACCTAAAACCACCCAAGACCACCAAAACTAAAATCACAAGACCAAGACCAAAATCAAGTTCCCAAACGGGCCCTGAAATTCTGAAATAGCACTTTTTCTAAAAAATATAAATCGCCTTTCCAATCAATGAAGCATGCATGCTTCGTCTCTCGTTGTTGTACAAGACTCGAATACTCTGTATGCATGTCGGCATGTCCGACCTTGCCGATACGTGTTGTACATGTGGACACATGGCTAGAATGTAAATTAAATTCATAATATTCATGCTAAAAAAATATAAAGCATAAATCGCAGAACATAAACCCTAAGAATTTTAGAATTTCTATCATGCTCACACTATATTCATTAAGCGTAAATAAATCATAAATACCTCATAGTTATGATAATAGCTATTCATCTATTTGCAATCCATAAATCTTCACGTTTGATCCATCATCATTTGCCATCTCGATCCATCATCATAGAAAACCCTTTAATTGATCTAAAGTCTATACGTAGAAGAAAATCCTAAAAGAAATAGGGTTTCTCTTTCCTGACCTTTTGCACACACGTTAAATCATTATTGTGTTGTATCTATCATGTACATAACATAATGGTGGAATATATGCACTTCAATATAAGTAGAGAGATGACTCATTTCCTACTACAACTTGTTCACCAAGAAAACATTAATTCTCACTTTCCATCAAATTAGGATAATAAAAAAGAAACAATTCTTCATCAATAATATATAATATAAAATTATATATTTGACCAAATAGAATTACAATCTAATATTTATTTACTGTACCATTACCATATGTCCAAATAATTATATGAGTCACAGAATAAATAAAATATTCTTACATTCTCCCACTTGGACAATATGATTATTTCTTTAGTGGTTTAGTGAAATAGTCATTAAGCGCACTTTAAATTAGATTGACTGCTTAAAGTGGTCACCATAAACATCATGACAAATAGACTACTAATGCGAGTCATAGCGGTTGTATGCCACTTAAATCGACACAGTCCCTTCCATGTACTACAACATTAACAACCTATTTAACATGATCTATAATTGAGAAATCACATAAAGGTCCAATAATGTCTCTTCTGAGACTATTCATGTTATCATTCTTTCAAACCGTAATTCATATTGTACATGTACATTAACCAACAGGAATATCATAAACATATTAAATGAACTCTAAGTGTAAAATGTATAAGTACCATCATCATCTTTATCAAGGTGCATAAGCAACTTTAACTTATCCACTCATAAAAAGTAATAATAGTTACTTATTACATTCAAGACTATCATTTAAGCATGCTTAGTTAATGTCTTGAATTGTAATACTTTAATTAATGGATAATCATGCTAATATATATTTACATCGACACTTGTTGTTTCTGAACATCTTCCTTATAGTAAGGTAATTCAACTTTTTGCACCTTCATTATACCTTTTATTTTCATACAGGAAGATAATTGCGGCATCAATAAATTTTCAGCGACTTGAAAACCGGTATTCCAAGTCCTGAAATAAGGTTCCGCAATAGATAAACCATAAATTGTAGTCTCAAAGCATACTACACGTACATTTTGGTTTTATAATTAACAAAGTTATAATGATTGCTTTGTACTTTCCATGATATTGTTCCTCTAGGCAAATGAACAATTAACCAAAATAAGTTTTGGTCCACATTCACCAAAATTTCTACTTAAATAACAAATCACTTTTAAGTGATCAGTCTTCATAAATGTGAGCATATATATAATCTTTCATCCCTTACAAACATATGCATAAGGAATATTTACATGTTATTTGTGATTCTTCGTTTTTAAGCATTTCAACAACTTGATGAACAATTATGTCTATAAAAGTCTTAGGTACATGGATTTGTATCCTAAAGACTTGAGTGACCACATTTCTAGTTCTCCCATTAATGTCACCATTATCAATAAATCTGGCATTACGAATTTTCATAATTCTCGTACAATGTTTAGAATAATAAAATTCAATACCCTTTGGATTTCTATGGGTAAGCAATAATATACCCATTAATAGTTCTAAAATCCAATTTTCTTTCACATGGATTTACAAATCCTTACTTCCGCTGCACAGTTTCATAAATTGCTTTAAATAGATTTCCTTCCGATACACAGTTTAAAATGAGCATTTGAAACTGCCTTACTAGAAATTCTATTTTAATGGAATGTAGCAATTCTTTAAAGCATACATCCACGATGATATGGGTAAACATGAATTATTAATCATACTCCTAAACATTAACATAATGATCACCATTCTATACTCTTAAGGGAATTTAGTAAAGAATTAAAACATGCGTCACTTCATCATAAGTCTTATAATATTCATCACTTTTATCATACATTACGAGTTTTCACCTTCTACTTATTTTTTCCTACTTCAGTTAGAAAAATCTCAAGAACATTAATGTTCTTAAGATTTTTTATAGAACAAGTAGATATAATCATGATGTGAAAATCATCTATAATGGTGATAAATATTTTCTTCCATAAAAAATAAAACATCAAAAGAATAAACAAATGTTTGTACAAATAATTTCAAGAAACTCTAAAATTCATGTGACAACTTTCTTAGTGCTTTGGTTTACTTACTTTTAATGTAATCCAAAAACACACTATAATCAATGAAAACATAAGTACGGAATTTTCATTTGATATATAACTGTCTTTAACACCACAAGTAACATAAATAACATTTATTAATAATATGATGCAAGACTAAAATTTTGTCAATAAATAACTTCAAGATAACAGTAATACCAATCCAACAAATTTGAATTTCTAAATCAAATAATAACATTTATCAAGTAGGAGATTTCCTCAACATATGTTTTGGACCGAAAACAAGTTACTAAAAACTTAAGGAAAATAAAAGGTCCAAAACAAATATAATTGAAAATAACTTTCTATGATTAAACGAAATCTCCAATAACTTTAACTAAAAACATATTTAGTTTTCATAAATAAGAAATTTTCATTTCAATTTGTGGTTTAGGTCATAAAAGATTCTTGCATCACATTAACAAATAAAACTTTAATGCCTTTGTCAATCTATAAAACATTAGAAGGAACTTCATCATATTTTATTTCAAAACATATATATAAATAAAATAAAATACTTTAATCATTTTTCAAAACTATTATATATGTTCCTTCATCACTCTGATAGTGTCTAACACATAAATGACACTTATCATATTTTCTTTAATTAGATTAAACAAAGTCTTTTAATTTTTTGGTTATGTTTCATTAATGCCCTTTAATAGGCTTCATCCCAAAATCATTCTAACTTCCTGAGTAATGAGATAAATAATTATCTTGCTACTTAAATCCTATCTCTACTTAAATCAACATACTAGTCAATCAATTCACATTACACTTGTCCATAATAATGTTATAATCAATTTACATAACCCATACTAAATAGATTAAAATTTGAGAATAATTAAATCATTAATGACTTATTCATAGTTATACATAATTATCTCAATTTTGGCAAGAAAATTAATATCCCAAAATCATAAGCATACAAGATAAAATATATCATGCATAATAGTGATGGAATCAATAATTACTTTATTTATAAAATAAAATTTTGTTTACATACTTTCCAATATTCATTAGCACAAATATTTTAAAAAATTATTTGCATAAACATAATGTTTAATCTGTTCGTTACCTCCTAAACTTAAAGTATTGAAATAAACTTATTCAATTATGATAAGTTAGTTCTATTATAATCAAAACAGATTTAACATGCAAATTAAGGGATCCAATAATACACTCATAACATAAAATGCTCACAATATTATGCTTTGACTTAATAACACGTATATCAACATAAGTATACAAATACAATGTATAACTATGGTCTTACTTTGGTAGTAACCATAGAATACCCATAATTATGCTTTCTATATTAAAATAGATACTTTAGTGGGTGCTATGATAGTTAATTAAACTAAGCAAGTTATCTTTGGATATCTTTTACTTAGCCAATTAAAAATACATTTAACCCCTTAATGGTCATTTAATCATTCAAACTTCATCTCTTTGAATAATTCTTTCTTGTGATTAAATCAACTCAATACTCATGAATTTTAAACTCAATTATAAGCATCAATAATTAATGAGGTATTACAATTATGCGTCATACTAAATTAAATATTCATCCATTTGGTCAGGCCACTTTGACGGCTAACAAACCCTATAATATGAATTTTAATTTAGATAGTAACTTAATAGTCAATGAGTAGCCCATCTAATTCATGTTCTATTAAATTGAATATTCATTTTGGTAAGGCCACCTTGGCGGCAGAAATGCTATAATATGAATATCAATTTAGGTACCGATTAATTAATCCATAAATGCAATTATGCATTCAACTAAATTTAATATTCATTTCTTTTAGTCAGGCCACTTTGGCGGCTACAAACCCTTTAATATGAATATTAAATTAGATAAGGATTAATTAAATAATAATTAATTAATTTAACTTTATGTTCTAATAAATTATATATTCATTCATTCGGTTAGGACAATTTTGGTGGCTAACTAACCCTATAATATTAATATTAATTTACTTATGGACTAATTAATTAATTATTAACATATAAATCATTATGCACACATACTTTAAATAATTTTTCGTAATTGAATCAATTAAAATTGATTCTCCATCATGTATGCTAGCATGGGCACACCACTAACACTTATTGTACATCTCAAACAAGTTTAAATTTCTAGATTAAAACATAATTCTAGAAACTCGCATTTAAATCCCCATTAAACCTTGTAAAATTCATGTCTCACAAACTGTTCGTAAAAAAAATGCAAATAATATATGCACGAAAAGCTTATGGAAAGAGGATTTCAGTAATATAAGTTTCATGCACTAAAACTCAGTAACGAGAGAGAAATTGCCAAAATACTAAACTGGTCCAGAAATAGTATTTTAATTTTCATAAATAAAATACTTTGAGTTTTTGCATGAAACTTTCCAGAATCGATTATTTGCATATTTTGCATAACACATAAATGTTTTGGCTTCAACAGAGATCAATATTAGGAGATATGAATTTTCGAACATAATAAGCACACTTTCATTTAAGAAATACGATTTATGTATTTAAAGCATGCTCCAATCATTTATAGGGTTAACATAAAAAATATAATCCAACACTTATATAAATAGGGGACTCTTAATAGTTATACCTATTGACCTAAGGTTTTAAATCATGGGTAAATGAGATATTTTGATGATAACAAACAATTGAATGTGGTGATCTAATGTCTGCTTGAGTTATGTTTAGTATGTTGAATAATCAAGAACAACTCAAGAGAGCTTGTGGATTCATGTAAAAGTCAAACAAAGATGATTAGAGCTCAAAATACATTGGAGACAATGATGGAGACATCAACCCAAAGCTTAAAGAAATTGAAGATCAAAGAATTGAGTAAAATAGTCTTGGGTGAGTGCTAGATTAAATGCAAAGTTATTTTTAAAATAACTTATTTGAAAGCTCAACTCTTAACAAATTAGCATATAGGATCATGCATATCATTGACATCATTCATGAGTCCTTGAACCATTAGTATTAGACTATGAACATTATTAATGATGCATTCATATATATAATCTTTGCTAAAGTTGAGTTAGTTCAAGATTTCATAAGTTATGGAAGAATTCAACAAATATGTTGTCCTATAACCATAAACTAATTTCTTATCACTTGAAATGGATTCTAGATGTGTATTAAAGCTTTGAACAAAATTGTTTCAATCATGAAAAACTTTTGTCAAATATTGAGAATTTATTTAAATTGAAATATCATTTTATGATCTCAATATTGATTTTAAGAATGTAAAAGACCTTAATAAGTCTCTAAGACATCCTAGAAGTGTTTCTAAGTCATTTCATAAATATCCCAAGAGATTTCCCGAAAAACCGTTATGTGGTCTAAGAGATTGAAATGAACTGTCATATTCAAACGATCATAAATCACTCAAAAATGGGTTAAAGAGAGAGATCCAAAAGCCTAAAATCAAGAGCTTGAAGTCAGTTTTCCAAAAAACTAAAAAACGTCTCAATCCGACTTACAGAACTCGAGTTATGACCAAAAGAGTGAAACTGGTCTGAAATATATCTGAAATGAACTGTCAACTGACTAATGGGCACCATCAGCCGACTGATGGGTGTTGGTCAGTAGACTGAAATGGACAGAGAGTTTCTCGGCTTATTTGTCAGTCGACCGAAACTCATATGTCAGTCGACTAACCCTCTAGAGAGCTTTTGAGCCTTTTTCAAGTCATTTGTCAATCGACTCATAGAACATTATCAGTCGACTGACAGTAAGTTTTCAGCCAACTGATGGCTATTTTCAGTCGAATGATTTGGCCTGGAATGGCTTCCAATGGCTAGTTTTTCAATATGAAATTACCCAAACAACCTCAAACAGCTATATTTGATTTCCACTCTATATATATGTCATATATGAGCGAAAAAGGGTGATAGAAGAAGGAGATAGGAGTATGATTGAAATCTACCATTTATGCCTCAATGTTGAATTCATTTTGGGTAAAAAACTCTCCTATAGGAATCACACTATGAGCATCATTCATATCATCTTTTTGTGATTCATATTTCCATACTTGAGTTGAGCTTTTCATTTGAGTATTTCATTTATAACTCTAAGTATGTGAGGAAGTGAGCTTTGAACTTCTATATATGTCTATTAAGAGATAATGTTATACCACTTAAATTAAATTCTTAATTCGTTTGAGAGTGAAAGTTCAAGAATGTATCTTGGCATGGGAATAGCTTATTGAAGCTTTGTAAATGTTTCTCTCAACTTTAAAGAGGGAGGACAAGGTTGGCTCTCCTCCCGCAAGAGTGAGCAAAGGTCGGCTCTTTACCCGGAAGCAAGAGTGATTGAAGGTTAGTTCTCCACCCATAAGAGTGAGCAAGGTTGGATTTTCACCCGCAAGAAGGAGCATGTAAGGGTTTGTTTTTCACCCGCAAGAAAAACATGATAGTAGAATCATTGAGAGGTTTTTCTTAAGGCATAGACGTAGACCAAAGATTTGGTTGAACCATGTAAAATCTCGGTGTCTTTGGTTTGCATTTTCTCTATCACTTAAACTCCTTACTTTATATGCAATTTACATATCATGAACTTCATATCTATGCTATGTTGTGAAATTGCTTGTATTTATATATTCATAAGGAGAATGAGAAAAGATTTGGTTGAAATAGTTTATTGGATTGTGAACATGATTGACTTATAGGATAAACCACAATATCATTTGTCTTGATAAATCTTGTTGCATACCAAGTGTTTGATGAAATGACTCTTCAACAAACCAAAGCTTTAAAATGTCTATGTGCACACCAAGTGTTTGATAAAATGCTTATTCAATACAATCTTTCCCTTGAAAGTTTTTGTATACTTTTAATGTTTCATTACTTGGTAAAAACTCTAGAAATATATTTTTCATGACAAATAACACTTTATACATTAATTAAGTCTATATATGAGAAAATTGCCTTACACGTTTAGTTAAATAGCATATTCACTTGGTGCTTGAATTGATTTATTTTCTACTTGAATCCATAATGCATGTATTATCATTATGAGATAAGTGTTTCAACATATTTGGTTGAATTGTATACTTGGTTAATGGAACAATTCACCTTTACTTGAATCAATGATGCTTGTATTTAATTGTGTAAATCACTAATGCATGATTCAAAGAATGAAATGAGATAATCACTTAAGAGATCATTTATCTTATAAGAGTTTGACTAGAGTTCTATGATGCACATCTTTGTCAATATAAAGTCAAACCGAAAAAGTATGAAAGTTTGTCATTGACCCTATTCACCCCCATCTAGGGGTCAATATGTGGCCAACAATACTAATTTAAAGTATAACCCTAATACCATAATATTTTAATTACCAAGTTTTAATGGTTATATCTATTGAAAATAGGGTAAAGTACTCAAAACACCCTTATAGTATAAATATTGTGCTTATAACACCCTATAATTCCAAAATATGTGTATTAACACCTATTTTTTTGGGACAAGTGCTTAAAACCCCCTATGATATGGATATAGTGCGTATAACACCCATTAATTTTAAAACATGTGTTTTGGCACCTATTTTTTTGGGAAGAGTGCTTAAAACACCCATGTAATATAGATATTGTTTTTATAACACTCATTAGTTTAAAATTGTGTATATATATTTTTTGAAGTAAGATTTATATATAATATCAAATAAAAGGCCTAAGCCATACAAATAAAAAATTGTGTATTGACACCTAAATTATTATGAATCACTCCAACTGTATATTTTTTCTTAGTTTCATGAGTTTCTGAATTAAAATTAATTATTTATTTTTTGTATTCATATGTTTTTATAAGGAACAATCTTTGATTTTTCACATTAAAATTCAAAAATATGTTAACAATTATTTTGGTATTAATTAAACAAACTTATTTTTTTTATTATTATTTTTTTGACAAATAAACTCATCTAGTTTTTCAAATAAGTTGGTAAAAATTTATTTACTATCATTTTTTTTGTTTCAACAATTTAAGAATATATATATAAAAAAATGGGATCAATGCAATCAATGGTGGAGATCGTGAAAAAACACGACCAAAATCAACTTCAATAAATATATATATTATTATTATTATTTTTTGTAAAATAAAATAAATGGTGCAAATTGCCTCCAAAATATGGGATCAATGCAATCAATGATGGAGATCGTGAAAAAACACGACCAAAATCAACTTCAATAAATATATATATTATTTATTTATTTTTTTGTAAAATAAAATAAATGGTGCAAATTACCTCCAAAATAATTCGAGTTTTTAACCCCTATATTATTCATAGGGCACGTTTAACCTCTAATTTTACTTGCCCCTTAACCTTTTAATATAAATTTGAAGTCAAGTAAAATTATAAGAATATTATACGCATTTGTATAATATTAATATTATAGAAGGTTAAATGCTCGTCACCCTTTAAAATATAACTCAAAAATATATTAACATTAATTTATATACGCATATCTATGCCTAAATATCATAGCCCATATGCACAAAAGCCGAGGCACTCAAAATTTTTTTTTCTCCTCCGAGGCACTCAAGTCATTCTGTTAATATACAACAGCTTTATATGTATGTATATATGTGTGCGCCGCACAAAACCAAGGTGTATATATAACATGTAATACATATATACACATTCATACACTCAAGCAAAAACAATTGCAAATCCAGATTCCACTTCATGATATATATATATGTGCGTAATTGATTCAACTCACAGGAACGAAGGTCAACATCAAAATTAATTCATAGAAGTTTTAAAGAAAAAACATTCAGCCTGCAGATCTCGTTACTCAATAATATATACAGACCCATTAATCCTTTAACGCGAATCTCTTTCGATAATAATATTAATGGAGCCAGTTTTATGATACTACGTGTAAATTAAATTTATGATATTCATGCTAAAAATATATAAAGTATATAAATCCTAAGAATTTTAGAATCTCTATCATGCTCACACTATATTCATTAAGCGAAAATAAATCATAAATACCTCATAGCTATGATAATAGTTATTCACTTATTTGGATACCATAAATCTTTACGTTTGATCTATCATTATTAGCCATCTCGATCCATCATCATAGAAAATCCTTTAATTGATCTAAAGTCTGCACGTAAAAGAAAATTCTAAAAGAAATAGGGTTTCTCATCTTTTGCACACACATTAAATCATTATTGTGTTGTATCTATCATGTACATAACATAACAATGGAATATATGCACTTTAATATAAGTAGAGAGATGATCCGTTTCCTACTACAACTTGTTCACCAAGAAAACATTAAGGGTCGCGAGCCTTTAACACCCCTGTAATATAAATATAGTGCGTATAACCCCCTATGGTATGATTTGACCCAAAACCTTTCAAATATGTGCGAATTGACCCCATTTCGTGTAAAATGACATATATGCCCTTAGTATATAAATTTCAAAAAAATGGAAAATATATATATTTTTTGAAAAATATATAAATTTCTAAAAAAACATATAAAATTCGAAAAAAATATATAAAATTCGAAACAAATATATAAAATTCGAAAAAAATATATAAAATTCAAAAACATATATAAAATTCAAAAAATTATATAAAATTCGAAAACATATATAAATTTCAAAAATATATATAAAATTATAAAAATATATATATAAAATACGAAAAAAATATAAAATTTGAAACAATATATATAATTCAAAAATATAAATTTTGAAAAGAAAAATATAAAATTCAAAAAATTATATAAAATTGGAAAAAGCATATACAAATTCAAAAAATATTTATAAATTTTGAAAACATATATAAATTTTGAAAAAAATATATAAAATTCAGGAAAAATATTAAATTCGAAAAAAATATATTAAATTTCAAAAATAAAATATAGAATTCGAAAACATATATAAATTTCGGAAAAAAATATATAAAATTCGGGAAAAATATTAAATTCGAAAAAATATATTAAATTTCGAAAATAAAATATAGAATTCGAAAACATATATAAATTTTGGAAAACAATATATAAAATTCCGGGAAAATATTAAATTCGAAAAAATATATATTAAATTTCGAAAATAAAATATAGAATTCGAAATCATATATAAATTTCGGAAAAAAAATATTAAATTTCGAAAATAAAATATAGAATTCGAAAACATATATAAATTTCGGAAAAAAATATAAAATTCGGGGAAAATATACTTCTATTTTCTACTTTCTTTGACTTTAAATTTTGTTTTGGTGTATTGTACTTTGGTCACTTGTGTTTTTATACTTCTATTTGCACAACTATTTGAATTTTATATTTTTTTTTGAATTTTATATATTTGTTTCGAATTTTATATGTTTTTTCAAATTTTATATATATATTTTTTGAAATTTAATATTTACTTTTCAATATTTATATATATTTTTTGAAATTTAATTATTTTTTTACGAATTATATATATATATTTCGAATTTTATATATATAGAAAATAGAAAATATAAGTACATTTTCTCCGAATTTTATTTTATTTTTCCGAAGTTTATATATGTTTTCGAATTCTATATTTTATTTTCAAAATTTAATATATATTTTTCGAATTTAATATTTTCCCAGAATTTTATATTTTTTTTCCCGAAATTTATATATGTTTTCGAATTCTATATTTTATTTTCGAAATTTAATATATTTTTTTCGAATTTAATATTTTTCCCGAATTTTATATATTTTTTTCCAAATTTATATATGTTTTCGAAATTTATATATATAAATTTCGAATTTGAATTTTAAGAGAAAGGGTAAAATGAGTATTTAAGAAAGTATAAAAGTCAAAGAAGGGGGTATTCGCATGTTTTCGAAACTTGCAGGGGGATATTCGCACGTTGCAGGGGGTGTTCGCATGTTTTTCAAAAGTACTGGTGTCAATACACACATTTTTAAAGTACAAGGTGTTATTCGCACCATATTTATACTATAGGGGTGTTTTCTATACTTAACCCAAACATTAATTTCCACTTTCCATCAAATTGAGATAATAAAAAAGAAACAATTCTCCATCAATAATATATAATATAAAATTATATATTTGACCAAATAGAATTACAATATAATATTTATTTATTGTACCATTATCATATGTCCAAATAATTATGGGCCATTACAATCTAATATTTATTTACTATACCACTACCATATGATAATAGTTATTCACCTATTATTATATGGTAGAAGAAAACCCTAAAAGAAATAGGATTTCTCTCTCCTGGCCTTTTGCATACACGTTAAACCATTATTATGTTGTATCTATCATGTACATAATGATGAAATATATGCACTTTAATATAGGTAGAGAGAGAACCCATTTCCTATTATAACTTGTTCACCAAGAAAACATTAATTCCCAGTTTCCATCAAATTGGGATAATAAAAGGAAACAATTCTCCATCAATAATATATAATATAAAATTATATATTTGACAAAATAGAATTACAATCTAATATTTATTTACCATATGTCCAAATAATTGTGAGGGCCACAAAATAAATAAAATATTCTTAATTTTGGGACACAATTAGCACGCCAGCGGGGTATTTTGGAAACTAATTTTTTTGAGAAAAAGTTAATAATTAAAATCATTTAAAAATACATTATGTATGAATTAAAAAAACAGTATAAAATTTAACATAACTAACATGAAAATGAATAAACTTTTAAGATACAAAATGAACGATTTTCATGATTAGGTAAATAAAACAATTACATTTTATTTATTTTAAATATATAATAAAATATAAAACTTTTTGTCCTGTCATTTTTTTGTGTTTCTTTAAATTTCTCGTGTCGAAGTGTGCGTGTTGTATCGTTCCCATATCCCGTGTTTTATAGGTTACAAATTACAGTATATATATACACACACAAGAGGAAGTAATTCATTCCTCGTTTGAAATAGAGAAACCATGAATTTTTTGCTTTTTTTTATTTTTTTATTTAATGTATCTTCATCAATTGTGAAACTTGATGTAGTACCGTAGACACTTTTAATAATTATTCTTTTCACAATTATCCCATTTTTACACATCTTAACCTTACTATTTGAAATTTTTGGTTAAATGCTAGCTCTACTAAATCAAATTCTTTAAAAAAAAATAAAAATAAATTATTTTAGATTTTTCCTTGTACATTTCAAAGAGAGAAACTTTATCTACACCTAGCATACAGAATTTGTGATAAATTTGTTCATGATATGATCTGATTAAATAGTTATGTAAAAATCTACATTCAAGTTGATTTGATGAGCATTACTAGTTTTATGTTGTTGAACTAAGTGAATGTTTGGTACGTTAGAATGAAATGAATGGAAATGTTCATTCATTTCATTCCTTGGTTTGGTACAATATAATGAATGAGAATGACAATTTCCAAGGAATGAAATTTCATTATTGGGAATGGATTTTCATTCAATTATTAAAGCTATGGAATGGTCATTCAATTCCTTTAGGAATGCTTTTAAAACATAAAATTACTTAAATAACCCTCTCATATTTTAAAAAAATAAGCCGCCACCACCGCCATTTCGCCGCCACCGCCGCCACCGCCACCACCGCCATTTCGTCACCTTTATTATCCATCATTACTATTCCCGTTACGTTTTATCATTATTTTTGTAAAAAAATTAAAAAATAGTATTATTTTATTTAATTTTATATTTAATACTAAGAAGAATATTTTTGAGAAAAAAAATTCAAGTTCACTCTATTCCCAATGTGCTTCATATTTACAACCAAAAAATAGAATGAAAATGATTATTTCATTCCATTCAACCGTACCAAACGTGCCATCAAACTCTTAATGGGCTCTCAGAGAGGTTTGCACCAGGTAAGCAATGCAAAAAATAGCAGAAAAAAAATATGGCTCCCTTTATTACTTCAATGGTAGACCAAAGACAACTTATAGGGAACATCACTATTCCACATTAATTTACTAATTTAGGAGAACAAAGGCAAATGCATTCCCACGGTAAAACGTGAGTGCAAAAGTTATAGCAAGACTTTGGGCAATAAGGTTCTTTCCATTGGGGTTTCGATCCCATATTATTATATCTTTTTTATTAATTAAAAATAAAAAATTATAGATTAATCTTTATAAGAATACTTATTACAAAATTACCACATCTACCCTACGCTTTATAAAATCACAGCATGATTTTTAATATTTTTTATTTCAATATGTAAATTAATTTTGATGTTTTAAAAATTAAATTTAATGTCAATATTCATAATATTGCACCTACCTAGAAATTGTATGTCCATGATCTTTGTGCCCAACTGGCAATCGTAACAGAGTAGGAGACCTTATGTGCCTAAGAAAAATAAGAAGAAAGTGATGTAAGAAAAGAATGTGAATAATTAGAGAAGTTCGAGTGCACTAAGGAATTATTTTGCTTTTGAGAAATGCTTATAAAAAGCTCATTATAAAGGAATCTCTGAACTCCGTGAGGTACGAAATGCAACAACTGTAAAACCAACTTGATTTTGGAACAAATTACATAACAAAATGAATTTTATTTATTATTAGTATTATTTTTTTTGGTGGGGGTTTTAATTGGGAAAAGAAACATGAGAAATATATTGGAATTTTCATAATAGCTTCAAGATAAGTCATGGTTCCTCTTAACGGTCCATTACAGTGAGTATCGCTCGGTTTGTAATATTTTTGAAAAGTGTCGATACCATTATTTAACATCGATATTCATTCGATATTTATTTTTAAATTTATTTTTAAAATCAATATTGTCCGAATCCATTGCCGCGACCGTTACCGAAACCCATACCCTACCTGCGAATTATGAGATAAGTTTTGAGTCAATTCATATTCCATTACTGTATTAAGTAAAAGACCTCAGTCCAAAGTCGTCTATGTAGAATATTGCAAACGAATTTATTCTCAACAAACCTGAAAGAGACCAATATGACATAATTGCCCTTACATCATCCTACTCATAATTCTGGCATTTTTCAAGAACTTACAGATTCAATTTTCATTAAAAACCCCCCTTTCAAAGTAGCACAACCCCCCCCCCCCCCCCCCCCCCCCCCCCCCAAAATCTATCCCTCTATCCCTATATGGTGCAGAATTTTAAAAAGTAATTTTATTAATTATACTTTCACCCTCTCTTATTTTATTAATTACACTTTCACCCCTCTTATTTTATTAATTACACTTCCACCCCTTATTACAAAGTATATATATATTACGAAAATTACAATTTGATTTTTTTTTTATAAAATTCTAAATAAACATATAAAATTCGAAAAAAACATATAAAATTTGTAAACAATATATAAAATTCGAAAAAACATATAAAATTCTAAATATATATATATAATTCAAATATATATATAAAAAGTGTGACTGAAATTTAAATGAACAAGCCTCATAGTCATTAGTCACGGTAACGGATCCTCTCCAACTCTCTTTCTCTTTCTACCACTTTCCTCTCTCCATCACTATCACTTTTCCTCTCAACAAATACATATAAAATAAAAATAAAAACTATATAAATAATATTTTAATCAAAATTATATAAAATCAAAATAAAATAAAAAAATTAATTGATTAACTATATCGATTAAAGGGTCTCTTGGTACCTAAATCTAGGAGTGCACACGCTCTGGTTCGCTTTCGATTCCGACCGAAACTGGAATCGAACATATACTTTCGGTTCCTTAAAAATGAGAACCGGAACCGAATCGTTAATTTTGATTCAAATATTAATATATTCACGGTGCGGTTCGCTTTCGATTCCGACTGAAACCGGAATCTAACCGATACTTTCAGTTATTTAAAAATGAGAACCGGAACCGAACCGTTAATTTTGATTCAAATATTAATATATTTAATTTCTATTAAAATATTTTAATAAAGTATCGGTTTGATTCCGATTTTGGTCACCATCGTGGGGCATGTGTCGCCATCGTGGCCCTTGAAATAGCTCTGTAGAGAGTTGGAGAGGATCTGTTACCTTGGCTAATGACTCTGAGGCTTGTTCATTTAAACTTCAGTCACACATTATATATATATATATATATATGAATTTTAAATATTTTTAAAAATTTTATATATTTTTCGAATTTTATATATTGTTTACGAAATTTATATATTTGTTTCGAATTTTATATATATTTTTTGAATTTTATATGTTTCTTTGGAATTTTATATATTGTTTCAAATTTTATATATTTTTTAGAATTTTATATGTTTTTTCAAATTTTATATATTTTTTACGAATTATATATATATTTTTGAATTTTATATGTTTTTTTAGAATAATATAAAAAAAAATCAAATTGTAATTTTCGTAATATATATATTTTGTAATAAATGGTGGAAGTGTAATTAGTAAAATAGGAGGGGATGGAAATATATTTTTATATTATAGCTAAGGGGTAAAGTGCATGTTTTAAATAATTTGGAGGGTGATTTTTAGATTAGGGGGTTTCTTGCCCTTTACCCTTAAAAAAAATAAATAGAGGGGGGTGTGGAGTGTGTAAGCTTTATCATGCACTCTTGTAAAATTATGTAACTATTTTTCTTGAAAACTTGTAAAATTATCATGCTCTTCGGTGTCAAATATATACATATATATATATATACATATATATATATATATATATATGCATGATGTAATATCCAAGATTGTAAATTTGTTTCACCCGTGTGAATTCTCAACTAATTCAATAAAACTTTCTCACTATTAAAACTAATCCAAACCCTAACAAACTTCATACAATCTGAACTACTATACAATGGTGGTTAAGAAAAGACTTCAATGCAAATCTCTGATCCTCCTTTTTTCATGTATGGGAAGGTTCTTAGCAACTGCATATTGATATTCACATATCACAATAAGTGTATGTGCGTGTAAGAGAGAGAAACCTCTCAAAACCAAATTCTATATATATATATATATATATATGGTATCTCAGTGAAACCCTAATCCTTATAAACTTACATTAAATACACAGAAAATTCCAGGAAGGTACAGTGAAATTTCATATACACGCGTTTAAAAACTTCTATATAGACTCAATAACACCTACAAACCTCATATCTAATCATATACTAACCAGGTCAAGACTTTGTTCTTCTTCTTCCCTATTCAACCTTTTGTTCTTCATCATTATTCCTCATAAAAACTATTGTTAAACACCTTGATACAACCATGTTCAAGGACAAAGATTGCTTTATTGTGAGATCCAACAAACGCTGGCGATTGGCTTTCAGGGTCATAAATTTCATATCTTGTTTGTCCAAGAAGGTTTTCAAGAACACCCGATTCCTCACCGACGCCATTCGTAGCCCGCCCTATGTTGCAATCGATATTCAACCCATTATTGATGATGACAATGGCAATGATCACGTACCATTTTTGGCCATCGACCAGAAGGCTCTCGCCGACCTGGTGAAAGAGAGAGACTTTGATGGTCTCCATCAGTATGGAGGGGTGAAGGCAGTAGCAGCAGTTCTTGAATCAGATGAGAAGTTCGGTATCAGTGGCAACAATGATGATACCAAGCAGAGAATCGATGTGTTCGGCTCCAACACGTACAAGAAGCCTCCTGCAAAAAGTTTTATCAGTTTCGTGATCGAAGCATTCAAAGATATAACAATTATTATACTTCTAGTGTGTGCAGTGCTTTCTCTTGGATTTGGGATTAAGCAGCATAGGATCAAGGAAGGGTGGTATGACGGAGGGAGCATCGTGGTTGCGGTTGTGTTGGTAGTTGCAGTCTCTGCTATCAGCAACTTTAAGCAGAGCAGACAGTTTGAGAAGCTGTCGGAGGAGAGCAGCGACATAAAAGTGGAGGTAGTGAGAGACGGGCGGCGACAACCAGTATCAATCTTCGAGGTTGTAGCGGGTGACATTGTGTGCTTGAAGATTGGTGATCAGATTCCAGCAGACGGATTGTTTGTGGACGGTCACTCGTTGAAGGTGGACGAATCTAGCATGACGGGTGAAAGCGACCATGTTGAGGTTAATGAGGTTGCAAACCCGTTTCTGCTATCTGGGACAAAGGTGACGGATGGGTACGGTCACATGCTAGTCACTGCAGTGGGGATGAACACAGCGTGGGGCCAGATGATGAGCTCGATAAGCCGGGACTTGGACGAGGAGACACCGTTGCAAGCCCGTCTCAACAAGGTGACTTCTTATATTGGGAAGATTGGTTTGTTGGTGGCGTTTCTCGTGCTCGTGGTTTTGCTGATTCGGTACTTCACAGGACACACCAAAGACCAAAACAGGCAACGCGAATTCAATGGCAGCAAGACAAAAGCTGATGAGATAATGAATGTCGTGGTACGTATCATTTCTGCAGCAGTTACAATAGTTGTGGTGGCGATCCCGGAGGGTTTGCCTTTGGCTGTTACTCTGACTTTGGCGTACTCGATGAAGAAAATGATGGCTGACAATGCCATGGTCAGGAAACTCTCGGCCTGCGAGACGATGGGTTCAGCTACAACAATCTGCACGGACAAAACAGGCACGCTTACACTAAACCAGATGAAGGTTACGGAGATTTGGCTGGGAAAAGAGGAACTGAAGGAGACGTCATCAGCAGAACTAGCTCCTAATTTTCTTGACTTGCTACAAGAAGGTATTGGTTTAAATACAATAGGAGGAGTTTATAGACCAGTACCTACTTCAACTCCTGAAATTTCTGGTAGTCCGACTGAGTCGGCCATTCTCTCTTGGGCCGTGTTTGATTTGAAAATGGATCTCGATGAACTAAAGCAAGTTAACGAGATTCTCCATGTAGAAGCTTTCAATTCAGAGAAGAAACGAAGTGGGGTTCTAGTGAGGAGAAAAGGCGGGGAGTTGATTCATACGCATTGGAAGGGAGCTGCAGAGATGATTCTGGCAATGTGCTCAAATTATTATGGGAGAAGTGGGATGATATCAGAAATGAATGATTTCGAAAGGGTGCAGTTTGAAACAATTATTAAAAATATGGCTGCTAAAAGCCTGCGATGCATCGCTTTTGCATGCAAAAAAATCACAGGAGAAAGTTCACAGGGTGAAGGAAAGCTAGAAGAAAGCGGACTCACATTATTAGGTCTGGTGGGATTGAAGGACCCGTGTCGGCCAGGTGTTGGAGAAGCAGTGAAGTCATGCAGGGATGCTGGAGTTGACATCAAAATGATCACCGGAGACAATATTTTCACTGCAAAAGCAATAGCTATTGAAAGTGGTATTCTCAAACCCAATGAAGATTCAGACTATGCAGTAGTAGAAGGTGTAACGTTCAGAAATTACTCACAAGAAGAGAGAATGCTGAAGGTTGAGTCTATCCGCGTAATGGCCAGATCATCCCCGTTTGACAAGCTTCTGATGGTGCAGTGTTTGAAGCGAAAAGGCCATGTTGTAGCTGTCACGGGTGATGGAAACAACGATGCACCCGCACTCAAAGAAGCAGATATTGGGCTTTCCATGGGGATCCAAGGCACAGAAGTGGCAAAAGAAAGTTCAGATATAATCATCTTGGATGATAATTTCGCCTCCTTGGTGACAGTTCTGAGGTGGGGCAGGTGCGTGTACAACAACATTCAAAAGTTCATCCAATTTCAACTCACAGTCAACGTCGCTGCCCTAGTCATTAACTTTGTTGCTGCAATATCATCTGGTGAAGTCCCACTTACCGCAGTGCAGCTGTTGTGGGTAAATCTCATAATGGATACTTTGGGGGCTTTAGCCTTGGCCACCGAGTTACCCACAAATGATCTCATGAAAAAGCCACCTGTGGGGCGAACTGAACCACTCATAACAAGAATCATGTGGAGGAACTTGATTGCTCAGGCCTTGTATCAGGTCACTGTCTTACTGATCTTGGAGTTCAAGGGAAGCTCTATCTTTCGCGTGAATGAGAGGGTTAAGGACACAATCATTTTCAATAGTTTTGTTCTCTGTCAAGTTTTTAATGAGTTCAACGCAAGGAGGTTGGAGGATAAGAACATATTTAAGGGGATACTGAAGAGCAGACTATTTCTGGGGATTGTTGGGACGACAGTTGTTCTTCAAGTGGTTATGGTGGAGCTTCTAAAGAGGTTTGCTAGTACCGAAAGGCTGAATTGGGGCCAATGGGGTGCATGTATTGGTATTGGTGCGTTGACGTGGCCTATTGGTTGGCTTGTCAAGTATATTCCAGTCTCCCGTAAACACTCACTCAGCCTTCCAACTTCCAACATATAGTGCTTCTGCATCCTGAAACAGAAAACCACAATCAGGTGTCACATTGAAATCATATTTGGTTCAACTTTGGGGTAGAATTTAGAAGACAACCTTTACTTATAGCATATTGCTTTAAAGTTTTTTTTCATTTAGCCCGAATAGTTTCCCTAAGAGGTTTTACGAATTTCAGTTCTTGTAAATATTGATATAACTAAATTAATATGCATCTTCAGGTCTTGCATAGAACCTTTCTTTTAGAAGTGGTTTCCTTTTCCTTAAATTTCTTGCTTCATTTGTACACTTAATTATTCTATTATCATTTTATAATGCAAATTTCACTGATGTACAAGACGTCAAATCTGAAGTGAAGACATCCAGACAGCTTCTTCCTTTAGGAAGAGCATAGAATGGTCCATCAAAAAGGGCAAATACAAAAACCAAAAATTTAAATAAAATAGAAAAGAAAAAGAAGAAGAGGAAAGAAAGAAAGAAAATAAATGAAAATAAATATTGATATTTTCCAAAACATTTATCTGTACTTCATGTGATGGATCAAAAGATAGTGTTTAGAATGTTGACCTAAACAAGTTTTTCCCAAACCTATCCCTCCCTCTTCTCCATAAAGAATGCCACATAAAAATCAAAATGACTTTTCAACTAGATGATCCCTCTTAACAACATATATACCTACATTAATGTTGCAGCTATCCTACATCATCCTCTCTTCTTCATGCAAAAGTATTAGCCAGGAGCATAACAATGTGGCACTAAGAAAATTTTCCAGAACAATTCTGTTTTAGGCTTCTTTTATTGAAATAACTCAAGAGGAAAATTGATTGCCGAATAGACATGGTGATAGACACATATGAGCATCTTCAATTCAAGTGATTGCCTTCCGTAATCTTTCAACACAGAACCATTACTCGGCAGAAAACAACGGCATACAATTTTCTTCTGAGGATTACAGTGAAAAAAATTCAGTTTCAAAAGAAATAGAGGATCATTCTTCCTTCATTTTGACTTAAGCCATAAGAAAAAAAAATCTGTTATGAGCAAAAATGGAGAGAATACATAAACAAAAAAATCAACATACAAAAACAACGCAAAAAAAGACTGAAGCAAGCATCTTAAATACAAAGAGTACAGTCGATACTACCATCAATGATTCAACAAGGCATGCTGCATAATCGTCGAGTCATATTACTGATCCAAAAGATTGTAAGTTTGTAACAACAGGGAAGCCTCGCAAGCTATGCATTAAATTAAATGCATCTTACCATTCCGAATTATACGACCTCCATTATTGATGCTAAGCTACATAAATCATATCTCATACGACTTATAGGACAAAAATTTGTTAAGCTAGTTCTCTGTTGAAAGATAAACTTGACATATCCACATGCATGCAAAGGTCAAGAAATGTTGCACCAAACACCATGCTTAAACCTACCAACACCATGCGTGAGAATGGCACGCCTATATCCACCGAAGTCAAGAATGACGGAAAATGGTGATTTGTGTTTTGTCTTGTCTTATACTTATGTCTATATATACAGGTTGTATGGTAATGTATTAAGTAGAAGTTAGAAGCAAAGAGAAAAAAGAAAAGACAGAAAAACTTTGTATTTTGAAAGTGTGAGTTTTGAAATAAAAGAGTTTTTCTCTCATTCATTGTGTTGATTCTGGGTAAATGAATCACCATTAGTGATTTCTCAATATGGTATCAGAGCTTGGTGAAGCTTGAGCAAGCCCAGAAGTGAAGAACAAAAAAAGAGCCGAAGGTTTCAAATCCTATTCGTGAGCCAAATGTGTCCACATCACAAGTTTAAGCACATATCTAACTTCTCCGTTCCAGTAGTAACGTAACCTCGAAAATTTCAGGCCAAACCACCCCCACACGCGCCCTCACGCGCCACCTAAAGAGAGGCGAGTGAGTCCCACGCTCAGTGCACGCGCCAGTCATCTTCAACCTCCAGCCGCGCGTGGCATCCACGCGCGCACACGCCCCACGCACTTGACACGTCATCAACCACGTGGCCCAACAATCAGTTGACACGTGGCCCAATCCGAAGCCGACACATGGCAATCCTAATATTCTGCCACGTCATCAGAAGTTTGTGAATTTACAAATTTGCCCATCCTCTCTATTTTGCCTGTTTCGGGCTCATTTTAACTCCGATTTGAGCAAACGAAGAGTCGTTCTTGACTAAACGGAACGCTCCGGATGCAACCGTGCGATCGGTTTGACCAGATTCAACACCGATTATCAGAAATAAGCACCTCAAGTGCTTAAGCAAATCCGATGACGTTCTCCAACAATTTTTTCCAGCCTCAACTTCCGCGACTGAACAAAGATAACTACGAGAAGTGGTGTATCATGATGAGAATCCTTTTAACCTCACAAAATTTGTGGGATATGATTGATACCGGGTATGACGAACCCGAAGAAGTAGAGAATCTAAGTCAGGCCCAACAGGCCGAACTTAAAGAAGAAAGACGAAAGGACAAGAAGGCATTATATCTGCTTTATCAGAGTGTAGATGAAGCAAGTTTTGAGAAGATCTCCGCCGTCAACACCGCCAACCAAGCATGGGAAATTCTTCGTAAAGCAAATCGATGAATTGAAAAGATGATAAAAATTAGACTTCAAGGTCTAAGGGAAAAATTTGAATTACTGCAGATGAAGGAAAGTGAGTCAATTTCTGAGTACTTTACACCAGAATATTGACTATTGTGAATCAGATAAGAGGATGTGGAAAAAAGATCGAAGATGTACGTGTGCTCGAAAAGATAATGAGATCGCTCAATTCAAAATTTAAGTACGTGGTTGTAGCCATTGAAGAATCGGAGAATCTGGATGGCATGACTGTTGACGAGTTACACGTCACGCTAGAAATCCATGAACAACGAATCAAAAAGAAGAATTCCTCAAGTACCCCAGAGGATGAGCAAGTCCTGCAGTCAAAGTTCTCAGCCAGAGAAGAGAGATGGGGAAATTCACAAAGAGGTCGAGGTAGAGATCGTGGCTATCAAAGACAAGAAGATGAATTCAGAGGTGAAGATGGGAGAAGAAAAGTGAAGTGTTATAACTGCAACAGATACGACCACTATGCATGTGAATGCCGAAGAGAGCTAACAGAAGAAGATGAAAATGACGAATATGTGTACTTTGCAAAGAAAGACACAAATGAGCTAAACGGAATGATATTGATGGCTCAATATGAAAATCCTGTTAGCTGGATATTGAAAGAAGAAGCGGAGCCCAAGGAGCTCGTGATTAAAGAAGAAGAGAATGAAGAAGAAGAAGTGACACCAACAGTGCCACAAGAAGAAGTTGAAGCAGTGCCACCAACAGTGCCACAAATTGCTCCCGTTCTTGACAGGAAGAAGTCAGAAGTGGATCCAGGTGAAAGATACTGGACCAAGAAGAAGTCAAAAGAAAATCCGGTTAGCTTCACCATTCAAGGGAAGAAATGGAAGACAGATATGGATGAAGAGATGTTCACCATAGAGAAGAAGCAGTGTAGTCCACCAGAAGACAATAAGTCAACTAGTTTGAAGTGCGTCCATAAGACGAGAAGTGGAAAAGGCGAAGTTCAGAGATACAAAACTCGTATGTCTGTGAAAGACTATAAAAGAAGAAAAGTGAAACCAGACAAGGTTAACAGTCTGAAGAAGTTTAGAAAAGTGAAGCTAGACAAGTTCAATAGTCTGAGGAAGAAATGTAATGTCTCAGTAATGGTTCCAGGAAAAGGAAGTGCAGGGAAAGAAAATGGTGTCTCTTTAAAGTTCAGGCAGGTCGACTCGGTTCAGTTCAAGATGCTTGTCGCTAGTCTTGGACTTGACTATGAAGAAGAGAGTCAACCATCTCTGTGCAAAACTGGAAGAGAGAAGCAAAGCCAGGAGCAAAGAGGAATGCAGAAATTCCAAGACAAGTCCACAAGACTGAAGATGGTGTTAGGAATGCAGAAGTGTGGAGAATCAAGTTTAAGGGGGAATGTTGAAAGATAAACTTGACATATCCACATGCATGCAAAGGTCAAGAAATGCTGCACCAAACACCGTGCTTAACCCTACCAACACCATGCGTGAGAATGTCACGCCTATATCCACCGAAGTCAAGAATGATGACAAATGGTGATTTGTGTTTTGTCTTGTCTTATACTTATGTCTATATATACAGGATGTAGGGTAATGTATTAAGTAGAAGTTAGAAGCAAAGAAAAGAAAAAAAAGAGATAAAAGCTTTGTATTTTGAAAGTGTGAGTTTTGAAATAAAAGAGTATTTCTCTCAATCATTGTGTTGATCCTGGGTAAATGAATCACCATTAGTGATTTCTCAACATTCTCTACCTCTTTTGTTTTTGAAAATATAATTTTAAGCAGGCATAGCTGCCAACTGTTACCACCAAGATATCTTCTCTACCTTTTAAAGTCGAGGTTTTGGGTACGCAAGTTACTTGCGGGAATCAAATATGTTTATGTATGCATATAGCTGCAAAAAGTTCATGGTTAAGATGTTCACCCCTCCTGTTTTCAGTAAATCAATTTTAGTATTTTTCTTCCCCAGCAATAGCAGAAATTAGTTGGTCCTATAAACGTAACAACAATAAATAAATAAATAAAAGCGATAACAAAAATAATAACATTAAATTGAATGAAAAATCACAAAACTGCTCCAAAACAAGGTTACAGTCTAAAAAGTTGATTGGAAACTTATGGTGTATAAACATGGGTACACTAATGTTAACAATGATTGAGTGCCCAAGAAGGAATTCCCTAGAATAAAATATCATATATCAGAATTTTATTGTGTTTTTAAATAGTATATAATTTTCATATTTATATCAGATTTTCTGTATGTTAAGTGGTATATAATTTTTCATATTATTATTAGACCTTATTGTCTTATAGTACTTTATTGTGGGGATAAATATTGCAATAATAACTTAGTGCTTTCATAGTATACTTGGAACTAGTACTGATTATTTTCAAGGTATTATATCTCGAGTGCATTAACCACCAACCCATCGGGTAGTAGAAAAAAAAAATCCCATAGTTGCCAAACCACCAGGTTCTATAACTTCATTTGCTTCACCATCTATATTTACTCCAATTATTAACTCTAGTTATCGGATAGTAACAGCTTTCAGATTATTGGACCAGCTTCAATAACTTCATTTACTCTAGCTTCATATGGACCAGCTTCTGTAACTTCATGCCCCGGCTTAATTTATCTCTCTAGATGTTATGTTCAATTTTTCATACAGTTGGGGGAATGATGGATTCATTTTCTGTAACAAACTTCATACCGTTTATGTAATTTACTTATCAGAAAGAGATAGAGACACCCACTTAGGAATTAAGACGGACTACCTTAATTGAAAAATCAGTTATAACTACCTCCTAAATCCACAGCCTTACACAACATTTCTAACTTAAAATTGTAGGAGACCTTCACAAAGTGAAAGTCCCTCCAAAAATTGGCGCATGCCACTATTTGCGGCGAGCACACGGTATTCTTTAGTAAAAGGCGAAAGAATAGTTCGCTTTGTGCTCACCGCACGGCTGCGTGTTCTAAACTGAAGGTATGCTGCTTCTTAAATAGCTACTCCTTCTCTCAAGCCTCTAACTTTTAGTCAATGTGGGACTCCTAGAATACCAAGTGAATTTCACTTACAAGTCGCAATTAACTATTATGCACTCGGACGACCTGCTATTAATTAGCAACTTCCATCTTCTACATCCGCTATCATTAATCCAAATGCTGAAAATGCTTCAAATTGATCTTGTAGACATCCACTCCTTCATCATGCTGTATTACATCTTGCATCTCTGCCTAACCCACACCAGAAGACACATTGATGCTTATAGACACGAGTGCGCGCATGCGTATATATATATATTAGATGTGTTCTGTAAATATGCCAATGAAAAGAAGTATTGAAGATTTATTGAAATTATTTCTGAAATATTTAGAGGTCACATAAACAATTGAATTGTTTGAATCCAAATGGTGTAGATTTTTATGTTCTTCCTGAACATATTTTCGCTTCCATTTTTCTAATTTGAAAAAGTATTTTACAATTTTATTGCCCCAGACTATAATATAAAGTCCCAAAATAGTCTTTAAGACAAGACTTTGTTGAACATGTAATTATACCAACTCGATCTCCTCACCAAGGGGAACACATAATGCTTGGTCCGATAAATTCGGAGTTCGGATCCCATAATTATTTAGGCTCAAAATTGGTTTAATTACTGTTTTTCTAAAACTATTTCGAACACAACGTAGTGACACTTCTGTTAAACAAATGAGCAATTAACCTAAGGAAGTGGCATAGTCGATGTGTAAAGGAATATTGCACATATTGAAAGTGAGAAACCACATGCAAGTGTACATATTTACACATATACATGTATGTGTTTGGTGTGTGACTGTGTGTATATATATTTATATATCTATATGCAGAGAGAGAAAGTAATTGTACCTCCGTTCGAAAGCTCATTGACAGAGGGGACCCAGGAAAAATATGATTGTACGGCCTGAAAATTGAATAATTTTGTGAATTTTTAGGGTTTTTGAAAGGAGGGGACAAGACTAAAATGTATGGTCGCTGTGGAGTAGATTTATACACCACCGTATACGACTGGTGTATAACAATACCTTCCTGAAATTGGGTGTTTCTTGTAGGGGCGAATCGGGTTGACCCGATACACAATGGATAGATTTGTGAGCTATTTGAGGGTCCCGAAATAAGGGTAAATTACACTTTCGTTCCCTCGAAATATGATATTTTATGCATGCATTTTCTATTATTTAAATAATTATAAATAAATTCCTTAAATTTGTAAATTATAACAAATATCCTCATTTGAACTTCATCATCAAAGTTTAATTTACCTTCCTTTTTTTTTGTAAAAAAAAATGGCATTTCCTTTAAATGAGAGTGTCAAAGTGTAATTTACCCTATTTTTTATTCAATTTGTGATGGCATGAAATCTATATGGTAACCATGTTGAACAAAAATATATGTCACGAAATGATTAGAAATATTCTGAAATATTATGTATTTTTAGAATATAATTCAATATTTTATAATTATTTTTTCTTAAAAGGAGAAATAAATTTAATTTAAAATATTGTTATGAATTAATTAAAAAATAATAAGAACAAGAAATACACATTAAGACCCAAATTAGTAGTTTTTTATAATCATGTAGATAAAATGGTTAAAATATATAATAAATATGATATTATTATTCTTTTACGTGTTTGTGGCTTATCGTGTTCATTTTTATATTTGTAGCAGTATCGAACATATTTAAACGTAAAAGGTTGCATCTATTTGTTCGCTCCAAAAAATAATCGATCGTAGGACCGGACCGATTATATTCGTTTCCGTAAGGTGCGGGCGTGCCAGAATCGATGATGGAGTTAAACCGGTTCAAAAGGAACGGATTTTCGTCTCTTTTAAACATGTGGAATAGAATCAGGCGATTTGTGTGAGAGAAAACTCAACTCATACGAATGAGTTCTGATTGCCTCAACAAAGAGGACTTTCGGTAATTGAGAAGAATAAGAAAAGGATAGAAGAAAATTTAAATTGTGTGATTACAAAGAATTTAAATGATTTGGAATTGAAAAGATTTGCAGTAAAATAAATTGATATCGAAAGTGCAGAATAACAGAATTGAAAAGAATGATAATTGAAATTTGTAATAAATTAATGGGTGCAAGAAATATAAAAGAGACGATAAAAAAAAGTAAAATATAATAGAAATAAGGACTACTATTGTAGCAGAGATATTTTTGTATTTGATCGTGGAACTCTGAAACATAGGTTTACGTACATTATTTATAACAAAAAATAAAAGATAAAACAAACTAAATTCTAAACATATCTAAACACTAGCATCAACTCAACTACAACTCATTTTCCAACAGTGTTAAATACTCCACAAACTTTGTAGTCTTGATCAGCAATAATTTCCTTCAATTAGATGGGCTTCAAAAACTCGGGCCGAACTCTTTTACAAAGCCCATTTCTTGGCCCAACCTCTTCCATTTTCGGCCCACTCTCTGGCCCAGGTCTCAGCCCATTTTCGGCCCAGCTCTTAGCCCAATTTCGCGCCACGTTCTTTATGCACAGGTCGTCAATTGTTTTCCCAACATGGCAAACGTTCGCAATTTATTCACGGGACGTTTTGTACTTCTAGCAGGGCGAACGTTCCCAAAAATTCGAATGTTTGTAATTCTTTAGTGTTGTTGTGTAGTTCTTTTCTCAATTATTTGGTTCCGGTTCACTTTGTGCATTTCCGTGTCACTACCTTCGCGTTGTTTAGTGTTGCCTCATTTAGGGTGTCAACACTATTATAAACCAAAATTAATAGATGAGTTTATTTGAATTTTCATCCTAAGAAAGATTATGAAAAAATAAATAAATTCATATATACAGTTTCCATGCACATTCTTTCGCATGACCACTTAAACTTGGTAACGGACCACTTATTAAAAATTTAATTAAAAAAAATGGTAATTGACAATTTGACCTAGCTCTCAACAATGATAGTTTGGACTTCTAACCAGGCCTGAAGTATTAAATAGTGTGCTTTTGGGGCTAGAAAGTTATATAATTTTTGAGTTCACGCATATAAATTTCCCCTATAATATTTAGTAAATACCAAAAGAGCGGTTATTCTTGAACCAAACGACAAGTTTCTTGCTTTTTTTTCTTTTATCGCTAATTCCTATGAGACAAACCAGTAATATCGTATAAATATCTTTTATATGGCCTTAATTTTCTATACTTGGACATAATAACTAGTATCATTCTTGAGTGAGAGCTAGGTCATGCAATCGTAATTGTATATCTAAGCATCCAATATTTCATTTTCGCACAACGACAATTGCATGACTTATCACACACAAAAAATTTCAATCAATGATATAAACCAATGGATTGACAATTACTCAGGTTGCACTCTTTGGTAAGATATTACAGTTAATATGGTTCAAAATAAGTTTGGTTGAGATATTAGAGGAAATTAACTAAAAATCATTAATTCTATTAGAATAGGCGGAGTATTCCAATCTTTGCATGTATACAAATATTAGAATGGAACACTCTTCAATGTTTGAAAATCCAAATTCATATCATTATGGTGTTTGGTTTCTATAAAAATATTTTTTTTTATTATTATAAAAATATATCAATTAAAAAACTTTAAAACATATATAGTCATGTCTATGTGAATCCTAAATTAATTTCAACTTTTAAACTTACTAATGTTTTTTTTGTTGAATACTAGATTTCACAGGTCAATTCGGTCACCTTAAAAAATAATTTTGCGAACATCTTGAAATTTTATTTAGACGTGGTAAAATAAAATTTGGACATCTTGAAAATTAATTTTGACATCGTGAAATCAATTTCGAACACCTTGAAAATTTATTTTAACATGATGAAATAAAATGAGGACATCTTGAAAAAAAAATTTCACATCATGAAATAAACTTCGGACACCTTGAAAATTTATTTCGACATGATGAGATAAAACTTAGACACCTTGAAAAATAATTTTGACATGGTAAAATTAAATTCGGACACATTGAAAAATAATTTTGACAAGGTGAAACGAAATTCTAACACCTTGAAAATTAAATTGTGAGATGTTGATATAAATTTCGGACACCGTGAAAACTAATTTTTACATCATGAAATAACATTCTGACAACTTGAATTTTTATTTTGATATAGTAAAATGAAATTCTGAGACATTGAAATGTAATTTTAACACCACCTTGAAAATTAATTTTATAATCGTGAAATAACTTTTAGACAACTTTAAAATAACTTTGACATAGTGAATCATAATTTCACACATAGAATTAAAATTTTGAAAAGCAATTACCTTAGATAAAAAACAATACAATGGAAAAACATTATAGTTGATGGAAGTTAAAGTTTAAGTAGGGCTAGGGCTAGGGTTTGGGGTGATGAGAAGCGAAAAAGATGAATAAAGAAAAAAAATTCAAAGCTAACATGGATGAGAGAGAATCGGCTAGCTGCTGGAGATGGAGAGGAAGTGAGGAAAAAATATTTTGGATATTTTTGTAATGATCTATTAATTAATTAAGGATATGTTGGTCTCAAAATATATTATACTTAATTAGGTAAATTGATAATATTATGGTAATTTAGTAAATTAAGATGATTTTAAAAGATATTATGGACAAATTGTGTAATTTGTAAATAAATTTCTACTTTTGTTATTAGTTGTAAATGAAATTTGTCCATTATTAAATTTGTAATTATATCTCATTTTATCGTTAAATTCGTAATTTTTCCTTATAAAATCCTTTATACTTTTAATTTTGTTCAAATAACTCCGCCCTCCGTTAAAATTATGTCATGTGCATGGTTTGTGACTTTTTTCTCTCCAAAATGCCCCTATGCGATTTGTGACCTGTTTAATACCAAATATGCCATTTGAGATGTTTATATCATCTTTTCCACCCATTTTCCCAAATTTTACACCCATACATACCCTAAGTGAAGCAAATGTCCCCTACCTGAAAGTGAAAGAATCCAAGCAAGGTTTATAAACGTATGTGTTTCTGCAATTATATTTTGATTGATTGTTCAAAGAGCTTCATAAACCGATGGTTCCCACATGTTGGAAGAAGTTTCCCAAGTTATTGGATGACAGAGGTGGAAGATGATGGGTAAGCGAAGTGGAAGAACGAAATTGACCGAGGCAAATCAAAACAAACAAAAAGTGGCTATGGAAGAACGAAAACGGCTAAGGCAAAATGAAAAGGGAATGGAATGAGAGGAAATCAAAATTCTAAGGCAAAACGACACCGTTTCAGTTAGGGTTTGATTTCCAGTTTTTGTTAGGATAATCTGGGAAATATTGGTATCAGAAATATGTCAACAGGTCTGGTATCATTGGGATATAATGGTATCAGAAATATCAACAAGTCTAGTTACAAATAATACCGTGTCAAAAATTTCTAACTTAAAATTGTAGGAGACCTTCACAAAGTGAAAAGTCCTTCCAAAAATCGGTGTATGCCACTATTTGCGGCGAGCACACGGTATTCTTTAGTAAAAGGCGAAAGAATAGTTCGCTTTGTGCTCACCGCGCTGTTCTGAACTGAAAGTACGCTGCTTCTTAAATAGCTACTCCCTCTCTCAAGCCTCAAACTTCTAATCGATGTGGGACTCTTCGAATATCAAACAAATTTCAGTCACAATTACTTCTCATGCACTTGGACCTGCCATTAATTAGCGACTTTCTTTTCCACATCAGCTATCATACATCCAAATGCTGCAAATGCTTCTGACTGATGTTTTAGACATCCGCTCCTTCAATACTACATCTTGCATCTCTGCCTAACCAACACTAGAAGTTACTATGATGATTCTATACCCGAAAATATATAATTGGTGTGTTGGGTATATATATATTGCCAAAGATAAAAGGGAGTGAAGATATAATAAAATTATTTCTGAAATATTTAAAATTAGAGGCCGCAGAAGCAACTGAATAATTTGAATCCAAATGTTTTACATCTTTTATGATGTAGCTGAAGATATTTTCACTTCCATCTTTCTAGTTTGTCAAATTATTTTCAGTCTTATTGCCTCAATAATTAATGACTGGGTGAGTATAGTACAAATCCCCTAATAGTCAAAGACAACACTTAAATGAGTTGAATAATAGAATTAAAAAGAAATGTGTGTAATAACAAGCTTATATCCTAAAGTCAAAACTGCATTTCCTTTAAATTTAGTAAACGCTTTCCAATTGATGGTTTCGGTTGTTGTAGACACGGGGATCCAATCCTCAGTTCGGATTCTTATAGTACTATTTGTGGGAGTTGATAAGCTAATTCCCGTGGATGTCTATTTGCCGGGTTGTCCACCAAAATCGGAAGTAGTAATAGATGCTATATCAAAACAAATGATGCAAAACCCGACAAGGCCCGTGAATTTAAAGCCCACATGGCCCACCTTTATTATTGAAGACTAGGAAAAAAGAGATGACTTGAGAATATTTTAGACTTCAAGTTATTTTAGTACTTTTTGCTTTTAGTATTTATTTGTTATTTATATTATATTGGTTATTACTTTTATTTTGGTTTTAGTTGTATATAAAAAGTTTTGTTGTAACAGATTTTTGGGGAATATTAATTATATCGTTTTTGTGATTTCTCTTCTTCTTTTTCTTCTCACCCCAAGTTCTATATCTTCTCTATTTCTCACCCTCCTCTTTCTCTTCTATTTCTTTCATTGTGCTCTGCATCAATCGATATCAGAGCTTTCTTCCATTGGGTCCTTCATCAACTTCGTAAGAAAATACCTCGAGAAATCCTTTCTTCCTCATCCACTCATGGGGGTGTGGACACACCTACGTGGATTATAGGTAACAGTTACAAGAATGGGGAATTAAACAGTATCCGACAACATCCGGACCAATACATGATTTTCTTTTAGTTTTTCTGTGATTATGTATTATATTAGGAAGTCTAGGAGTAGTATTACTTAATAATACAATTTTTTCTGCCCATTTCGTTGGAATTGGTTTTTGTTTGTATATACTTATTCTATATTCTATTCAATTCCCATTTTGTAGACACTCTATAACCCAATCCGGACAGGGTTAAGGAGCTCATCCCTACGGTGCCCGTAGTAGGCCGGCCACGAAGAAAAAGAATAATAGTTATGATCCGAGTGAACAATCATAAAAAAACATAAGAAGAAATTTAAATTAGATTTTGGAAATGATTGACTTAAATAGATGCTCATCATAAGCTTTTTTTCCCCCTCCTATGAAAGAGCGAATCTATAATATATTCATGTTTTATTACACACCCTATGATCATTGGACTGCGTTAAATAAGATGTATAAGATGTATCGGAAGGTGAATAGTTGTAAGGAATTCTAAAGTTGGGAAGCTAGACTTTTCTTCTTCTGACTGACTTCAACTAATGGCCCGGCACTCAATGCGGGTCGAAGCATATGGTTACCCGATTGGTTAAATGCTATTAATGAGATTTCACAGTAGTCCCAGCCTTTTGCATATCAATTATGAAGTATGCAAAGTACATATATATATATATATATATATATATATATCCAAATTAACTCAATTTTTAACATGATGAAAAAACTCAATTTCAGACAATCTACATTATAAAGAACAATACTTATTTGAGACAACCATAGCAGAAAAAAAACCCACCTAAACCAGTGGCATAGTCGATATGTAAATGAGTACAGACATAGAAAGTTCGAAACCACTTGAATGCGTGTATATACACAATATACATATATTTGTATCTGGGCAAATGGCACAAAAACCCCATATGATTTGAAAAGTATGCGAAAACCTCCCCTCACTACCATCCAAGAAATCAAATGCATATTCCCCAACATCTCGACAACTTCGTTGTTCCTCTTAAAATTGTAGATAAATTAATAAGTGCTCAAATTCCTTTCACAAAATGAGGAGGAACAAAGACGTTCAAGTATCTTCAAAGCCAAAAATTGGATTGGGGTGTTGAAGTTCATAAGTGATCTACCAAAGTACCAGTTCCATAAGTCCTCTATATTTCATGGAATCAACCAACCCACCGCGTGTCCGACACGTGGACACGCGCATGTCCTTCGGGTGTCCACTGCGTGTCCAATTTAAAAAGATTTCAGGACACGTTTTTGGCATGTCGGACACGTATTTTTGGCGTGTCCGCGTATTTAACGTGGGTACGGCGACCCTACACAAAGTGTCCATACTTCATAGCAAACCAACAATAGAGTATAATTTTTTATATATTCATAATTTTCTATATTATTGTATGTTTAACATGAAATATAATTAAATTAAGAGCAATAATATTTGGCCGAATTGTTAGGCAAAATTAGAATAGTGAATACATATTAATTGTTGGATAAAATATTGTGAGACCCAAACATACTTATTCATCCAACACCTTCAATTTAGGGATGTCAATGGATCGGGTTTGGCTAAATCAATTGTCACCCGTTTAAAAATTATCAATACCAAATCCACCCCAAATTCGCGACAAGTTTTAATTGGTAATATCATTACCATCTAGTCGGAATAAACGGATTTCATCAGTTCTACTAAATTTTGAACTTAAAAAAATTTAATGAAACAACATGACAAAGAAACACCCACTAAGACACTAATTCAATATTTTCGCTAAATAAGAAAATATAAAGTTCAAGACTATTGATTAAGGTATAATATGCTCACTTGTGAATGAGCACGGTCATTATTATGTAAATCATCATTTGCAGCCTATGAAGCACGGACATTTCGTCTAGGATCGCCATACCCGTGTTAGACGCGCAGACACGCCAAAAATATATGTCCGACACACCAAAAACGTGTCTTGATTTTTTTAAAAAATTGAACACTTAGTGGATACTCGGAGGACACGAGCATGTCCGCGTGTTGGACACGCGGTGGATTAGTTGATTCAATGAAAGATAGAGGTCTTATGAAGCCGATAATTTAATGAATCACTTATGAAACTTCAATACCTCTAATTCAATATTTGACTTTGAAGATATTTGAATATATTTGTTCCTCCTCATCTTGTGAGAGAAATTAGAGTACATATTCATTTATCCACTATTTGAAGAGTAATAAGATAACATCACAAAGAGCCGAAGATTTGGTATTTATACCTTCCAATCTTTGTCTTCAATCAAGAAAATTTTCACAATATAACGAGAGAGTGATTAAGATGACAGATATTGGGGAAGATGCATTTGATTCTTTGGATAGTAGCAGAATGAAGAATTTTAAACATGTCAGACATTTCATTTAACTTATTTGTTTATTTTTGTTTATAAGTTTATTTCATTTCATTGTTTAAGTGATAAATAAAATATTTATGTAATATAATATGTATATATAAAAATATATATATAATTTTTTATAGACGTGTCGGGCCCGTGTCGTGTCTTAATTTTTTGGAATTTACCGTGTCACCATGTCCGTGTCCGTGCTTCATAATTTGCAACACCTATATCCGGTAGAAATACATTTTTAACTTTGTAAAGTGAGTGACGACTAATCTTGCATTATATACCTATCTCAACATTGATTGTGATTTAGGTATTAAGTGACATTAGGGAATGTAAATGATATGATTTTGAAAAAATAAGGGGTGTAAATGAAGATTATCAAATCAAATAGGGTCTGATTGAAATTAAAACAAATCTCAAGGGGTGTAAATGAAATTAACCCTTAATTTTTTAGGGGCTGAAATAAGCTAGAAAAAGAGGTCAGAGGAAATCACACATAAATGTGAGTGTTTAAACATCATCACTTGAAAATCCTTGGCAAGCATACAATGTTTTTTTGTTTTTGGAAAATTACAAATACCACTATAAAAGGAGGTTTAATTACAAATATAACAAGAGATCAATGATATTTACTACAGATAATCAATGTAAAGTGTTATTTTGTGAACACAAAAAAAATTATTCTGATACTTTCTAAAAATAACACTGTTTATTTTTTATTTTTCTATTATAAAAAACAAAACATTGGTGTCAAACATGTTTTTTGTTGTGAAAAATGAAAAAAAAAAAATCAACAACAATCAAACAAGCCCTACAGGAAATCACACATAAATGGAGTGTTTAAACATTATCACTTGAAACTCTTTGACATTAATGCAATGTTTTTTTTTTTAAATCCTTGATATTTTATTAAGAAGATAGGAAGTTGGGGGCTTTTACTATATTGTCAAGTAAGAGGGGGTCTCTCGTCCATTTTGAAAATTTGTTAAGAAAGAGTAGAGTGGTTGATAATATTGACCAAATTTAAAGAGATTAAAGTAATAAAAGTCAAAAACGGTGCGATTTGAACAAATCTTAAGAAAGTTCGGTTTAATCACGTGCATCATAAATGTTTTTTTTATAGTAGCAAAAGGTTACGCTCAGAGGGAAGAAATTGACTACAACGAGGTATTTTCGCCTGTTGTTAAACATTCCTCTATTCGGATACTTTTGGCTTTAGTAGCACAGTTTGATCTCGACTTAGCTCAACTTGATGTCAAAACTACATTTCTCCATGGCACTTTGAACGAAAAGATTTACATGTCTCAGCCAGATGAGTTCAAAGTTCCAGGACGTGAGAACTGGGCATGCAAATTGAGCAAGTTATTGTATGGCTTGAAACAGTCTCCGAGACAATGGTACAAGCGGTTTGACTACTTCATGAAGAAACAAAAGTATATCTTCGAAAACTCTCAGATGGTACTTTGTATATTTGCTCTTATATGTAGATGATATGATGATAGCATCTAGGAGCAAGGTGGAGATCAACAGACGGAATGCTCAATTGAGCTCAGAGTTCGAAATGAAGGATCTTGGCAAAGCTAAGAATATTCTCGGGATGGAGATCAAGCGGGACAGACAAAAAGGCATAGTGTGTTTAACGCAGACGAAGTATTTGAAGAAAGTACTTCAGACATTTGTCATTGATGGCAACACAAAATCAGTAAGCACCCCGCTGGCCTCACACTTCAAACTGAGTGCAAAGATGTCACCAACCACTGACGATCAGAAAAGGCAAATGGAGCATGTTCCATATGCAAATGTTGTTGGTGCCCTGATGTATGCAATGGTATGTATCAGACCTGATATTTCACATGATGTAAGTATGGTGAGTCGATACATGCACAATCCTGGAAAAGGCAATTGGCAAGCAGTGAAGTGAATTCTACGATACATTCATGGTACTGTAGATATCGGTTTAAAGTTCGAGAGAGAGAAGACAGTTGGTAACCATCTAGTCGGATATGTTGATTCCGACTATACTAGTGATCTTGATAAACGGCGATCTACCACTGGTTATGTCTTCACTATGGCAAGCGGACCAGTATGCTGGAGGTCAACATTACAGTCAACGGTGACTTTGTCTACTGCAAAGGCAGAGTATATGGATGTAACCGAAGCTTTCGAGGAAACAATTTGACTTCAAGGACTGACTAAAAACTTGGGCAATTTTCAAGAAACCGTGAAGGTTTTTTGTGACAGTCAGAGTGCCATTTGTTTGGCAAAGAACCGGGTCCATCATAGTCGTACCAAGCATATTGATGTTCGGTTCCACTTTGTTCAAGACATAGTAGATGACGGGAACATTCTACTACAGAAGATAGGGATTGCAGATAATCCTGCAGACATGCCCACCAAAGTGGTTACAACGATCAAGTTTCAACACTGCTTGAACTTGATCAATATCTCTTGGACTCAAAGCGCCTAACGGCGCATTTGGGGGTAGCTCAATCAGAAGACTCAGTCAGTGGACTAAATCAGTAGACTCTTTTGTCATGGTGGAGATTTGTGGAACTTATGACTCAAGAGTGATGTATGTGATGACCTCAAGACCACTTGCTTAACTCAAGAAGCTTCCATGTCAGCTCTCCACACCAACTGTCTATGCCAACTCTCACATACAGATGTTCAAAAAGAAGAAAAAATGTTCACGCATGTATAAACAATGTAAAGCATTGTGGTGATCATCTTTGTTTACTCCACATCCAACCCTATATATATGGGTGTCTTGATGAGTTATTGTTAAGTTCAATATCTGAGAGAAGAGAGAGCATTGTGAGGGCAGAGGATATTTCTCAAGAAAATATATTGAGTTACCCCTTCATGGACGTACCCGTTTTTTGGGGAACCACGTATAAATCACTGTGACTATGTATTTGTGTGTGTTTGATTAGAGTTAAGGTCCAACAACATGTTCAAGGACAAAGATTGCTTCATTGTGAGACCCCACGAACGCTTACAATTGGCTTTCAGGGTCATATATTTCATATCTTCTTTGTCCAAGAAGGTTTCCAAGAACACCCGATTCCTCACCGAAGCCATTCGTAGCCCGCCTTATGTTGCAATCGATATTCAACCCATTATTGATGATGACAATGGCAATGATCACGTACCCTTTTTGGCCGTCGACCAGAAGGCGCTTGCCGACCTGGTTAAAGAGAGGGACTTTGATGGTCTCCATCAATATGGAGGAGTGAAAGAAGTTGTTGCAGTTCTTGACACAGATGAGAAGTTCGGTATCAGTGGCAACAATGATGATACCAAGCAGAGAATCGATGTGTTCGGCTCCAACACGTATAAGAAGCATCCTGCAAAAAGCTTTATCAGTTTTGTAATTGAGGCATTCAAAGATGTAACAATTATTATACTTCTAGGATGTGCAGTGCTCTCTCTTGGATTTGTGATTAAGCAGCATGGCCCCAAGGAAGGGTGGTATGATGGAGGGAACATCATTATCACGGTTGTGTTGGTGATTGCAGTCTCTGCTATCAGCAACTTTAAGCAAAGCAGACAGTTTGAGAAGTTGTCGGAGGAGAGCAGCGACATAAAAGTGAAGGTAGTGAGAGACGGGCGGTGACAACCCGTATCGATCTTTGAGGTCGTAGTGGGTGACATTGTGTGCTTGAATATTGGTGATCAGATTCCAGTAGACGGATTGTTCGTGGACGGTCACTCATTGAAGGTGGACGAATCTAGCATGAGGGGTGAAAGTGACCATCTTGAGGTTAGTGAGGTTGTGAATCCGTTTCTGCTTTCGGGTACAGAGGTGACCGATGGCTACGGTCACATGCTAGTCACTGCAGTGGGCATGAACACAACATGGGGCCAGATGATGAGCTCCATAAGCCGGGACTTGGACGAGGAGACGCCGTTGCAAGCCCGTCTAAACAAGCTGACTTCTTATATTGGGAAGATTGGTTTGTTGGTGGCATTTCTCGTGCTCGCGGTTTTGCTGATTTGGTACTTCACAGGACACACCAAAGATCAAAACGGGCAACGGGAATTCAATGGAAGCAAGACCAAAGCTGATGAGATAATGAATGTCGTGGTGCGTATCATTTCTGCAGCACTAACAATAGTTATGGTGGCGATCCCGGAGGGTTTACCTTTGGCTGTTACTCTGACTCTGGCGTACTCGATGAAGAAAATGATGGCTGACAATGCCATGGTCAGGAAACTCTCTGCCTGCGAGACAATGGGCTCAGCTACAACAATCTGCAAGGACAAAACAGGCACGCCTACACTAAACCAAATGAAGTTCACGGAATTTTGGCTGGGAAAGGAGGAACTGGCAATGTGCTCAAATTATTATGGGAGAAGTGGGATGATATCAGAAATGAATGATTTTGAGAGGGTGCAGTTTGAAACAATTATTAAAAATATGGCTGCTAAAAGCCTGCGATGCATCGCTTTTGTGTGCAAAAAAATCCCACCAGAAAAGGGTAATGGAAAGCTAGAAGAAAGCGTACTCACATTATTAGGGGTCGTAGGTTTGAAGGACCCGTGTCGGCTAGGTATTGGAGCAGCAGTAAACTCATGCAGGGATGCAGGAGTTGGCATCAAGATGATCACCGGAGACAATATGTTCACTGCAAAAGCTATAGCTATTGAAAGTGGTATTCTCAGACCCAATTAAAATTCAGACGATGCAGTAGTAGAAGGTGTAACGTTCAGAAATTACTCACAAGAAGAGAGAATGCTGAAGGTCAAGTCTATCCGCTATAGCAATGTTTGAAGCAGAAAGGCCACGTGGTAGCAGTTACAGGTGATGGAAACAACGATGCGCCTGCACTGAAAGAAGCAGATATTGGGCTCTCCATGGGGATCCAAGGCACAGAAGTGGCAAAAGAAAGTTCAGATATAATCATCTTGGATGATAATTTTGCCTCGTTGGTGACAGTTCTGAGGTGGGGCAGGTGTGTGTATAACAACATTCAAAAGTTCATCCAATTTCAACTCACAGTCAATGTCGCTGCCCTAGTCATCAACTTTGTTGCTGCAATATCATCTGGTGAAGTCCCACTTACTGCAGTCCAGCTTTTGTGGGTGAATCTCATAATGGATACTTTGGGTGCGCTTTAGCCTTGGCCACCGAGTTACCCACTAACGATCTCATGAAAAAGCGACCAGTCGGGCAAAAAGAACCGCTCATAACAAGAGTCATGTGGAGGAACTTGATTGCTCAGGCCTTGTATCAGGTCACTGTTTTACTGATCTTGGAGTTCAAGGGAAGCTCTATCTTTCATGTGAACGAGAAGATTAAAGACACTCATTTTCAGCAGTTTTGTTCTCTGTCTAGTTTTTAATGAGTTCAACGTGAGGAGGTTGGAGGATAAGAACATATTTAAGGGGATACTGAAGAGCAGACTGTTTCCGGGGATTGTTGGGACGACAGTTGTTCTTCAAGTGGTTATGGTGGAGCTTCTGCATCCTGAAACAGAAAACCACAATCAGATGTCACATCGAAAACATATTCGGTTCAACTTTCAGGCAGAATTTAGGAGATAACATATTACTTTTACCTTACTGCTTTGAAGTTCTTTTTTTCTTTTAGTCTGAATAGTTTCCCTAAGGGGTTTTCTAAATTTCAGTCGTTGTAAATATTAGTAAAACTGAATGATAATGCATCTTTAGGTCTTACATAAAAGCTTTCTTTGAGAAGTATATTTTTCTTGTCTTTGCACATCACTATCCTATTATCATTTTATACTACAAACTCAACTAATTTACATGACATTAAATTTGAAGTGATTCCTTCAACATGCAGACAGTTTATTCCTTTCAGAACAACATAGAATGGTACGTCAAAAAGGCAGATAGAAGAATAAAAAATAAAAATAAATAAGAGACGAGGAAAGAAAGATAGAACAAACAGAAAAAGAATATCGAATGAAAAGATCTTAGGATTGATATTTTCCAAAAGATTTGCCAAAAGCAATCTCTTTCTCCTCTTCATAAAGAATGTCGCATATTTCTTTAAAATCAAAATGAATTTTCACCTAGATGATCCCTCTTAACAACGAAGATATCTAGAGTAGTGCAACTGCCAACATTATCCTCTTATCTTGATGCAAAAGCATTAGCCAGGAGCACAATAATGTGGCACTTAGAAAATTCTACAGAACCATTTTATTTCCCCACCAACTCTAAGGCTTCTTTTATTGGAATAACTTCGAGGAAAATTGATTACCGAATGGAGATGGCGGTGATTGTCTCTCCTAAACTTTCAACAAAGAACAATTAGTCGGCAGAAAACCATTGCATACGATTTTCTTCTGATGATTACAGGGAAAATAATTAGTTTTGAAACAACAAGAGTTGTTGAAAAGTAAACTGATTCATCCACATCCACAACATCATTCAAAGCTTCATACCACATGCATGCACCAAAGGTCAAGAGTGGCTGCACAAAAAGCATGCGTGAAGATGTTTGCATGCCTATATCTACCGAAGTCAAGAATGACGGCAAATGAAGATTTGGTTTGTCAGTTTATATATTTCATTTCTATATATACAGGTTGTATGGTAATGTATTGATTAGAAGTTAGAAGCAAAGAAAATAAAGAAAAATAGAGAAAAACTTTGTATTTTTGAAAGTGTGAGTTTTTTAAATAGAAGTTTGTTTCTCTCATTAATTGTGTTGATCCTGGGTAATTGAATCACCATTAGTGGTTTTTCAAGATGGTATCAGAGCTTGGTGAAACTTGAGCAAGCCCAGAAGTGAAGAACAAAAACAGAGCCGAAGCTTTCAAAGCCTATTCGTGAGCTATAGGTGTTCAAACCACAAGTTTGATCATATATCTAACTTCTCCGTTCCATTAGGAACGTAACCCCGAAAATTTCAAGCCAAAAGACCACCGCACGCGCCCTCACGCGCCACCTAAAGATCGGTGAGTAAGCCCACGCGCACCAGTCATCTTCAACCTCCAGCCGCACGTGACGCCCATGCGCATCCATGCGTGCTACATCAGCAAACACGTGCCATCATCACAGAGTGACACGTGTCACCTATCATTGACTGACATGTGTCATCAGCACAGCCTGCCACGTGGCACCAACCATCAGTTGGCACGTGGCTTAATTAGAGGACGACACATGTCATTGCCACGTTAGCCTCCACGTCAGCAAAAGTTCTGAAAAATTACCAAATTGCCCCTCGTTGGTATTTTGTCCATTTCGGACTCATTTTAAATCCGATTTGAGCAAACGAAGAGTCAATTTTAATTAAACGGAACGCTCCAGACGCAACCGTGCAGTCGGTTTGACTAGATTCAACACCGATTTTCATAACTAAGTACCTCAAGTGCTTAAGCAAATCCGATCGCATCCTCCAGCAATTTTTTCCAGCCCCAGCTTCCGCGACTAAACAAAGATAATTACGAGAAGTGGTGTATCCTGATGAGAGTTCTTCTAGCCTCACAAGATTTGTGGGATGTGATTGATATCGAGTATGGCGAACCCGAAAAAGTAAAGAATCTAAGCCAGGCCCAACAGGCAGAGCTTAAAGAAGAAAGGACAAGAAGGCGTTATCTTTGCTTTATCAGAGTGTAGATTAAGCAAGTTTTGAGAAGATCTCCGCCGTCAACACCGCCAAGCAAGCATGGAAAATTCTTCGTAAAGCAATTCGAGGAATTGAAAAGACGATAAAAATTAGACTTCAAGGTCTAAGGGGGGAATTTGAATTGCTGCAGATGAAGAAAAGTGAGTCAATTTCTGAGTACTTTACCATAATATTAACTATTGTGAATCAGATCAGAGGATGTGGAGAAAAAATCGAAGATGTACGTGTGCTCGAAAAGATAATGAGATCGCTCAATTCGAATTTTGAGTACGTGGTTGTAGCCATTAAAGAATCGAAGAATCTAGATGTCATGACAGTTGACGAGTTACAAGCCACGCTAGAAATCCATGAACAGCGAATCAACAAGAAGAATACCTCCAACATCCCAGAGGACGAGCAAGTCCTGCAGTCAAAGTTCTCAGCCAGAGAAGAAATATGGGAAAAATCACAAAGAGGTCGAGGTAGAGATCGTGGCTATCAAGGACAAGAAGATTAATTCAGAGGTGAATATGGGAGAAGAAAAGTGAAGTGTTATAACTGCAACAGATACGACCACTATGCCCGTGAATGCAGAAGAGAGCTAACAGAAGAAGATGAAAATGACAAGCATGTGTACTTTGCAAAGAAAGACACAAATGAGCTAAATGGGATGATATTGATGGCTCAATATGAGAATCATGTTAGCTGGATATTGAAAGAAGAAGCAAAGCCCAAGGAGCTCATGATTGAAGAAGAAGAAGAAGAAGAGAATGAAACAAAAGAAGTGTCACTAACAGTGCCACAAAAAGAAGTTGAAGCAGTGCCACCAACAGTGACAAAAATTGGTCTCGTACCTGACAGAAAAAAGTTAGAAGTGGATCCGGGTGAAAGATACTGGACCAGGAAGAAGTCAGAAAAAGATCCGGATAGCTTCACCGAAGCCATTCAAGAGAAAAAATGGAAGACAGATATGGATGAAGAGATGTTCACCATAGAGAAGAAGTAGTGTAGTCCACCAAAAGACTATAAGTCAACTGGGTTGAAGTGCGTTCATAAGACGAAAAGTGAAAAAAACGAAGTTCAGAGATACAAAACTCGCCAGTCCGTGAAATACTACAAAAGAAGAAAAATGAAACCATACAAGATTAACAGTCTGAAGAAGTTTAGAAAAGTGAAGCCAGACAAGTTCAATAGTCTGAGGAAGAAATGTAATGCCTCGATAATGGTTCCAGGGAAATGATGTGTAGAAAAAGAAAATGGTATCTCTTCAGAGTTCAGGCAGGTCGACTCGGTTCAGTTCGAGGTGCTTGTCGCTAGTCTTGGACTTGACTATGAAGAAGAGAGTTAACCATCTTTGTGCAAAACTGGACGAGAGAGGAAGAGCCAGGAGCAAAAAGGAATGCAGAAATTCCAAGACAAGTCCACAAGACTGAAGATGATGTTATGAATGCAGAAGTGTGGAGAATCAAGTTTAAGGGGGAATGTTGAAAAGTAAACTGATTCATCCACATCCACAGCATCATTCAAAGCTTCATACCACATGCATGCACCAAAGGTCAAGAGTGGTTGAACAAAAAGCATACGTGAAGATGTTTGCACGCCTATATCTACCGAAGTCAAGAATGGCAGCAAATGAAGATTTTGTTTGTCAGTTTATATATTTCATTTCTATATATACAGGTTGTATGGTAATGTATTGATTAGAAGTTAGAAGCAAAGAAAAGAAAGAAAAAGAGAGAAAAACTTTGTATTTTTGAAAGTGAGTTTTTGAAATAGAAGTTTGTTTCTCTCATTAATTATGTTGATCCTGGATAATTGAATCACCATTAGTGATTTATCAACAAGAGCATCGTTCTTCCTTCAATTTGACAACAAACATAAGAAGAAAAATTATGTTATCACCAAAAATGGAAACAATACATAAAAAATCAAAACACACAGACAACACTTAAAATACCAAAGCAAACATCTTAATTACAAAGTGCACAGTCGAAACTGCCATCAATGATTCGTCAAGGCATGTTGCATAAGTGCCGAGTCATAGTACTGATCCAAAAGGTTATAACTACAGGTATCCAATTAAATGTGTTGTACCATTTTGAATTATACAACCTCCAATGTTGATGCTAAGCTCCATAAATCGTAGTATCTCATCTAAAATAGAACCCGAGATTTGAGTAAGGTAGTTCTTTTCTTCTTTTGTTTTCATAAATATAATTTTAAGCAAGCAAAGCTGCCAACTGTTACCAACGAGAGCATTGACGGATTTACTATTCACAGCCCCCACTGGATTTTTTTTGTTGACACATTTTTCCTGAAAATTTGTCATATTTATGCTTATGTCCCCACTGAAATAGATTTTTTTTGATAATGCCCCTACTAAAATTTAGAATATCACTTATCTGCCCTTGGTAAGAAAAAAATTTCAAATCCGCCCCCACTCATGTAAAATTCTAGATCCGTCACTAACTGAGAGTATCTCCCCTAGCTACGTAAATCATATATACCCTTTCAGGCTATTATTTTGGGCATGAAATAACAATTTCTTAACATTTGTGTAGGTTACCTATCAAAAAGAGAGAGAGACTCCCACTTTGGCTACCTTAACTGAAAATCACTTACATATAGTTCCTAAATCCACATCCTTACATAACATTTCTAACTTAAAATTGTAGGAGACCATCACAAAGTGAAAAATCCCTCCAAAAAAAATTCTAACTTAGAATTGTAGGAGACCTTCACAAAAAGTGAAAAGTCCCTCTAAAAATTGGCGTATGCTGCTATTTGCAGCGAGCACACGGTATTCATTAGTAAAAGGCGAAAGAATAGTTCGCTTTGTGCTCACCGCGCGGCTGCATGGTCTGAACCTAAGGTAGGCTGCTTCTTAAATAGCTACTCTGTCTCTCAAGCCTCCAACTTCTAGTGGATGTGGGAGTAGTAGAATACCTAGTGAATTTCACTCACAAATCACAATTAATTTTTATGCACTTGGACGACCTGCTATTAATTAGCAACTTCCTTTTTCTACATCAGCTATCATAATTCTAAAAGCTTCAGATTGATCTTTTAGACATCCACTCCTTCCATTTTCATCATGAATTTTGCTACATCTTGTATCTCTGCCTTACCCACAGGGCCACAGCAGAAGTTACATTGATGCTTATATACACGAGGCGCATATATATATACATATATATATGTAGGGTAAATTACTCTGACCTCCCCTGAGGTTTTGTATAATTACTCTAAGATTAAAGTTTGTATAAATTTACTTTGACACCTCCTGTAAAATTAATATTACACTAACATTTTTGTGCATTTACTAAAATACCCATATCTTAAGTGTTTTAAATTGAAGTAATTTATGATTTGCATGTCTAATGTCCTCCTATTATTTAAAATACTAAAATACCCCTCATTTGACACTATCCAAAACATCCTTATCACTTCGCAAACAAGTTGGTGAGGTTATTTCAATATTTTTGCCTCTCAAGGGTACTTTTGGGTTTTAATATATTTGTTCTTTGTTCATTTAATAAAGTTAATTTCATTTGATAGTAAGGTTACCCAGACCAAAGTTAACAAAACTTTAACGTAATTTTATGTCAGAGTAAATTACTTCAATTTAAAGCACTTAATTTAGGGGTACTTTAGTAAATGCATAAAAATGTTACTGTAATATTAATTTTACAAGGGAAGTCAGAGTAAATTTATACAAACTTTAATTTGAGAGTAATTATGCAAAACCTCAGGGGAGGTCAAAGTAATTTACCTATATATTATATATATTAGATGTGTTGTGTATATATGCCAAAGAGAAGAAGTATTGAAGATATTTTGAAATTATTTCTAAAATATATAGACCTCACATAAGCAATTGAATTGTTTGAGTCCAAATGTTGTAGATTTTCATGAAGTTCCAGAACATATTTTTGCTTCCACCTTTATAACTACAAATAATTTCTCAATTTTATGCCTCATTACTTAAAGGGTGACTAATAGTACAAAGCCCCAAATAGTCAAAGACAACATAACACTTTGTTCAGCAGAATAATGGAATAACAAAAACTAAGTGGAAAATGCACTTTAACTGCAAATTCATGATATTTTAAGTTTCCCAATGCAATTCCAAATGCAATTATGCAAATTACACATATACACACACATATATATATAAACTAAACATGACCCAATTTTTAACTTAATGCAAAAACCCTATTGATAAAAATATATCGTTATGAAGAAGAATACTTATTTGAGACAGCAGTACTTGAACAATAAAACAAATGATTAATATAGTGACCCTTTAAGTTAAACATTTGATCAGTTAACCTAAGCAAGTGGCTTAGTCAATGTGTAAATGAGTGCACACATTGAAACTTAGAAGCCACTTGCATGTGTATATATAGTATATACACACTATACATATATTTGTATATATATGTGGGTGTGTAGATATAATATATAAACATATATACATATACATATGTATAGAGAGAGAGAGAGAGAGAGATTGTACCTCCCTTCGAAAGGTCATTGACAGTGAGGACCCAGAAAAGAGATGATTGTAGGGCCTGAAATGTGGATAATTGTTTTGAATTTCTAGGGTTTTTCGAATGAGGGGACAAGACGAATGTGTGGTCGCTGTGATTGCCTTCCTCCATTTGGGTTTTTGGAGTCGAATCGGGTTAATACGTCATGAATAGATTTGTGGGTTAATTTTGTGGGTCCCGAAATAAACAAGAGAATGCCTTTTTTATTATTATTAAATTACATTTTGACCTTTCAAGATATGATATATGACACCCGCACCCCCTGTTGTTTGGATAATTACAATTTCACTCTCTCTAGTTCAATTTAGGTAATCGGAGTTGTGAAATTACTTATCTACACATGATTATTTTTCATGTCTTTGCATTTAGTTGAAGGTATTTTAGACATTTTACCTCTGCAAAAGTGATGACGTAAGGATTGACTAAGTTTGACAACGCTAAAAGTTTAACTGAGAGGAGGATTTGTTACAACTGACAAACTTGAGGGGATCTAGCTATAATTATCCAAACAATAAAGAGTGTGGGTGTAATATATTATATCTTTAAAGGGGTGTAATTATAATTTACTCGAGTTATTGACATAAAACTCCCTTCAGGTTTTCAAATATCATCAAATACCCCCTTACCCTATCAATAAACTCCCTACACTTTAAAAAAATTAATCAATTACCCCCTTCTGTTACCCGGTGAAGCCTTGAGGTGTGATGTGGCATGCCAATATGACATGAGAGGATGGCACAGTAACATAAGTCCAACTTTGGAAGTGGGGCTTAAGAGTGTTGGAAAATTGCCGGAATTTAATTATAGCATCATTGTGACCTAAGAGGATGATCTGCCAAAGGATTTTTGATTTGAAGGTCGGGAAGATTAAATATGGCCATTATAACTCCTCAAGCATGACTGATATTTGTTTTGGTTACAGCTGTAATATTGTTTTCTGCATATATAGGGAGGGGTATGTTCCTGACCTAAGAGGACATTCAACCACTTAGCAAGGCCATGACAAGCCTTGGCTAAGGCATGTATATAGGAGCTTGTTGGCTTGTTTTGACATGGTTCGGTGACACGATTGGTGAGATGGCTCGGTGCTAACAAATTTTATTTTATCAAAACAAGCATTAATATCACATGGACTTTTAACATTGGTCAACCTGAGCTAACAGGTCAAGCCTATTTAAATATTGCCTTGATCAACACTCAAAAGCAAGGAATTCAATGTCAGGTATCTGTTGGCAATAATTTCCATGTATATATATATTCTTTGTATAATAATAATTATCCTAAGAAATTATCCATATGATTTATGAAGTGTGTCAGACACGCATCCACTTACTGACTTGAGTCAATTTTTATTAGTGTTGTTAAATGTACGAGACTACAAGTCTACGAGTCAATGTTTGTTTCCTAGAAATTGGATGACTCGAACCAAGTTGTAACGTGTATTTTTGCTTGTAATCTCATCTTATACACTAGGGTCCGAGGGTCCAAATTTTTTTTCTTTTATATATGTTTTATTTTTAAAAAATATATTAGTACTTTTATAATTTTTTAAAGAATTTATTTAATTTCTCGGCCTAATTCAAGGGCTTTATTTTTTATTTTTAAATATATATTTTACTATTAATCCCCCAAAAAAAAAATTTGTTTAACAGTCCATTTGTACTAAATTTTCAAACCCAATTTCACAATTTTGGGCTCTAAAATTTTATATTTCAGTTACTATAAACTAAAAAAAAATAAAAAATCTCAAATTTTCAACTTAGTGAAAATAAACTCTAATTCAAATCAAATTATTATCCTGATTAGATATAAAGATTTTTCTCACAATTGCACAATGTTTGATAACTACACTTAGGGCCCGTTTGGTAGGCGGTGCGGTCTGGTCTTATCTGGTCTGGTCTGGTCTTATTTGGTCCGGTCTGGTCTGGTCTTATCTGGGTGGTATTCTGAAAGTCTGTTTGGTAAAGCTGTCTGATCTTATGGTCTTATGTTTGGAAAATAATACAAAAAATAAAAAATAATATATAAAATTCAAAAAATATATTAAGTATGAAAAATATATAAAATTTGAAAAAATATAAAAAATTTGAAAATAATATAAGAAATTCAAAAATAATATATTTTTCAAATTTTATAAATTATTTTGAATTTTTATATTATTTTTTGAATTTTATATATTATTTTTGATTTTTTATATTATTTTCAAATTTTTTATATTTTCTCAAATATATATATATATATATCTAATTTTGTATATTATTTTTGAATTTTGTATATTTTTCAAATTTTATACATTATTTCAAAAAAATTATATTATTTTTCAAAACTTATATATTATTTTTTAAATTATATATATATATTTAAAATTTTATATATTAATTTTGATTTTTATATATTTTTGTCGAATTTAATACATTATTTTAAAAAAATTATATTATTTTTCAAATTTTGTATATTATTTTCGAATTTTATACATTATTTTTTATTTTTTCTATTATTTTGGAATTTTTTTATTTTCCCAAATTTTAAATATATTTTTTGCATTTTATATATTAATTTTGAATTTTATCTATATATTTCAAATTTTTTATATTATTTTTTTAATTTTATATATTATTTTCAAATTATATATATTTTTCAAATTTTATTGTCCCATGTGTTAAGACAATTGTATATAAGACCACTTAAGACCACTTGAGACCATCATTTTTGGTTGTCTCAAATTACCCATTTTGGTCCCAAGTGGTCCTTGTTTTTTTGGAACCGTTTTTTTGGAACCGTGTTGCCAAACAGTGTCCGGTCCCAAAAAAGTCATTATGAGATCGGACCACGTGGAACCAGACCGCGAACCAAACAGGGCCTTAAGGTTTTCGTCATTGTCGCACTCACACAACGACAATAATTTTTCACACATTATACTTAAGAAGCGATTACTGCACTCCCTCAACAATAACATCAAGATGGAAGTTGTTTTTTATTTTTAAATATTAATATATTTAATGCGTTCTTTAGTAATTTGTTTTGAACTTATCGTTTTTTAAGTGCGTGAAACCTTACATCTAAAGGGATCTCATATTTGCTCTCGCCTAGGGACCCAATCTATTTTCGGAATTTCAGGGGCGACCCTGTATACACGTAATTATATTATATACACAATAACCTAAAATTTGGGTCATTTAGTTTTCATAGTGGACATTATTGGGCCTATCTAGGTTTGTTACGTTTTTAGAAAGTGTTGATATCGTTATTTAACACCGATACTCATTCAGTACTTAATTTTTAAGACCGATATTGTTCGAGTCCGTTAGACTGCTACCACGACAATTACTGAAATCGATACCATAACGGCGAATCATGATCCAGGTAGAATGAAGTTGGTCGTAGTCTCTAATGTGATTGGATTTTTATTTTTTTTTTGAAAATTCCAAAGGTCTAATCTCAATGACGATCTCCCTAGGACCTAGACCCCAAGTAAATCGTTCTTTGAGGGTGTTACACGAACCGGATTCATAATTTGTGTAACGTTTTCAACCATGTGTCTAGATGTTATTGGACGGGGATGTAATTACATTCTTCCGTTTCATTTGCACCTACTATTACTAGATTTAGCGTCACGACTCAAGGAACTGCAATTACACTTGTAATTCATATTCCTAATTTAATTTCTTCTCTAATACTAACTAGTAAGCATGGCATTGGTAATTTACTATAGTGTTAAACAAGAACAAATTGGGAAAAAACTAAAAAAGAAGCACAAGTCACTAGACTATCATTTGCGTGTATTGATCAAGTATGCTGAAATGGCACCTAGTCTAAGCCAACATTACAATTTACAATGATTGATCATATAATAATTGTAACACCCCGACACTTGGTACGATATTGTTTGTTTTGGGCCTTAATACGGGCTTGTGCATGCACCTGCACTTAATTTCGTCCAGGCTCTGGCTCTAATGTCAATTATAACACCCCGCTTTAATACTTGATACGATATTATCCGCTTTAGGCTCAGCCCGTACGATTTTGCTCTTAGGTTCCTCCCTAAAAAGTTTCGTACCAATTGAAGACAACACTGCACATATAAGCACATCTCCAGATATCTACCCGGACGATGCGGGACATCACAATAACAAATAACAAGAGTGCCATTAATATAGTTTGCCTGCAATAAGTCTCTCATTCGCTTTCTCAGTTTATATAAACGCAGAATGAGTGTCATTTAGTTAAGTAATCATTCATTACTTCCCCCCCTTAAGTTACGTTATTTCAATCCAATTTAATATTTAAATTTAATACTTCACTGAGCACCGATACGTTTCTTACTCTTGCAATGAACAATACTTAACATCCTGTTTAAGAGAGTTTTTGTTTCTGTCTTTACAAAAAAAAAAAAAATGTTTTGAGAGGTTGGTAGCCCCTAACTTCTTCTAAAAGCCCTTCCAAATCCTAGAAGCTCTTCTAAAAAATTTGTCAAATCCCGTTTAAAACAGTTTTTCCTTCTAGAAAGGCAAAATCAGCTTCTGAAAAATCAATCCAAACAAGACTTAAGTGAAGTGATCACAAAACCTAAAAAAGATCAATTTTTTGAGAAAAAGTTAATAATTAAAATCATTTAAAAATACATTATGTATGAATTAAAAAATAGTATAAAATTTAACATAACTAACATGAAAATGAATAAACTTTTAAGATACAAAATGAACGATTTTCATGATTAGGTAAATAAAACAATTACATTTTATTTATTTTAAATATATAATAAAATATAAAACTTTTTGTCCTGTCATTTTTTTGTGTTTCTTTAAATTTCTCGTGTCGAAGTGTGCGTGTTGTATCGTTCCCATATCCCGTGTTTTATAGGTTACAAATTACAGTATATATACACACACACAAGAGGAAGTAATTCATTCCTCGTTTGAAATAGAGAAACCATGAATTTTTTGCTTTTTTTATTTTTTTATTTAATGTATCTTCATCAATTGTGAAACTTGATGTAGTACCGTAGACACTTTTAATAATTATTCTTTTCACAATTATCCCATTTTTACACATCTTAACCTTACTATTTGAAATTTTTGGTTAAATGCTAGCTCTACTAAATCAAATTCTTTAAAAAAAATAAAAAAAAATTATTTTAGATTTTTCCTTGTACATTTCAAAGAGAGAAACTTTATCTACACCTAGCATACATAATTTGTGATAAATTTGTTTATGATATGATATGATTAAATAGTTATGTAAAAATCTACATTCAAGTTGATTTGATGAGCATTACTAGTTTTATGTTGTTGAACTAAGTGAATGTTTGGTACGTTGGAATGAAATGGAATGAAATGTCCATTCATTTCATTCCTTGATTTGGTACAACATAATGAATGAGAATGACAATTCCCAAGGAATGAAATTTCATTATTGGGAATGGATTTTCATTCCATTATTAAAGCTATGGAATGGTCATTCAATTCCTTTAGGAATGCTTTTAAAACATAAAATTACTTAAATAATCCTCTCATATTTTAAAAAAATAAGCCACCACCACCGTCATTTCGCCGCCACCACCGCAATTTCGCCACCTTTATTATCCATCATTACTATTCCCGTTACATTTTATCATTTTTTTTGTAAAAAAATTAAAAAATAGTATTATTTTATTTAATTTTATATTTTCTACTAAGAAGGGTATTTTTGAGAAAAAAAATTCAAGTTCACTCTATTCCCAATGTGTTTCATATTTACAACCAAATAATAGAATGTGAATGATTATTCCATTCCATTCAACCGTACCAAACGTGCCATAAAACTCTTAATGGGCTCCGAGATTTGCACCAGGTAAGCAATGCAAAAAATAGCAGAAAAAAAATATGGCTCCTTTATTACTTCAATGGTAGACCAAAGACAACTTATAGGGAACATCACTATTCCACATTAATTTACTAATTTAGGAGAACAAAGGCAAATGCATTCCCACGGTAAAACGTGAGTGCAAAAGTTATAGCAAGACTTTGGGCAATAAGGTTCTTTCCAATGGGGTTTCGATCCCATATTATTATATCTTTTTTATTAATTAAAAATAAAAAATTATAGATTAATCTTTATAAGAATACTTATTACAAAATTACCACATCTACCCTACGCTTTATAAAATCACAGCATGATTTTTAATATTTTTTATTTCAATATGTAAATTAATTTTGATGTTTTAAAAATTAAATTTAATGTCAATATTCATAATATTGCACCTACCTAGAAATTGTATGTCCATGATCTTTGTGCCCAACTGGCAATCGTAACAGAGTAGGAGACCTTATGTGCCTAAGAAAAATAAGAAGAAAGTGATGTAAGAAAAGAATGTGAATAATTAGAAAAGTTCGAGTGCACTAAGGAATTATTTTGCTTTTGAGAAATGCTTATAAAAAGTTCATTATAAAGGAATCTTTGAACTCCGTGAGCTACGAAATGCAACAACTGTAAAACCAGCTTGATTTTGGAACAAATTACATAACAAAATGAATTTTATTTATTATTAGTATTATTTTTTTTGGTGGGGGTTTTAATTGGGAAAAGAAATATGAGAAATATATTGGAATTTTCATAATAGCTTCAAGATAAGTCATGGTTCCCCTTAACGGTCCGTTACAGTGCGTATTGCTCGGTTTATAACGTTTTTGAAAAGTGTTGATACCATTATTTAACATCGATACTCATTCGATATTTATTTTTAAATTTATTTTTAAGATCGATATTATCCGAATCCGTTGCCGCGACCGTTACCGAAACCCATACCCTAGCTGCGAATTATGAGATAAGTTTAGAGGCAATTCATATTCCATTACTGTATTAAGTAAAAGACCTCAGTCCAAAGTCGTCTATGTAGAATATTGCAGACGAATTTATTCTCAACAAACCTGAAAGATACCAATATGACATAATTACCCTTACATCATCTCTAACAATGTACACCTACTCATAATTCTGGCATTTTTCAAGAACTTACAGATTCAATTTTCATTAAAACCCCCGCTTTCAAAGTTACCTTGGCTAATGACTCTGAGGCTTGTCCATTTAAACTTCAGTCACACTTTTTTTTTTATATATATATATATCTGAATTTTATATATATATTTTAGAATTTTATATGTTTTTCGAATTTTATATATTGTTTACGAAATTTATATATTTGTTTCGAATTTTATATATTGTTTCAAATTTTATATATTTTTTTCTAATTTTATATGTTTTTTCAAATTTTATATATTTTTTACGAATTATATATATTTTTTCGAATTTTATATGTTTTTTTAGAATTTTATAAAAACAAATTAAATTGTAATTTTCGTAATATATATATTTTGTAATAAAGGGTGAAAGTGTAATTAGTAAATAGGAGAGGATGGAAATGTATTTTTATATTATAGCTAAGGGGTAAAGTGCATGTTTTAAATAGTTTGGGGGGTGGTTTTTAGATTAGGGGGTTTCTTGCCCTCTACCCTTAAAAACAATAAATAGAGGGGGGTGTGGAGTGTGTAAGCTTTATCATGCACTCTTGTAAAATTATGTAACTATTTTTCTTTAAAACTTGTAAAATTATCATGCTCTTCGGTGTCAAATATATACATATATATATATATATGCATGATGTAATATCCAAGATCGTAAATTTGTTTCAATTTCACCGTGTGAATTCTCAACTAATTCAATAAAACTTTCTCACTATTAAAACTAATATACATTGGGAATACCAAACCCTAACAAACTTCATACAATCTGAACTACTATACAATGGTGGTTAAGAAAAGACTTCAATGCAAATCTCTGATCCTCCTTTTTTCATGTATAGGAAGGTTCTTAGCAACTGCATATTGATATTCACATATCACAATAAGTGTATGTGCGTGTAAGAGAGAGAAACCTCTCAAAACCAAATTCTATATATATATATATATATGGTATCTCAGTGAAACCCTAATCCTTATAAACATACATTAAATACACAGAAAATTCCAGGAAGGTACAGTGAAATTTCATATACACGCGTTTAAAAACTTCTATATAGACTCAATAACACCCACAAACCTCATATCTAATCATATACTAACCAGGTCAAGACTTTGTTCTTCTTCTTCCCTATTCAACCTTTTGTTCTTCCTCATTATTCCTCATACAAACTATTGTTAAACACCTTGATACAACCATGTTCAAGGACAAAGATTGCTTTATTGTGAGATCCCACAAACACTGGCGATTGGCTTTCAGGGTCATATATTTCATATCTTGTTTGTCCAAGAAGGTTTTCAAGAACACCCGATTCCTCACCGACGCCATTCGTAGCCCGCCCTATGTCGCAATCGATATTCAACCCATTATTGATGATGACAATGGCAATGATCACGTACCATTTTTGGCCATCGACCAGAAGGCTCTCGCCGACCTGGTGAAAGAGAGAGACTTTGATGGTCTCCATCAGTATGGAGGGGTGAAGGCAGTAGCAGCAGTTCTTGAATCAGATGAGAAGTTCGGTATCAGTGGCAACAATGATGATACCAAGCAGAGAATCGATGTGTTCGGCTCCAACACGTACAAGAAGCCTCCTGCAAAAAGTTTTATCAGTTTCGTGATCGAAGCATTCAAAGATATAACAATTATTATACTTCTAGTGTGTGCAGTGCTTTCTCTTGGATTTGGGATTAAGCAGCATGGGATCAAGGAAGGGTGGTATGACGGAGGGAGCATCGTGGTTGCGGTCGTGTTGGTAGTTGCAGTCTCTGCTATCAGCAACTTTAAGCAGAGCAGACAGTTTGAGAAACTGTCGGAGGAGAGCAGCGACATAAAAGTGGAGGTAGTGAGAGACGGGCGGCGACAACCAGTATCGATCTTCGAGGTCGTAGCGGGTGACATTGTGTGCTTGAAGATTGGTGATCAGATTCCAGCAGACGGATTGTTTGTGGACGGTCACTCGTTGAAGGTGGACGAATCTAGCATGACGGGTGAAAGCGACAATGTTGAGGTTAATGAGGTTGCAAACCCGTTTCTGCTATCTGGGACAAAGGTGACGGATGGGTACGGTCACATGCTAGTCACTGCAGTGGGGATGAACACAGCGTGGGGCCAGATGATGAGCTCGATAAGCCGGGACTTGGACGAGGAGACACCGTTGCAAGCCCGTCTCAACAAGTTGACTTCTTATATTGGGAAGATTGGTTTGTTGGTGGCGTTTCTCGTGCTCGTGGTTTTGCTGATTCGGTACTTCACAGGACACACCAAAGACCAAAACGGGCAACGCGAATTCAAGGGCAGCAAGACCAAAGCTGATGAGATAATGAATGTCGTGGTGCGTATCATTTCTGCAGCAGTTACAATAGTTGTGGTGGCGATCCCGGAGGGTTTGCCTTTGGCTGTTACTCTGACTCTGGCGTACTCAATGAAGAAAATGATGGCTGACAATGCCATGGTCAGGAAACTCTCGGCCTGCGAGACGATGGGTTCAGCTACAACAATTTGCACAGACAAAACAGGCACGCTTACACTAAACCAGATGAAGGTCACGGAGATTTGGCTGGGAAAAGAGGAACTGAAGGAGACGTCATCAGCAAAACTAGCTCCTAATTTTTTAGACTTGCTACAAGAAGGTATTGGTTTAAATACAATAGGAGGAGTTTATAGACCAGTACCTACTTCAACTCCTGAAATTTCTGGTAGTCCGACTGAGTCGGCTATTCTCTCTTGGGCCGTGTTTGATTTGAAAATGGATCTCGATGAACTAAAGCAAGTTAACGAGATTCTCCATGTAGAAGCTTTCAATTCAGAGAAGAAACGAAGTGGGGTTCAAGTGAGGAGAAAAGGCGGGGAGTTGATTCATACGCATTGGAAGGGAGCTGCAGAGATGATTCTGGCAATGTGCTCAAATTATTATGGGAGAAGTGGGATGATATCAGAAATGAATGATTTCGAAAGGGTGCAGTTTGAAACAATTATTAAAAATATGGCTGCTAAAAGCCTGCGATGCATCGCTTTTGCATGCAAAAAAATCACAGGAGAAAGTTCACAGGGTAAAGGAAAGCTAGAAGAAAGCGGACTCACATTATTAGGTCTGGTGGGATTGAAGGACCCGTGTCGGCCAGGTGTTGGAGAAGCAGTGAAGTCATGCAGGGATGCTGGAGTTGACATCAAAATGATCACCGGAGACAATATTTTCACTGCAAAAGCAATAGCTATTGAAAGTGGTATTCTCAAACCCAATGAAGATTCAGACTATGCAGTAGTAGAAGGTGTAACGTTCAGAAATTACTCACAAGAAGAGAGAATGCTGAAGGTTGAGTCTATCCGCGTAATGGCCAGATCATCCCCGTTTGACAAGCTTCTGATGGTGCAGTGTTTGAAGCGAAAAGGCCATGTTGTAGCTGTCACGGGTGATGGAAACAACGATGCACCCGCACTCAAAGAAGCAGATATTGGGCTTTCCATGGGGATCCAAGGCACAGAAGTGGCAAAAGAAAGTTCAGATATAATCATCTTGGATGATAATTTCGCCTCCTTGGTGACAGTTCTGAGGTGGGGCAGGTGCGTGTACAACAACATTCAAAAGTTCATCCAATTTCAACTCACAGTCAACGTCGCTGCCCTGGTCATCAACTTTGTTGCTGCAATATCATCTGGTGAAGTCCCACTTACCGCAGTGCAGCTGTTGTGGGTAAATCTCATAATGGATACTTTGGGGGCTTTAGCCTTGGCCACCGAGTTACCCACAAATGATCTCATGAAAAAGCCACCCGTGGGGCGAACTGAACCACTCATAACAAGAGTCATGTGGAGGAACTTGATTGCTCAGGCCTTGTATCAGGTCACTGTCTTACTGATCTTGGAGTTCAAGGGAAGCTCTATCTTTCGCGTGAATGAGAGGGTTAAGGACACAATCATTTTCAATAGTTTTGTTCTCTGTCAAGTTTTTAATGAGTTCAACGCGAGGAGGTTGGAGGATAAGAACATATTTAAGGGGATACTGAAGAGCAGACTATTTCTGGGGATTGTTGGGACGACAGTTGTTCTTCAAGTGGTTATGGTGGAGCTTCTAAAGAGGTTTGCTAGTACCGAAAGGCTGAATTGGGGCCAATGGGGTGCATGTATTGGTATTGGTGCGTTGTCGTGGCCTATTGGTTGGCTTGTCAAGTATATTCCAGTCTCCCGTAAACACCCACACAGCCTTCCAACATATAGTGCTTCTGCATCCTGAAACAGAAAACCACAATCAGGTGTCACATTGAAATCATATTTGGTTCAACTTTCGGGTAGAATTTAGATGACAACCTTTACTTTTAGCTTATTGCTTTAATGTTTTTTTTCATTTAGTCCGAATAGTTTCCCTAAGTGGTTTTATGAATTTCAGTTCTTGTAAATATTGATATAACTAAATGATAATGCATCTTCAGGTCTGCATAGAACCTTTCTTTTAGAAGTGGTTTCCTTTTCCTTAAATTTCTTGCTTCATTTGTACACTTAATTATTCTATTATCATTTTATAATACAAATTTCACTGATGTACAATACGTCAAATCTGAAGTGATTCCTTAGACATCCAGACAGCTTCTTCCTTTAGGAAGAGCATAGAATGGTCCATCAAAAAGGGCAAATACAAAAACCAAAAATTTAAATAAAATAGAAAATAAAAAGAAGAAGAAGAAGAAGAGAAAAGAAATGAAAATAAATATTGATATTTTCCAAAACATTTATCTGTACTTCATGGGATGGATTAAAAGATAGTGTTTAGAATGTTGATCTAAACAAGTTTTTCCCAAACCTATCCCTCCCTCTTCTCCATAAAGAATGCCACATAAAAATTAAAATGACTTTTCATCTGGGATGAAAAGTCATTTTGATTGGATCCTTTAGGCGTTGCTGGGATGACTTTCTTTTTCTCCTGCTCTTAGGCACATCATCTTCGTCATAAAGACAATCTGGGCAATCACAAGCATCAAAGAACTTATGCCCAATGATTGGATCTTAGAAATAGTAGATGGGAACACCAAAAGATTGAAATGATCGGATGGGTATCCAACGATACCTACATTAATAGTGCAGCTATCCTACATCATCCTCTCTTCTTCATGCAAAAGTATTAGCCAGGAGCTTAACAATGTGGCACTAAGAAAATTTTCCAGAACAGTTCTGTTTTAGGCTTCTTTTATTGAAATAACTTAGAGGAAAATTGATTGCCGAATAGACATCGTGATAGACACATATGAGCATCTTCAATTCAAGTGATTGCCTTCCGTAATCTTTCAACACAGAACCATTACTTGGCAGAAAACAATGGCATATAATTTTCTTCTGAGGATTACAGTGAAAAAAATTCAGTTTCAAAAGAAATAGAGGATCATTCTTCCTTCATTTTGACGTGAGCCATAAGAAAAAAAATTCTGTTATGAGCAAAAATGGAGAGAATACATAAACAAAAAAATCAACATACACAAACAACGCTAAAAAAGACTGAAGCAAGCATCTTAAATACAAAGAGTACAGTCGATACTGCCATCAATGATTCAACAAGGCATGCTGCATAATCGTCGAGTCATATTACTGATCCAAAAGATTGTAAGTTTGTAACAACAGGGAAGCCTCGCAAGCTATGCATTAAATTAAATGCATCTTACCATTCCGAATTATCCATTATTGATGCTAAGCTACATAAATCATATCTCATATGACTTATAGGACAAAAATTTGTTAAGCTAGTTCTCTACCTCTTTTGTTTTCGAAAATATAATTTTAAGCAAGCATAGCTGCCAACTGTTACCACCAAGATATCTTCTCTACCTTTTAAAGTGGAGGTTTTGGGTACGCGAGTTACTTGCGGGAATCAAATATGTTTATGCATGTATATAGCTGCAAAAAGTTCATGGTTAAGATATTCACCCCTCCTGATTTTCAGTAAATCAATTTTAGTATTTTTCTTCCCCAGCAATAGCAGAAATTAGTTGCTCCTATAAACGTAACAACAATAAATAAATAAATAAAAGCGATAACAAAAGTAATAACATTAAATTGAATGAAAAATCACAAAACTGCTCCAAAACAAGGTTACGGTCTAAAAAGTTGATTGGAAACTTATGGTGTATAAACATGGGTACACTAATGTTAACAATGATTGAGTGCCCAAGAAGGAATTCCCTAGAATAAAATTTCATATATCAGAATTTTATTGTGTTTTTAAATAGTATATAATTTTCATATTTATATCAGATTTTATGTATGTTAAGTGGTATATAATTTTTCATATTATTATTAGACCTTATTGTCTTTTAGTACTTTATTGCGGGGATAATTATTGCAATAATAACTTAGTGCTTTCATAGTATACTTGGAACTAGTTCTGATTATTTTCAAGGTATTATATCTCGAGTGCATTAACCACCAACCCATCGGGTAGTAGAAAAAAAAAATCCCATAGTTGCCAAACCACCAGGGTCTATAACTTCATTTGCTTCACCATCTATATTTACTCCAATTATTAACTCTAGTTATCGGATAGTAACAGCTTTCAGATTATTGGACCAGCTTCAATAACTTCATTTACTCTAGCTTCATATTGACCAGCTTCTGTAACCTCATGCCCTGGCTTCATTTATCTCTCTAGATGTTATGTTCAATTTTTCGTATAGAGACACCCACTTAGGAATTAAGTCAGACTACCTTAATTGAAAAATCAGTTATAACTACTTCCTAAATCCACATCCTTACACAACATTTCTAACTTCAAATTGTAGGAGACCTTCACAAAGTGAAAAGTCCCTCCAAAAATTGGCATATGCCGCTATTTGTGGCAAGCACACAGTATTCTTTAGTAAAAGGCGAAAGAATAGTTCGCTTTGTGCTCACCGCGCGGCTGCGTGTTCTAAACTGAAGGTATGTTGCTTCTTACATAGCTACTCCATCTCCCTAGCCTCTAACTTTTAGTCGATGTGGGACTCCTAGAATACCAAGTGAATTTCACTCACAAGTCGCAATTAACTATTATGCACTCGGACGACCTGCTATTAATTAGCAACTTCCTTCTTCTACATCCGCTATCATTAATCCAAATGCTGAAAATGCTTCAGATTGATCTTGTAGACATCCACTCCTTCAACATGCTTATAGACACGAGTGCGCGCACGTATATATATATATATATATATGTATGTATATATTAGATGTGTTCTTTAAATATGCCAATGAAAAGAAGTATAGAAGATTTATTGAAATTATTTCTGAAATACTTAGAGGTCACATAAACAATTGAATTGTTTGAATCCAAATGGTGTAGATTTTTATGTTCTTCCTGAACATATTTTCACTTCCATTTTTCGAATTTGAAAAAGTATTTTACAATTTTATTGCCCCAGACTATAATATGAAGTCCCAAAACAGTCTAAGACAACACTTTGTTGAGCTGAGTAAAATTACAAAAACCGAGTCTATTTACAATTTTTTTATGCAAAGTCAAAATGGCATTTCCTTGAAATGTAGTAATTGCCCATTCACAGATGGCGTTTCCTTGAAATGTAGTACTTGCCCATTCACAGTAGTCCCATTCAAATATATTCAGGGGCAGAGCTATGTTATATGGCCCCCCAATTTTTTTCGTTACCCATAAAAAAATATATTTTATGCATAAATCCATTAAAAATTACATATGACCCCATCTAAGAAATTTTACAATTTTCTTTAGTCAGCCCACAAAATTATATATTTTATAAATAAGTTTATAAAAAATTACATATGCCCCTTATATATTTTTCATGGCTCCGCTCCTGCATATATTCTCTTACAACTTATATCAGATTATCAATTATTCACTGTGCAATATATATGTGTATATATATATATATATATATAAAGTAAATTTAACCCAATTTTTAACATAATGAAAAGACTAGATATTGACAATATATCATTATAAAGAAACAATACTTTATAAAGATCAACGTAGTGACACTTTTGTTAAACAAATGAGCAATTAACCTAAGGAAGTGGCATAGTCGATGTGTAAAGGAAAATTGCCCACATTGAAAGTGAGAAACCACATGCAAGTGTACATATTTACACATATACATGTATGTGTTTGGTGTGTGACTGTGTGTATATATATTTATATATCTATATGCAGAGAGAGAAAGTAATTGTACCTCCGTTCGAAAGCTCATTGACAGAGGGGACCCAGGAAAAATATGATTGTACGGCCTGAAAATTGAATAATTTTGTGAATTTCTAGGGTTTTTGAAAGGAGGGGACAAGACTAAAATGTCTGGTCGCTGTGGAGTAGATTTATACACCACCGTATACAACTGGTGTATAACAATACCTTCCTGAAATTGGGTGTTTGTTGTAGGGGCCAATCGGGTTGACCCGATACACAATGGATAGATTTGTGAGCTATTTGAGGGCCCCGAAATAAGCGAGAGTAGATAGTACATTATTTTTTGGGGGTAAATTACAGTTGTTCCTCGAGGTATAATATTTTACACATGTATTTTTTGTTATTTGGATAATTATAGATAAATTCTTCAAATTTGTAAGCTACAACAAATATTCTCCGAACCTCGGCATCAAAGTGTAATTTACCTTCTTTATTTTTTTGTATAAAAAAAATGGCATTTCCTTTAAATGAGAGTGTAAAAGTGTAATTTACCCTATTTTTTATTCAATTTGTGATGGCATGAAATCTATATGGTAATGATGTTGAACAAAAATACATGTCACGAAATTATTAGAAGTATTATGAAATTTAAGTATTTTTAGAATATAATTCAATATTTTATAATTATTTTTTCTTAAAAGGAGAAATAAATTTAATTTAAAATATTGTTATGAATTAATTAAAAAATAATAAGAACAAGAAATACACATTAAGACCCAAATTAGTAGTTTTTTATAATCATGTACATAAAATGGTTAAAATATATAATATATATTATATTATTATTCTTTTACGTGTTTGTGGCTTATCTTGTTCGTTTTTATATTTGTAGTAGTATCGAACATATTTAAACGTAAAAGGTTGCATTTATTTGTTCGCTCCAAAAAATAATCAGCAGCAGGACCAGACCGATTATATTCATTTCCATAGGGTGCAGGCCAGAACCGGTGATGGAATTCAACCGGTTCAAAAGGAACGGGTTTTCGTCTCTTTTGAACATGTGAAATAGAATCAGACGATTTGTGCGAGAGAGAACTCAACTCACATGAATGAGTTCTAATTGCCTCAACAAATAGGACTTTCGGTAACCGAAAAGAATAAGAAAATGATAGAAGAAAATTTAAATTGTGCGATTGCAAAGAATTTAAATGACTTGAAATTGAAAAGATTTGTTGTAAAGTAAATTAGTATTGAAAGTGCAGAATAACAGAATTGAAAGGAATGATAATTGAAATTTGCAATAAATTAATGGGTGCAAGGAATATAAAAGAGATGATAAAAAAAGTAAAATATAATGGAAATAATGATTGCTATTGTAGTATGGACATTTTTGTGTTTGGTTGTGGAACTTTGAAACAGAGGTCTACGTACATTATTTATAACTAAAAATAAAAGATAAAATAAACTAAATTCTAAACCTATCTAAACACTAGCATCAACTCAATTACAACTCAGTTTTCAACAGTGTTCAATACTCCACAAACTTTGTAGTCTTGATCAGCAAAAATTTCCTTCAATTAGATGGGCTTCAAAAACTCGGGTCGAACTCTTTTACAAAATCCACTTCCTAGCCCAGCTTCTTCCATTTTCGACCCACTCTCTGGCCTAGCTCTCGGCCCATCTTCTGGCCCATTTTCGGCCCAGCTCTCAGCCCTATTTCATGCCACGTCCTTTATACACAGGTCGTCAATTGTTTTTTCAACATGGCAAACGTTCACAATTTATTCACGAGACGTTTTGTACTTTTAGCAGGGCGAACGATCACAAAAATGTGAACGTTCATAATTCTTTAGTGTTATTGTGTAGTTCTTTTTCTCAATTCTTTGGCTCGGGTTCACTTTGTGCATCTCCATGTCACTACATTCGCCTTGTTTAGTATTAACTCATTTAGGTGTCAACACTATTATAAACCAAAATTAATAGATGAGTTTATTTGAATTTTCATCCTAAGAAAGATTATGAAAAAATAAATAAATTCTTATATACAGTTTCCATGCACATTCTTTCACATGACCACGTTCATTTCGTTAAAATCATCGTTACTATTTAATGTTTCCTCCTTAGTCATTTGTATTTGTTTCTCTGATTTTTATTTTAAACTTCATTGGAAAGAGATGGCAATGAGTGAGGGTAATTCTTTCTCATGTCGGTGTTCAATAAAACTTTTTATGCCTTGAAAAAAATGTTTAATTTTGAAAGAATGACAAATCATGTTTATAAACTTGGTAACGGAACACTTATTAAAAATTTAATTAAAAAAAAATGGTAATTGACAATTTGACCTAGCTCTCTCAACAATGATAGTTTGGACTTCTAACCAGGCCTGAAGTATTAAATAGTGTGCTTTTGGGGCTAGAAAGTTATATAATTTTTGAGTTCACGCATATAAATTTCCTCTATAATATTTAATAAATACCAAAAGAGCGGTTATTCTTGAACCAAACGACAAGTTCCTTGCTTTTTTTTCTTTTTTTTTTTCTTTTATCGCTAATTCCTATGAGACAAACCAGAAATATCGTATAAATATGGCCTTAATTTTCTATACTTGGACATAATAACTAGTATCATTCTTGAGTGAGAGCTAGGTCATGCAATCGTAATTGTATATCTAAGCATCCAATATTTCATTTTCGCACAACCGACAATTGCATGACTTATCACACACAAAAAATTGCAATCAATGATATAAACCAATGGATTGACAATTACTCAGGTTGCACTCTTTGGTAAGATATTACAGTTAATATGGTTCAAAATAAGTTTTGTTGAGATATTAGAGGAAACCAACTAAAAATCATTAATTCTATTAGAATAGGCGGAGTATTCCAATCTTTGCATGTATAAATATTAGAATGGAACACTCTTCCATGTTTGAAAATCCAAATTCATATCATTAAGGTGTTTGGTTTCTATAAAAATATATCAATTAAAAAACTTTAAAACATATATAGTCATGTCTACCCCCATATATTTGTGAATCCTAAATTAATTTCAACTTTTAAACTTACTAATGTTTTTTTTTGTTGAATACTAGATTTCACACGTCAATTCGGTCACCTTAAAAAATAATTTTGACATAGTAAAATGAGATTCAGACACCTTGAAAATTAATTTTAACATGGTGAAATGAAATTCGAATATCTTGAAATTTTATTTAGATGTGGTGAAATAAAATTTGGACATCTTGAAAATTAATTTTGACATCGTGAAATCAATTTCGAACACCTTGAAAATTTATTTTAACATGATGAAATAAAATGAGGACATCTTGAAAAGTTTTTTTCACATCATGAAATAAACTTCGGACACCTTGAAAATTTATTTCGACATGATGAGATAAAATTTAGACACCTTGAAAAATAATTTTGACATGGTAAAATTAAATTCGGACACATTGAAAAATAATTTTGACAAGGTGAAATGAAATTCTAACACTTTGAAAATTAAATTGTGAGATGTTGATATAAATTTTGGACACTGTGAAAACTAATTTTTACATCATGAAATAACATTCTGACAACTTGAAATTTTATTTTGATATAGTAAAATGAAATTCTGAGACATTGAAATGTAATTTTAACACCACCTTGAAAAATAATTTTATAATCTTGAAACAAGTTTTAGACAACTTTAAAATAACTTTGACATAGTGAATCATAATTTCACACATAGAATTAAAATTTTGAAAAGCAATTACCTTAGATAAAAAAAAAATACAATGGAAAAACATTATAGTTGATGGAAGTTAAAGTTTAAGTTAGGGTTATCATATATGATGGAGAATAAGTTTGGGCTAAGATTAGGGTTTGGATTAGGGCTAGGGCTAGGGTTTGGGGTGATGAGAAGCGAAAAAGATGAATAAAGAAAAAAAATTCAAAGCTAACATGGATGAGAGAGAATCGGCTAGCTGCTGGAGACGGAGAGGAAGTGAGGAAAAAATATCTTGGATATTTTTGTAATGATCTATTAATTAATTAAGGGTACGTTGGTCTCAAAATATATTATACATAATTAGGTAAATTGATAATATTATGGTAATTTAGTAAATTAAGATGATTTTAAAAGATATTATGGACAAATTGTATAATTTGTAAATAAATTTATGCTTTTGTTATTAGTTGTAAATGAAATTTGTCCATTGTTAAATTTGTAATTATATCTCATTTTATCATTAAATTCAAAATTTTCCTTATAAAATCCCTTATACTTTTAATTTTGTTCAAATAACTCCGCCCTCCGTTAAAATTATGTCAGGTGCATGGTTTGTGACTTTTTTCTCTCCAAAATGCCCCTAAGTGGTTTGTGACTTGTTTAATCCCAAATATGCCATTTGAGATGTTTATATCATCTTTTCCACCCATTTTCCCAAATTTTACACCCATACATGCCCTAAGTGAAGCAAATGTCCTCTTTCCCCATGCGCATCAGTCCTCTCTCACCATCAAGATTTACAAACGTATGTGTTTCTGCAATTATATTTTGATTGATTGTTCAAAGAGCTTCATAAAGCGATGGTTCCCACATGTTGGAAGAAGTTTCCCAACTTATTGGATGACAGAGGTGGAAGATGATGGGTAAGCGAAGTGGAAGAACGAAATTGGCTAAGGCAAATAAAAACAAACAGAAAGTGGCTATGAAATCAAATTTCTAAGGCAAAACGACACCGTTTCAGTTAGGGTTTGATTTCCGGTTTTTGTTAGGATAATCTTCTTTGAAATAACGATACATTTCTACCAAGGGAAATATTGGTATCGGAAATATCAACAGGTCTGGTATCATTTAAGGGATATATTGGTATCAGAAATATCAACAAGTCTAGTTTCAAATAACACCGTTTCAAAAATTTCTAACTTAAAATTGTAGGATACCTTCACAAAGTGAAAAGTCCCTCCAAAAAACAGCGTATGCCGCTATTTGCAGCGAACACACGGTATTCTTTAGTAAAAGGCGAAAGAATAGTTCGCTTTGTGCTCACCACGCAGCTGTGAGTTCTGAACTGAAAGTACGCTGCTTCTTAAATAGCTACTCCCTCTCTCAAGCCTCAAACTTCTAATCGATGTGGGACTCTTCGAATATCAAACAAATTTCAGTCGCAATTACTTCTCATGCACTTGGACCTGCCATTAATTAGCGACTTTCTTTTCCACATCAGCTATCATACATCCAAATGCTGCAAATGCTTCTGACTGATGTTTTTGACATCCGCTCCTTCAATACTACATCTTGCATCTCTGCCTAACCAACACTAGAAGTTACTATGATAATTATATACCCGAAAATATATAATTGGTGTGTCCGGTATATATATATTGCCAAAGAGAAAAGGGAGTGAAGATATAATAAAATTATTTCTGAAATATTTTAAATTAGAGGCCACAGAAGCAATTGAATAATTTGAATCCAAATGTTTTACATCTTTTATGATGTAGCTGAAGATATATTTTCACTTCCATCTTTCTAGTTTGTCAAATTATTTTCAGTCTTATTGCCTTAATAATTAATGACTGGGTGAGTATGGTACAAATCCCCTAATAGTCAAAGACAACACTTATAAAGTCAAAACTGCATTTCCTATAAATTTAGTAAACGCTTTCCAATTGTTGGTCTCGGTTGTTGCAGACACTGGGATCCAATCCTCAGTTCGGATTCTTATAGTAGTGTTTGTGGGAGTTGATAAGCTAATTCCCGTGGATGTCTATTTGCCGAGTTGTCCACCAAAATCGTAAACAGTTATAGATGCTATAACAAAACAAATGATGCAGAAAAAAGAGATGACTTGAGGATATTTTAGACTTTAGGGATATTTTATTACTTTAGGTTATTTTAGTACTTTCTGCTTTTAGTATTTATTTGTTATTTATATTATATTGGTTATTACTTTTTTTAGGGTTTGAGTTGCATATAAAAAGTTTTGTTGTAACAGATTTTTGGGGAATATTAATTATATCATTTTTGTGATTTTTCTTCTTCTTGTTGTTTTTTTTCTTCTCACCCCAAGTTCTATATCTTCTCTATTTCTCACCTTCCTCTCTTTCTTCTATTTCTTTCATTGTGTTCCGCATCAATCGATATTAGAGCTTTCCTCTATTGGATCCTCCATCAACTTCGTAAGAAAATACCTCGAGAAATCCTTTCTTTCTCATCCACTCATGGGGGTGTGGACACACCTACGTGGATTACAGGTAACAGTTACAAGAATGGGGAATTAAACAGTATCCGACAACATCCGGACCAATACATGATTTTCTTTTAGTTTTTCTGTGATTAGGTATTATATTAGGAAGTCTAGGAGTAGTATTACTTAATAATACAATTTTTTCTGCCATTTTCGTTGGAATTGGTTTTTGTTTGTATATACTTATTCTATATTCTATTCAATTCCCATTTTGTAGACACTCTATAACCCAATCCGAACAGGGTTAAGGAGCTCATCCCTACGGTGCCCGTAGTAGGCCGGCCACTAAGAAAAAAAATAATAGTTATGATCCGAGTGAACAACCATAAAAAAACATAAGAAGAAATTTAAATTAGATTTTGGAAATGATTGACTCAAATAGATGCTCATCATAAGCTTTTTTTTCCCCTCCTATGAAAGAGCGAATCTATAATATATTCATGTTTTATTACACACCCTATGATCATTGAACTGCGTTAAATAAGATGTATCGGAAGGTGAATAGTTGTAAGGAATTCTAAAGTTGGGAAGCTAGACTTTTCTTCTTCTTACTGACTTCAACTAATGGCCCGACACTCAATGCGGGTCGAAGCATATGGTTACCCAATTGGTTAAATGCTATTAATGAGATTTCACAGTAGTCCCCAGCCTTTTGCATATCAATTATGAAGTATGCAAAGTATATATATATATCCAAATTAACTCAATTTTTAACATGATGAAAAAACTCAATTTCAGACAATCTACATTATAAAGAACAATACTTTATTTGAGACAACCATAGTAGAAACAAAACCCACCTAAACCAGTGGCATAGTCGATATGTAAATAAGTACAGACATAGAAAGTTCGAAACCACTTGAATGCGTGTATATACACAATATACATATATTTGTATCTGGGCAAATGGCACAAAAACCCCATATGGTTTGAAAAGTATGCGGAAAACCCCCCTCACTACCATCCAAGAAATCAAATGCATATTCCCCAACATCTCGACAACTTCGTTGTTCCTCTTAAAATTGTGGATAAATTAATAAGTGCTCAAATTCCTTTCACAAAATGAAGAGGAACAAAGACGTTCAAGTATCTTCAAAGCCAAAAATTGGATTGGGGTGTTGAAGTTTCATAAGTGATCCACCAAAGTACCAGTTCCATAAGTCCTCTATATTTCATGGAATCAACCAACTCACCGCGTGTCCGACACGTGGACACGCGCGTGTCCTTCGGGTGTCCACTGCGTGTCCAATTTAAAAAGATTTCATGACACGTTTTTGGCATGTCGGACACGTATTTTTGGCGTGTCCGCGTATTTAACGTGGGTACGGCGACCCTAGACGAAGTGTCCATACTTCATAGCAAACCAACAATAGAGTATAATTTTCTATATTATTGTACGTTTAACATGAAATATAATTAAATTAAGAGCAATAATATTTGGCCGAATTGTTAGGCAAAATTAGAATAGTGAATACATATTAATTGTTGGATAAAATATTGTGAGACCCAAACATACTTATTCATCCAACACCTCCAATTTAGGGATGTCAATGGATCGGGTTTGGCTAAATCAATTGTCACCCGTTTAAAAATTATCAATACCAAATCCACCCCAAATTCGCGACAAGTTTTAATTGGTAATATCATTACCATCCAGTCGGAATAAACGGATTTCATCGGTTCTACTAAATTTTGAACTTAAAAAAATTTAATGAAACAACATGACAAAGAAACATCCACTAAGGCACTAATCCAATCTTTTCGCTAAATAAGAAAATATAAAGTTCAAAGCTATTGATTAAGGTATAATATGCTCACTTGTGAATGAGCACGGTCATTATTATGTAAATCATCATTTGCAGCCTATGAAGCACGGACATTTCGTCTAGGATCGCCATACCCGTGTCAAACGCGCAAACACGCCAAAAATATATGTCCGACACACCAAAAATGTGTCTTGATTTTTTTTAAAAATTGAACACTTAGTGGATACTCGGAGGACACGAGCATGTCCGCGTGTTGGACACGCGGTGGATCAGTTGATTCAATGAAAGATAGAGGTCTTATGAAGCCGATAATTTAATGAATCACTTATGAAACTTCAATACCTCTAATTCAATATTTGACTTTGAAGATATTTGAATATCTTTGTTCCTCCTCATCTTGTAAGAGAAATTAGAGTACATATTCATTTATCCACTATTTGAAGAGTAATAAGATAACATCACAAAGAGCCGAAGATTTGGTATTTATACCTTCCAATCTTTGTCTTCAATCAAGAAAATTTTCACAATATAACGAGAGAGTGATTAAGATGACAGATGTTGGGGAAGATGCATTTGATTCTTTGGATAGTAGCAAAATGAAGAATTTTAAACATGTCAGACATTTCATTTAACTTATTTGTTTATTTTTGTTTATAAGTTTATTTCATTTCATTGTTTAAGTGATAAATAAAATATTTATGTAATATAATATGTATATATAAAAATATATATATAATTTTTTATAGACGTGTCGGGCCCGTGTCGTGTCTTAATTTTTTGGAATTTACCGTGTCACCATGTCCGTGTCTGTGCTTCATAATTTGCAACACCTATATCCGGTAGAAATACATTTTTAACTTTGTAAAGTGAGTGACGACTAATCTTGCATTATATACCTATCTCAACATTGATTGTGATTTAGGTATTAAGTGACATTAGGGAGTGTAAATGATATGATTTTGAAAAAATAAGGGGTGTAAATGAAGATTATCAAATCAAATAGGGTCTGATTGAAATTAAAATAAATCTCAAGGGGTGTAAATGAAATTAACCCTTAATTTTTTAGGGGCTGAAATAAGCTAGAAAAAGAGGTCAGAGGAAATCACACATAAATGTGAGTGTTTAAACATCATCACTTGAAAACCCTTGGCAAGCATACAATGTTTTTTTGTTTTTGGAAAATTACAAATACCACTATAAAAGGAGGTTTAATTACAAATATAACAAGAGATCAATGATATTTACTACAGATAATCAATGTAAAGTGTTATTTTGTGAACACAAAAAAAATTATTCTGATACTTTCTAAAAATAACACTGTTTATTTTTTATTTTTCTATTATAAAAAACAAAACATTGGTGTCAAACATGTTTTTTGTTGTGAAAAATGAAAAAAAAGATCAACAACAATCAAACAGGCCCTACAGGAAATCACACATAAATGGAGTGTTTAAACATTATCACTTGAAACTCTTTGACATTAATGCAATGTTTTTTTTTAAATCCTTGATATTTTATTAAGAAGATAGGAAGTTGGAGGCTTTTACTATATTGTCAAGTAAGAGGGGGTCTCTCGTCCATTTTGAAAATTTGTTAAGAAAGAATAGAGTGGTTGATAATATTGACCAAATTTAAAGAGATTAAAGTAATAAAAGTCAAAAACGGTGCGATTTGAACAAATCTTAAGAAAGTTCGGTTTAATCACGTGCATCATAAATGTTTTTTTTATAGTAGCAAAAGGTTACGCTCAGAGGGAAGAAATTGACTACAATGAGGTATTTTCGCATGTTGTTAAACATTCCTCTATTCGGATACTTTTGGCTTTAGTAGCACAGTTTGATCTCGACTTAGCTCAACTTGATGTCAAAACTACATTTCTCCATGACACTTTGAACGAAAAGATTTACATGTCTCATCCAGATGAGTTCAAAGTTCCAGGACGTGAGAACTGGGCATGCAAATTGAGCAAGTTATTATATGGCTTGAAACAGTCCCCGAGACAATGGTACAAGCGGCTTGACTACTTCATGAAGAAACAAAAGTATATCTTCGAAAACTCTCAGATGGTACATTTGTATATTTGCTCTTATATGTAGATGATATGATGATAGCATCTAGGAGCAAGGTGGAGATCAACAGACGGAATGCTCAATTGAGCTCAGAGTTCGAAATGAAGGATCTTGGCAAAGCTAAGAAGATTCTCGGGATGGAGATCAAGCAGGACAGACAAAAAGGCACAGTGTGTTAAACACAGACGAAGTATTTGAAGAAAGTACTTCAGTCATTTGTCATTGATGGCAACACAAAATCAGTAAGCACCCCGCTGGCCTCACACTTCAAACTGAGTGCAAAGATGTCACCAACCACTGACGATCAGAAAAGGCAAATGGAGCATGTTCCATATGCAAATGTTGTTGGTGCCCTGATGTATGCAATGGTATGTATCAGACCTGATATTTCACATGATGTAAGTATGGTGAGTCGATACATGCACAATCCTGGAAAAGGCAATTGGCAAGCAGTGAAGTGAATTCTACGATACATTCATGGTACTGTAGATATCGGTTTAAAGTTCGAGAGAGAGAAGACAGTTGGTAACCATCTAGTCGGATATGTTGATTCCGACTATACTGGTGATCTTGATAAACGGCGATCTACCACTGGTTATGTCTTCACTATGGCAGGCGGACCAGTATGCTGGAGGTCAACATTACAGTCAACAGCGGCTTTGTCTACTGCAAAGGCAGATGTAACCGAAGCTTTCGAGGAAGCAATTTGACTTCAAGGACTGACTAAAGACTTGGGCAATTTTCAAGAAACCGTGAAGGTTTTTTGTGACAGTCAGAGTGCCATTTGTTTGGCAAAGAACCGTGTCCATCATAGTCGTACCAAGCATATTGATGTTCGGTTCCACTTTGTTCGAGACATAGTAAATGACGAGAACATTCTACTACAGAAGATAGGGACTGCAGATAATCCTGCAGACATGCCCACCAAAGTGGTTACAGCGATCAAGTTTCAACACTGTTTGAACTTGATCAATATCTCTTGGACTCAGAGCGCCTAACGGCGCATTGGGGGGTAACTCAATCAGAAGACTCAGTTAGTGGACTAAATCAGTAAACTCTTTCGTCATGGTGGAGATTTGTGGAACTTATGACTCAAGAGTGATGTATGTGATGACCTCAAGACCACTTGCTTAACTCAAGAAGCTTCCATGCCAGCTCTCCACACCAACTGTCTATGCCAACTCTTACATACAGATGTTCAAGAAGAAGAAAAAATGTTCACGCATGTATAAACAATGTAAAGCATTGTGACGATCATCTTTGTTTACTCCACATCCAACCCTATATATATGGGTGTCTTGATGAGTTATTGTTAAGTTCAATATCTGAGAGAAGAGAGAGCATTGTGAGGGCAGAGGATATTTCTCAGGAAAATATATTGAGTTACCCCTTCGTGGACGTACCCGTTTTTTGGGGAACCACGTATAAATCACTGTGACTATGTATTTGTGTGTGTTTGATTAGAGTTAAGGTCCAACAACATGTTCAAGGACAAAGATTGCTTCATTGCGAGACCCCACAAACGCTTACAATTGGCTTTCAGGGTCATATATTTCATATCTTCTTTGTCCAAGAAGGTTTCCAAGAACACCCGATTCCTCACCGATGCCATTCGTAGCCCGCTTTATGTCGCAATCGATATTCAACCCATTATTGATTATGACAATGGCAATGATCACGTACCCTTTTTGGCTGTCGACCAGAAGGCGCTTGCCGACCTGGTTAAAGAGAGGGGCTTTGATGGTCTCCATCAATATGGAGGAGTGAAAGAAGTTGTTGCAGTTCTTGACACAGATGAGAAGTTCGGTATCAGTGGCAACAATGATGATACCAAGCAGAGAATCGATGTGTTCGGCTCCAACACGTATAAGAAGCCTCCTGCAAAAAGATTTATCAGTTTTGTAATTGAGGCATTCAAAGATGTAACAATTATTATACTTCTAGGATGTGCAGTGCTCTATCTTGGATTTGGGATTAAGCAGCATGGGCCCAAGGAAGGGTGGTATGATGGAGGGAGCATCATTGTCGCGGTTGTGTTGGTGATTGCATCTCTGCTATCAGCAACTTTAAGCAATGCAGACAGTTTGAGAAGCTGTCGGAGGAGAGCAGCGACATAAAAGTGGAGGTAGTGAGAGACAGGCGACGACAACCCGTATCGATCTTTGAGGTCGTAGTGGGTGACATTGTGTGCTTGAATATTGGTGATCAGATTCCAGCAGACGGATTGTTCGTGGACGGTCACTCGTTGAAGGTGGGCGAATCTAGCATGACAGGTGAAAGCGACCATCTTGAGGTTAGTGAGGTTGTGAATCCGTTTCTGCTCTCGGGTACAAAGGTGACCGATGGCTACGGTCACATGCTAGTCACTGCAGTGGGCATGAACACAGCATGGGGCCAGATGATGAGCTCCATAAGCCGGGACTTGGACGAGGAGACGCGGTTGCAAGCCCGTCTAAACAAGCTGACTTCTTATATTGGGAAGATTGGTTTGTTGGTGGCATTTCTCGTGCTCGCGGTTTTGCTGATTCGGTACTTCATAGGACACACCAAAGATCAAAACGGGCAACGGGAATTTAATGGCAGCAAGACCAAAGCTGATGAGATAATGAATGTCGTGGTGCGTATCATTTCTGAAGCAGTAACAATAGTTATGGTGGCGATCCCGGAGGGTTTACCATTGGCAGTTACTCTGACTCTGGCGTACTCGATGAAGAAAATGATGGCTGACAATGCCATGGTCAGGAAACTCTCTGCCTGCGAGACAATGGGCTCAGCTACAGGCACGCTTACACTAAACCAAATGAAGTTCACGGAATTTTGGCTGGGAAAGGAGGAACTGAAGGAGATATCATCAGCAGAACTAGCTCCTAATTATCTTGGCTTGCTACAAGAAAGTATTGGTCTAAATACAACAGGAGGAGTTTATAGACCAGTACCTACTTCAACTCCTGAAATTTCTGGTACCCTGACTGAGTCGGCCATTCTCTTGGGCCGTGTTTAATTTGAAAATGGATCTCAATGAACTAAAGCAAGTTAACGAGATTCTCCATGTAGAAGCTTTCAATTCAGAGAAGAAACGAAGCGGGGTTCAAGTGAGGAGAAAAGGCGGGGAGTCGATTCATACGCATTGGAAGGGAGTTGCAGAGATGATTCTGGCAATGTGCTCAAATTATTATGGGAGAAGTGGGATGATATCAGAAATGAATGATTTTGAGAGGGTGCAGTTTGAAACAATTATTAAAAATATGGCTGCTAAAAGCCTGCGATGCATCGCTTTTGTGTGCAAAAAAATCCCACGAGAAAAGGGTAATGGAAAGCTAGAAGAAAGCGTACTCACATTATTAGGGGTCGTAGGTTTGAAGGACCCGTGTCGGCTAGGTGTTGGAGCAGCAGTAAACTCATGCAGGGATGCAGGAGTTGGCATCAAGATGATCACCGGAGACAATATGTTCACTGCAAAAGCTATAGCTATTGAAAGTGGTATTCTCAGACCCAATTAAGATTCAGACGATGCAGTAGTAGAAGGTGTAACGTTCAGAAATTACTCACAAGAAGAGAGAATGCTGAAGGTCAAGTCTATTCGCGTAATGGCCAGATCATCCCCGCTTGACAAGCTTCTGATGGTGCAATGTTTGAAGCAGAAAGGCCACGTGGTAGCAGTTACAGGTGATGGAAACAACGATGCGCCTACACTGAAAGAAGCAGATATTGGGCTCTCCATGGGGATCCAAGGCACAGAAGTGGCAAAAGAAAGCTCAGATATAATCATCTTGGAAGATAATTTCGCCTCGTTGGTGACAGTTCTGAGGTGGGGCAGGTGTGTGTATAACAACATTCAAAAGTTCATCCAATTTCAAGTCACAGTCAATGTCGCTGCCCTGGTCATCAACTTTGTTGCTGCAATATCATCTGGTGAAGTCCCACTTACTGCAGTCCAGTTTTTGTGGGTGAATCTCATAATGGATACTTTGGGTGCGCTTTAGCCTTGGCCACCGAGTTACCCACTAACGATCTCATGAAAAAGCGACCAGTCGGGCAAAAAGAACCGCTCATAACAAGAGTCATGTGGAGGAACTTGATTGCTCAGGCCTTGTATCAGGTCACTGTTTTACTGATCTTGGAGTTCAAGGGAAGCTCTATCTTTCATGTGAACGAGAAGGTTAAAGACACTCATTTTCAGCAGTTTTGTTCTCTGTCTAGTTTTTAATGAGTTCAACGTGAGGAGGTTGGAGGATAAGAACATATTTAAGGGGATACTGAAGAGCAGACTGTTTCCGGGGATTGTTGGGACGACAGTTGTTCTTCAAGTGGTTATGGTGGAGCTTCTGCATCCTGAAACAGAAAACCACAATCAGATGTCACATCGAAAACATATTCGGTTCAACTTTCAGGCAGAATTTAGGAGATAACATATTACTTTTACCTTACTGCTTTGAAGTTCTTTTTTTCTTTTAGTCTGAATAGTTTCCCTAAGGGGTTTTCTAAATTTCAGTCCTTGTAAATATTAGTAAAACTGAATGATAATGCATCTTTAGGTCTTACATAAAAGCTTTCTTTGAGAAGTATATTTTTCTTGTCTTTGCACATCATTATCCTATTATCATTTTATACTGCAAACTCAACTAATTTACATGACATTAAATTTGAAGTGATTCCTTCAACATGCAGACAGTTTATTCCTTTCAGAACAACAGAGAATGGTACGTCAAAAAGGCAGATAGAAGAATAAAAAATAAAAATAAATAAGAGACGAGGAAAGAAAGATAGAACAAACAGAAAAAGAATATCGAATGAAGAGATCTTAGGATTGATATTTTCCAAAAGATTTGCCAAAAGCAATCTCTTTTTCCTCTTCATAAAGAATGTCGCATATTTCTTTAAAATCAAAATGAATTTTCACCTAGATGATCCCTCTTAACAACGAAGATATCTAGAGTAGTGCAACTGCCAACATTATCCTCTTATCTTGATGCAAAAGCATTAGCCAGGAGCACAATAATGTGGCACTTACAAAATTCTACAGAACCATTTTATTTCCCCACCAACTCTAAGGCTTCTTTTATTGGAATAACTTCGAGGAAAATTGATTACCGAATGGAGATGGCGGTGATTGTCTCTCCTAAACTTTCAACAAAGAACAATTAGTCGGCAGAAAACCATTGCATACGATTTTCTTCCGAGGATTACAGGGAAAATAATTAGTTTTGAAACAACAAGAGCTGTTGAAAAGTAAACTGATTCATCCACATCCACAGCATCATTCAAAGCTTCATACCACATGCATGCACCAAAGGTCAAGAGTGGCTGCACAAAAAGCATGCGTGAAGATGTTTGCATGCCTATATCTACCGAAGTCAAGAATGGCGGCAAATGAAGATTTTGTTTGTCAGTTTATATATTTCATTTCTATATATACAGGTTGTATGGTAATGTATTGATTAGAAGTTAGAAGCAAAGAAAAGAAAGAAAAAGAGAGAAAAACTTTGTATTTTTGAAAGTGTGAGTTTTTGAAATAGAAGTTTGTTTCTCTTATTAATTGTGTTGATCCTGGGTAATTGAATCACCATTAGTGATTTTTCAACATGGTATCAGAGCTTGGTGAAGCTTGAGCAAGTCCAGAAGTGAAGAACAAAAACAGAGCCGAAGCTTTCAAAGCCTATTCGTGAGCTATAGGTGTTCAAACCACAAGTTTGATCATATATCTAACTTCTCCGTTCCATCAGGAACGTAACCCCGAAAATTTCAAGCCAAAAGACCACCGCACGCGCCGCCTAAAGATCGGTGAGTAAGCCCACATGCACCAGTCATCTTCAACCTCCAGCCGCACGTGACGCCCATGTGCGCCACATCAGCAAACACGTGCCATCATCACAGAGTGACACGTGTCACCTATCATTGACTGACATGTGTCATCAGCACGGCCTGCCACGTGGCACCAACCATCAGTTGGCACGTGGCCTAATTAGAGGACGACACATGTCATTGCCACGTCAGCAAAAGTTTTGAAAAATTACCAAATTGCCCCTCGTTGGTATTTTGTCCGTTTCGGACTCATTTTAAATCCGATTTGAGCAAACGAATAGTCGTTTTTTACTAAACGGAACGCTCCAGATGCAACCGTGCAGTCGGTTTGACTAGATTCAACACCGATTTTCAGAACTAAGCACCTCAAGTGCTTAAGCAAATCCGATGGCGTCCTCCAGCAATTTTTTCTAGCCCCAGCTTCTGCGACTGAACAAAGATAATTACGAGAAGTGGTGTATCCTGATGAAAGTTCTTCTAGCCTCACAAGATTTATGGGATGTGATTGATATCGGATATGGCGAACCCGAAAAAGTAGAGAATCTAAGCCAGGCCCAACAAGCAGAGCTTAAAGAAGAAAGGACAAGAAGGCGTTATATTTGCTTTATCAGAGTGTAGATTAAGCAAGTTTTGAGAAGATCTCCGCCGTCAACACCGCCAACCAAGCATGGAAAATTCTTCGTAAAGCAAATCGAGGAATTGAAAAGACGATAAAAATTAGACTTCAAGGTCTAAGGGGGGAATTTGAATTGTTGCAGATGAAGAAAAGTGAGTCAATTTCTGAGTACTTTACCATAATATTAACTATTGTGAATCAGATCAGAGGATGTGGAGAAAAAATCGAAGATGTACGTGTGCTCGAAAAGATAATGAGATTGCTCAATTCAAAATTTGAGTACGTGGTTGTAGCCATTGAAGAATCGAAGAATCTGGATGGCATGACCGTTGACGAGTTACAAGTCACGCTAGAAATCCATGAACAACAAATCAACAAGAAGAATACCTCAAACACCCCAGAGGACGAGCAAGTCCTACAGTCAAAGTTCTCAGCCAAAGAAAAAGATGGGAAAAATCACAAAGAGGTCGAGGTAGAGATCGTGGTTATCAAGGACGAGAAGATTAATTCAGAGGTGAATATGGGAGAAGAAAAGTGAAGTGTTATAACTGCAACAGATACGACCACTATGCCCGTGAATGCAGAAGAGAGCTAACAGAAGAAGATGAAAATGACGAGCATGTGTACTTTGCAAAGAAAGACACAAATGAGCTAAATGGGATGATATTGATGGCTCAATATGAGAATCATGTTAGCTGGATATTGAAAGAAGAAGCAAAGCCCAAGGAGCTCATGATTGAAGAAGAAGAAGAAGAAGAGAATGAAACAAAAGAAGTGTCACCAACAGTGCCACAAGAAGAAGTTGAAGCAGTGCCACCAACAGTGACAAAAATTGGTCTCGTACCTGACAGAAAAAAGTCAGAAGTGGATCCGGGTGAAAGATACTGGACCAGGAAGAAGTCAGAAAAAGATCCGGTTAGCTTCACCGAAGCCATTCAAGAGAAAAAATGGAAGACAGATATGGATGAAGAGACGTTCACCATAGAGAAGAAGTAGTGTAGTCCACCAAAAGACTATAAGTCAACTGGGTTGAAGTGCGTTCATAAGACGAGAAGTGAAAACAACGAAGTTCAGAGATACAAAACTCGTCAGTCCGTGAAAGACTACAAAAGAAGAAAAGTGAAACCATACAAGGTTAACAGTCTGAAGAAGTTTAGAAAAGTGAAGCCAGACAAGTTCAATAGTCTGAGGAAGAAATGTAATGCCTCGATAATGGTCCCAGGGAAACGATGTGCAGAAAAAGAAAATGGTATATCTTCAGAGTTCAGGCAAGTCGACTTGGTTCAGTTCGAGGTGTTTGTCGCTAGTCTTGGACTTGACTATGAAGAAGAGAGTCAACCATCTTTGTGCAAAACTGGACGAGAGAGGCAGAGCCAGGAGCAAAAAGGAATGCAGAAATTCCAAGACAAGTCCACAAGACTGAAGATGATGTTATGAATGCAGAAGTGTGGAGAATCAAGTTTAAGGGGGAATGTTGAAAAGTAAACTGATTCATCCACATCCACAGCATCATTCAAAGCTTCATACCACATGCATGCACCAAAGGTCAAGAGTGGTTGAACAAAAAGCATACGTGAAGATGTTTGCACGCCTATATCTACCGAAGTCAAGAATGGCGGCAAATAAAGATTTTGTTTGTCAGTTTATATATTTCATTTCTATATATACAGGTTGTATGGTAATGTATTGATTAGAAGTTAGAAGCAAAGAAAAAAAATAAAAAAAGCGAAAAGTTTTGTATTTTTTAAAGTGTGAGTTTTTGAAATAGAAGTTTGTTTCTCTCATTAATTGTGTTGATCCTGGGTAATTGAATCACCATTAGTGATTTCTCAACAAGAGCATCGTTTTTCCTTCAATTTGACAACAAACATAAGAAGAAAAATTATGTTATCACCAAAAATGGAAACAATACATAAAAAATCAAAACACACAGACAACACTTAAAATACCAAAGCAAGCATCTTAATTACAAAGAGCACAGTCGAAACTGCCATCAATGATTCGCCAAGGCATGTTGCATAAGTGCCGAGTCATAGTACTGATCCAAAAGGTTATAACTACAGGTATCCAATTAAATGTGTCGTACCATTCTGAATTATACAACCTCCAATGTTGATGCTAAGCTCCATAAATCGTAGTATCTCATCTGAAATAGAACCCGAGATTTGAGTAAGGTAGTTCTTTTCTTCTTTTGTTTTCATAAATATAATTTTAAGCAAGCAAAGCTGCCAACTGTTACCATCGAGAGCATTGACAGATTTACTATTCACAGCCCCCACTGGATTTTTTTTGTTGACATATTTTTCCTGAAAATTTGTCATATTTATGCTTATGTCCCCACTGAAATAGAATTTTTTTTGATAATGCCCCTACTAAAATTTAGAATTTCACTTATCTGCCCTTGGTAAGAAAAAAATTTCAAATCCGCCCCCACTCATGTAAAATTCTAGATCCGTCACTAACTGAGAGTATCTCCCCTAGCTACGTAAATCATATATACCCTTTCAGGCTATTATTTTGGGCATGAAATAACAATTTCTTAACATTTGTGTAGGTTACCTATCAAAAAAGAGAGAGAGACTCCCACTTTGGCTACCTTAACTGAAAATCACTTACATATAGTTCCTAAATCCACATCCTTACATAACATTTCTAACTTAAAATTGTAGGAGACCATCACAAAGTGAAAAATCCCTCCAAAAAAAATTCTAACTTAGAATTGTAGGAGACCTTCACAAAAACTGAAAAGTCCCTCTAAAAATTGGCGTATGCTGCTATTTGCAGCGAGCACACGGTATTCATTAGTAAAAGGCGAAAGAATAGTTCGCTTTGTGCTCACTGCGCGGCTGCATGGTCTGAACCTAAGGTAGGCTGCTTCTTAAATAGCTACTCTGTCTCTCAAGCCTCCAACTTCTAGTGGATGTGGGAGTAATAGAATACCAAGTGAATTTCACTCACAAATCACAATTAATTTTTATGCACTTGGACGACCTGCTATTAATTAGCAACTTCCTTTTTCTACATCAGCTATCAGAATTCTAAATGCTTCAGATTGATCTTTTAGACATCCACTCCTTCCATTTTCATCATGAATTTTGCTACATCTTGTATCTCTGCCTTACCCACAGGGCCACAGCAGAAGTTACATTGATGCTTATATACACGAGGCGCATATATATATACATATATATATATGTAGGGTAAATTACTCTGACCTCCCCTGAGGTTTTGTATAATTACTCTAAGATTAAAGTTTGTATAAATTTACTTTGACCCCTCCTGTAAAATTAATATTACACTAACATTTTTGTGCATTTACTAAAATACTCATATCTTGAAGTGTTTTAAATTGAAGTAATTTATGATTTGCATGTCTAATGTCCTCCTATTATTTAAAATACTAAAATACCCTTCATTTGACACTATCCAAAACATCCTTATCACTTCGCAAACAAGTTGGTGAGGTTATTTCAATATTTTTGCCTCTCAAGGATACTTTTGGGTTTTAATATATTTGTTCTTTCTTCATTTAATAAAGTTAATTTCATTTGATAGTAAGGTTACCCAAACCAAAGTTAACAAAAGCTTAACGTAATTTTATGTCAGAGTAAATTACTTCAATTTATAGCACTTAATTTAGGGGTACTTTAGTAAATGCATAAAAATGTTACTGTAATATTAATTTTACAAGGGAAGTCAGAGTAAATTTACACAAACTTTAATCTGAGAGTAATTATGCAAAATCTCAGGGGAGGTCAGAGTAATTTACCTATATATTATATATATTAGATGTGTTGTGTATATATGCCAAAGAGAAGAAGTATTGAAGATATTTTGAAACTATTTCTAAAATATATAGACCTCACATAAGCAATTGAATTGTTTGAGTCCAAATGTTGTAGATTTTCATGAAGTTCCAGAACATATTTTTGCTTCCACCTTTATAACTACAAATAATTTCTCAATTTTATGCCTCATTACTTAAAGGGTGACTAATAGTACAAAGCCCCAAATAGTCAAAGACAACATAACACTTTGTTTAGCAGAATAATGGAATAACAAAAACTAAGTGGAAAATGCATTTTAAGTGCAAATTCATGATATTTTAAGTTTCCCAATGCAATTCCAAATGCAATTATGCAAATTACACATATACACACACATATATATATAAACTAAACATGACCCAATTTTTAACTTAATGCAAAAACCCTATTGATAAAAATATATCGTTATGAAAAAGAATACTTATTTGAGACAGCAGTACTTGAACAATAAAACAAATGATTAATATAGTGACCCTTTAAGTTAAACATTTGATCAGTTAACCTAAGCAAGTGGCTTCGTCAATGTGTAAATGAGTGCACACATTGAAACTTAGAAGCCACTTGCATGTGTATATATAGTATATACACACTATACATATATTTGTATATATATGTGGGTGTGTAGATAAAATATATAAACATATATACATATACATATGTATAGAGAGAGAGAGAGAGAGAGAGAGAGAGATTGTACCTCCCTTCGAAAGGTCATTGACAGTGAGGACCCAGAAAAGAGATGATTGTAGGGCCTGAAATGTGGATAATTGTTTTGAATTTCTAGGGTTTTTCGAATGAGGGGACAAGACGAATGTGTGGTCGCTGTGATTGCCTTCCTCCATTTGGGTTTTTGGAGTCGAATCGGGTTAAAACCCAATACGTCATGAATAGATTTGTGGGTTAATTTTGTGGGTCCCGAAATAAACAAGAGAATGCCTTTTTTATTATTATTAAATTATATTTTGACCTTTCAAGATATGATATATGACACTCGCACCCCCTGTTGTTTGGATAATTATAATTTCACTCTCTCTAATTCAATTTAGGGAGTTGTGAAATTACTTATCTACACATGATTATTTTTCATGTCTTTGCATTTAGTTGAAGGTATTTTAGACATTTTACCTCTGCAAAAGTGATGACGTAAGGATTGACTAAGTTTGACAACGCTAAAAGTTCAACTGAGAGGAGGATTTGTTACAACTGACAAACTTGAGGGGATCTAGCTGTAATTATCCAAACAATAAAGAGTGTGGGTGTAATATATCATATCTTTAAAGGGGGTGTAATTATAATTTACTCGAGTTATTGACATAAAACTCCCTTCAGGTTTTCAAATATCATCAAATACCCCCTTACCCTATCAATAAACTCCCTACACTTTAAAAAATTTAATCAATTACCCCCTTCTGTTACCCGGTGAAGCCTTGAGGTGTGATGTGGCATGCCAATGTGACATGGGAGGATGACACAGTGACATAAGTCCAACTTTGGAAGTGGGGCTTAAGAGTGTTGGAAAATTGCCGGAATTTAATTATAGCATCATTGTGACCTAAGAGGATGATCTGCCAAAGGATTTTTGATTTGAAGGTTAGGAAGATTAAATATGGCCAATATGACTCCTCAAGCATGGCTGATATTTGTTTTGATTACAGCTGTAATAATGTTTTCTGCATATATAGGGAGGGGTGTGTTCCTGACCCAAGAGAACATTCAACCACTATAGCAAGGCCATGACAAGCCTTGGCTAAGGCACGTATATAGGAGCTTGTTGGCTTGTTTTGACATGGTTCGGTGACACGATTGGTGAGATGGCTTGGTGCTAACACGGTGCGCTGTGATGGAGCACGCATGGCCTGGCAAACCATGTGTGCATGCCCACGAGTGTGCCAATTTGCCTTTGGCAAGGTGATGCCTTAGTTTGGCATGCACTGATGTGTATGCAATGCACTTGGTTCGGCAAGTCATGTGCACACCAAGCTTTGGCTATGCCAACTTGTCCTTGGGGTAAGGTTGTGACACGAAAACAAGCAATGATTGGTACAGGCTGGTTCAAGACATAGGCATGGCGCGACATGACCTATGTGCCAAGGCATTGAGGAACCAAGAGATCGGTGTGGCTAGGTGCATGCTTGCTAGAGATGACATTGCTCTCAAGTTCGCGTAGGCTTGAGAAGAGTTAGGATAAGGCATTTGGCTCAGCAAAAGCAAACATTGGGCATTGTCGGCTCATGTTTGTCATAGATGGCTCATGATGGTGCAACATGACTCAGACTTGTGTAAGTCTGGTCAAGGCATGGTGTGGCTCAGACAAGGCAGTTGAGCAGTTTAAAGACACACAACCACCAAAAGGCATGTGGCATTGCAGAAGAGTGCCACAACATATATACAGTTGAGAAGGAAACTATGCAATTGGTGTTGGCAGCTTCTGATTGATGTCAACACAGCCTAAGTGAATGGAGCTGTCATCTACATCAAATAGGCAGTTTTGAGTTTATGCCTATATAGGCACATGTATAGCATTTTGTATAGGCAGATTCAAGTTTCAGGAAGAAGTGTTTGTGTGAATGTTGTAGTGTGGCATGAGTGAGAGGAATCCTTTATACTATTTGTGTTTATAGTAAAAAGTTGGAAACCATTAATTATGGTTTCTATAAATTGTGAGTGTTGCTTGTTTATATTGCATTCATATATACTGTGTGTGTGGTGTAAACACTTAGTGTTATTGTCCAGGCATTGAGTGTGTGAGTGGCTGAACCAAAGTCAGAACAAAGAGTGTCCTTGAGTCTGATTTGGTGCCATCATAAAGCAAAAATTCGTGGTGAAAATTGACCCCTGTGACACCTTCCACCATGACTTAGGTCTTAACATGTCAATTTTTTTCCTATTTTGCTCTTGAAGCATATTAGAATGATGTTTTAATTGTTTTATTCATAAATTACCCTTAATGCTACAGCTGCACAAAGAATCGAAGAACCGAACCGAAACCGATAGTATGGTTTGGTTCCAAGGTGATTCGATTCAGTTCCGATTCTGAAAATTAAAAAATTAAATTTTTTTATTCGGTTATAGTTTTTAACCATAACCGAACCGGACCGGAAACGGAATGATTTTTTTTATAATTTTTTCATTTGTATTATATTTTTACTTATATATAATTTAAAAATTATGAATTAATAGTTATAGGGTTAAATTTGTATGGAATGTAATTTTTAAATAGTTATTTTCGTTTTCCTAATAGTAATAAGGTTATGATTTTCCTTACAATTTCAGTCCTAATATAATTATGACCTAAATGAGAAAAATATTACCTAAATAGAAAAAGATTTGGTAAAATAAAACAATATGATTCAGGTTGATCGATCAAATTTCCTTCAACAATTAATTTTCAATTTTCAAACAATTCAAGTTTTGATAAAATAAAATTTGATCAATCAACCTGAATCATATTATGTTTGATAAAAAAATTTATCACATGGACTTTTAACATTGGTCAACCTGAGCTAACAGGTCAAGCCTATTTAAATATTGCCTTGATCAACACTCAAAAGCAAGGAATTCAATGTCCGGTATCTGTTGGCAATAATTTTCATGTATATATATATTCTTTGTATAATAATAATTATCCTAAGAAATTATCCATATGATTTATGAAGTGTGTCAGACACACAGCCACTTACTGACTAGGTATGAGTCAATTTTTATTAGTGTTGTTAAATGTACGAGACTACAAGTCTACGAGTCAATGTTTGTTTCCTAGAAATTGGATGACTCGAACCAAGTTGTAACGTTTATTTTTGCTTGTAATCTCATCTTATACACTAGGGTCCGAGGGTCCAAATTTTTTTTCTTTTATATATGTTTTATTTTAAAAAAATATATTAGTACTTTTATAATTTTTTAAAGAATTTATTTAATTTCTCGGCCTAATTCAAGGGCTTTATTTTTTATTTTTAAATATATATTTTACTATTAATCCCCAAAAAAAATAAAATTTGTTTAACAGTCCATTTGTACTAAATTTTCAAACCCAATTTCACAATTTTGGGCTCTAAAATTTTATATTTCAATTACTATAAACTAAAAAAAAATAAAAAATCTCAAATTTTCAACTTAGTGAAAATAAACTCTAATTCAAATCAAATTATTATCCTGATTAGATATAAAGATTTTTCTCGCAATTGCACAATGTTTGGTGACTACACTTAAGGTTCTCGTCATTGTCACACTCACACGACGACAATAATTTTTCACACATTATACTTAAGAAGCGATTACTGCACTTCCACAACAATAACATCAAGATGGAAGTTGTTTTTTTATTTTTAAATATTAATATATTTAATGCGTTCTTTAGTAATTTGTTTTGCACTTATCATTTTTTAAGTGCGTGAAGTCTTACATCTAAAGGGGTCTCATATTTGCTCTCGCCTAGGGACCCAATCTATTTTCGGAATTTCAGGGCCGACCCTGTATACACGTAATTATATTATATACACAATAACCTAAAAATTGGGTCATTTAGTTTTCATAGTGGACATTATTGGGCCTATCTAGGTTTGTTACGTTTTTAGAAAGTATCGATATCGTTATTTAACACCGATACTCATTCGGTACTTAATTTTTAAGACCGATAGTGCCCGAGTCCATTAGACTACTACCACGCCCATACTCTCTTTCTCTTTCTACCACTTTCCTCTCTCCATTACTATCACTTTTCCTCTCAACAAATACATATAAAATAAAAATAAAAACTATATAAATAATATTTTAATCAAAATTATATAAAATCAAAATCAAAATAAAAAAATAATTGATTAACTATATCGATTAAAGGGTCCCTTGGTACCCAAATCTAGGGGTGCACACGCTTTGGTTCGCTTTCGATTCCGACCGAAACCGGAATCGAACAGATACTTTCGGTTCCTTAAAAATGAGAACCGGAACCGAACCATTAATTTTGATTCAAATATTAATATATTCACGGTGCGGTTCACTTTCGATTCCGACTGAAACCGGAATCTAACCGACACTTTCAGTTCTTTAAAAATGAGAACTGGAACCGAACCGTTAATTTTGATTCAAATATTAATATATTTAATTTCGATTAAAATATTTTAATAAAGTATTGGCTCGATTCCGATTTTGGTCACCATCGTGACCCTTGAAATAGCTCTGCAGAGAGCTTGAGATGATCTGTTACCTTGGCTAATGACTCTGAGGCTTGTCCATTTAAACTTCAGTTACACTTTTTATATATATATATATATCTGAATTTTATATATTTTTTAGAATTTTATATGTTTTTCGAATTTTATATATTGTTTACGAAATTTATATATTTGTTTCGAATTTTATATGTTTTTTTTTTAAGTTTATATGTTTCTTTCGAATTTTATATAATTTTTTTAAATTTTATATGTTTTTTCAAATTTTATATATTTTTTACGAATTATATATATATTTTCGAATTTTATATGTTTTTTTAGAATTTTATAAAAAAAATTAAATTGTAATTTTCGTAATATATATATTTTGTAATAAAGGGTGAAAGTGTAATTAATAAATAAGAAGGGATGGAAATGTATTTTTATATTATAACTAAGGGGTAAAATACATGTTTTAAATAGTTTGGGGGGTGGTTTTTAGATTAGGGGGTTTCCTGCCCTTTACCCTTAAAAAAAAAATAGAGGGGGGCGTGGAGTGTGTAAGCTTTATCATGCACTCTTGTAAAATTATGTAACTATTTTTCTTGAAAACTTGTAAAATTATCATGCTCTTCGGTCTCAAATATATATATATGCATGATGTAATATCCAAGATTGTAAATTTGTTTCAATTTCACCGTGTGAATTCTCAACTAATTCAATAAAACTTTCTCACTATTAAAACTAATATACATTGGGAATACCAAACCCTAACAAACTTCATACAATCTGAACTACTATACTAGGAAGGTTCTTAGCAACTGCATATTGATATTCACATATCACAATAAGTGTATGTGCGTGTAAGAGAGAGAAACCTCTCAAAACCAAATTCTCTCCCTATATATATATGGTATCTCAGTGAAACCCTAATCCTTATAAACTTACATTAAATACACAGAAAATTCCAGGTAGGTACAGTGAGATTTCATATACACGCGTTTAAAAACTTCTATATAGACTCAATAACACCTACAAACCTCATATCTGATCATATACTAACCAGGTCAAGACTTTGTTCTTCTTCTTCTTCCCTATTCAACCTTTTGTTCTTCCTCATTATTCCTCATACAAACTATTGTTAAACACCTTGATACAACCATGTTCAAGGACAAGGATTGCTTTATTGTGAGATCCCACAAACGCTGGCGATTGGCTTTCAGGGTCATATATTTCATATCCTGTTTGTCCAAGAAGGTTTTCAAGAACACCCGATTCCTCACCGACGCCATTCGTAGCCCGCCCTATGTCGCAATCGATATTCAACCCATTATTGATGATGACAATGGCAATGATCACGTACCATTTTTGGCCATCGACCAGAAGGCTCTCGCCGACCTGGTGAAAGAGAGAGACTTTGATGGTCTCCATCAGTATGGAGGGGTGAAGGCAGTAGCAGCAGTTCTTGAATCAGATGAGAAGTTCGGTATCAGTGGCAACAATGATGATACCAAGCAGAGAATCGATGTGTTCGGCTCCAACACGTACAAGAAGCCTCCTGCAAAAAGTTTTATCAGTTTCGTGATCGAGGCATTCAAAGATATAACAATTATTATACTTCTAGTGTGTGCAGTGCTTTCTCTTGGATTTGGGATTAAGCAGCATGGGATCAAGGAAGGGTGGTATGACGGAGGAAGCATCGTGGTTGCGGTCGTGTTGGTAGTTGCAGTCTCTGCTATCAGCAACTTTAAGCAGAGCAGACAGTTTGAGAAGCTGTCGGAGGAGAGCAGCGACATAAAAGTGGAGGTAGTGAGAGACGGGCGGCGACAACCAGTATCGATCTTCGAGGTTGTAGCGGGTGACATTGTGTGCTTGAAGATTGGTGATCAGATTCCAGCAGACGGATTGTTTGTGGACGGTCACTCATTGAAGGTGGACGAATCTAGCATGACGGGTGAAAGCGACCATGTTGAGGTTAATGAGGTTGCAAACCCGTTTCTGCTATCTGGGACAAAGGTGACGGATGGGTACGGTCACATGCTAGTCACTGCAGTGGGGATGAACACAGCGTGGGGCCAGATGATGAGCTCGATAAGCCGGGACTTGGACGAGGAGACACCGTTGCAAGCCCGTCTCAACAAGTTGACTTCTTATATTGGGAAGATTGGTTTGTTGGTGGCGTTTCTCGTGCTCGTGGTTTTGCTGATTCGGTACTTCACAGGACACACCAAAGACCAAAACGGGCAACGCGAATTCAATGGCAGCAAGACAAAAGCTGATGAGATAATGAATGTCGTGGTGCGTATCATTTCTGCAGCAGTTACAATAGTTGTGGTGGCGATCCCGGAGGGTTTGCCTTTGGCTGTTACTCTGACTCTGGCGTACTCGATGAAGAAAATGATGGCTGACAATGCCATGGTCAGGAAACTCTCGGCCTGCGAGACGATGGGTTCAGCTACAACAATCTGCACGGACAAAACAGGCACGCTTACACTAAACCAGATGAAGGTTACGGAGATTTGGCTGGGAAAAGAGCAATTGAAGGAGACGTCATCAGCAGAACTAGCTCCTAATTTTCTTGACTTGCTACAAGAAGGTATTGGTTTAAATACAATAGGAGGAGTTTATAGACCAGTACCTACTTCAACTCCTGAAATTTCTGGTAGTCCGACTGAGTCGGCCATTCTCTCTTGGGCCGTGTTTGATTTGAAAATGGATCTCGATGAACTAAAGCAAGTTAACGAGATTCTCCATGTAGAAGCTTTCAATTCAGAGAAGAAACGAAGTGGGGTTCTAGTGAGGAGAAAAGGCGGGGAGTTGAGTCATACGCATTGGAAGGGAGCTGCAGAGATGATTCTGGCAATGTGCTCAAATTATTATGGGAGAAGTGGGATGATATCAGAAATGAATGATTTCGAAAGGGTGCAGTTTGAAACAATTATTAAAAATATGGCTGCTAAAAGCCTGCGATGCATCGCTTTTGCATGCAAAAAAATCACAGGAGAAAGTTCACAGGGTAAAGGAAAGCTAGAAGAAAGCGGACTCACATTATTAGGTCTGGTGGGATTGAAGGACCCGTGTCGGCCAGGTGTTGGAGAAGCAGTGAAGTCATGCAGGGATGCTGGAGTTGACATCAAAATGATCACCGGAGACAATATTTTCACTGCAAAAGCAATAGCTATTGAAAGTGGTATTCTCAAACCCAATGAAGATTCAGACTATGCAGTAGTAGAAGGTGTAACGTTCAGAAATTACTCACAAGAAGAGAGAATGCTGAAGGTTGAGTCTATCCGCGTAATGGCCAGATCATCCCCGTTTGACAAGCTTCTGATGGTGCAGTGTTTGAAGCGAAAAGGCCATGTTGTAGCTGTCACGGGTGATGGAAACAACGATGCACCCGCACTCAAAGAAGCAGATATTGGGCTTTCCATGGGGATCCAAGGCACAGAAGTGGCAAAAGAAAGTTCAGATATAATCATCTTGGATGATAATTTCGCCTCCTTGGTGACAGTTCTGAGGTGGGGCAGGTGCGTGTACAACAACATTCAAAAGTTCATCCAATTTCAACTCACAGTCAACGTCGCTGCCCTGGTCATCAACTTTGTTGCTGCAATATCATCTGGTGAAGTCCCACTTACCGCAGTGCATCTGTTGTGGGTAAATCTCATAATGGATACTTTGGGGGCTTTAGCCTTGGCCACCGAGTTACCCACAAATGATCTCATGAAAAAGCCACCCGTGGGGCGAACTGAACCACTCATAACAAGAGTCATGTGGAGGAACTTGATTGCTCAGGCCTTGTATCAGGTCACTGTCTTACTGATCTTGGAGTTCAAGGGAAGCTCTATCTTTCGCGTGAATGAGAGGGTTAAGGACACAATCATTTTCAATAGTTTTGTTCTCTGTCAAGTTTTTAATGAGTTCAACGCGAGGAGGTTGGAGGATAAGAACATATTTAAGGGGATACTGAAGAGCAGACTATTTCTGGGGATTGTTGGGACGACAGTTGTTCTTCAAGTGGTTATGGTGGAGCTTCTAAAGAGGTTTGCTAGTACCGAAAGGCTGAATTGGGGCCAATGGGGTGCATGTATTGGTATTGGTGTGATGTCGTGGCCTATTGGTTGGCTTGTCAAGTATATTCCAGTCTCCCGTAAACACCCACACAGCCTTCCAACATATAGTGCTTCTGCATCCTGAAACAGAAAACCACAATCAGGTGTCACATTGAAATCATATTTGGTTCAACTTTCGGGTAGAATTTAGATGACAACCTTTACTTTTAGCTTATTGCTTTAATGTTTTTTTTCATTTAGTCCGAATAGTTTCCCTAAGTGGTTTTATGAATTTCAGTTCTTGTAAATATTGATATAACTAAATGATAATGCATCTTCAGGTCTTGCATATAACCTTTCTTTTAGAAGTGGTTTCCTTTTCCTCAAATTTCTTGCTTCATTTGTACACTTAATTATTCTATTATCATTTTATAATGCAAATTTCACTGATGTACAATACGTCAAATCTGAAGTGATTCCTTAGACATCCAGACAGCTTCTTCCTTTAGGAAGAGCATAGAATGGTCCATCAAAAAGGGCAAATTCAAAAACCAAAAATTTAAATAAAATAGAAAAGGAAAGGAAAGAAAGAAAAGAAATGAAAACAAATATTGATATTTTCCAAAAGATAGTGTTTAGAATGTTGACCTAAACAAGTTTTCCCCAAACCTATCCCTCCCTCTTCTCCATAAAGAATGCCACATAAAAATCAAAATGACTTTTCAACTAGATGATCCCTCTTAACAACAACGATACCTACATTAATATTGCAGCTATCCTACATCATCCTCTCTTCTTCATGCAAAAGTATTAGCCAGGAGCATAACAATGTGGCACTAAGAAAATTTTCCAGAACAATTCTGTTTTAGGCTTCTTTTATTGAAATAACTTAGAGGAAAATTGATTGCCGAATAGACATGGTGATAGACACATATGAGCATCATCAATTCAAGTGATTGCCTTCCGTAATCTTTCAACACAGAACCATTACTCGGCAGAAAACAACGGCATACAATTTTCTTCTGAGGATTACAGTGAAAAAAATTCAGTTTCAAAAGAAATAGAGGATCATTCTTCCTTCATTTTGACTTAAGCCATAAGAAAAAACATTCTGTTATGAGCAAAAATGGAGAGAATACATAAACAAAAAAATCAACACACAAACAACGCTAAAAAAGACTGAAGCAAGCATCTTAAATACAAAGAGTACAGTCGATACTACCATCAATGATTCAACAAGGCATGCTGCATAATCGTCGAGTCATATTACTGATCCAAAAGATTGTAAGTTTGTAACAACAGGGAAGCCTCGCAAGCTATGCATTAAATTAAATGCATCTTACCATTCCGAATTATACGACCTCCATTACTGATGCTAAGCTACATAAATCATATCTCATACGACTTATAGGACAAAAATTTGTTAAGCTAGTTCTCTGTTGAAAGATAAACTTGACATATCCACATGAATGCAAAGGTCAAGAAATGCTGCACCAAACACCATGCTTAAACCTACCAACACCATGCGTGAGAATGGCACGCCTATATCCACCGAAGTCAAGAATGACGGCAAATGGTGATTTGTGTTTTGTCTTGTCTTATACTTATGTCTATATATACAGGTTGTATGGTAATGTATTAAGTAGAAGTTAGAAGCAAAGAAAAAAAAGAAAAGACAGAAAAGCTTTGTATTTTGAAAGTGTGAGTTTTGAAATAAAAGAGTTTTTCTCTCATTCATTGTGTTGATTCTGGGTAAATGAATCACCATTAGTGATTTCTCAATATGGTATCAGAGCTTGGTGAAGCTTGAGCAAGCCCAGAAGTGAAGAACAAAAACAGAGCCGAAGGATTCAAATCCTATTCGTGAGCCATATGTGTCCACATCACAAGTTTAAGCACATATCTAACTTCTCCGTTCCAGTAGTAACGTAACCTCAAAAATTTCAGGCCAAACCACCCCCACACGCGCCCTCACGCGCCACCTAAAGAGAGGCGAGTGAGTCCCACGCTCAGTGCACGCGCCAGTCATCTTCAACCTCCAGCCGTGCGTGACCCCCACGCGCGCACACGCCCCACGCACTTGACACGTCATCAGCCACGTGGCCCAACAATCAGTTAACACGTGTTCCAATCCGAAGCCGACACATGGCAATCCTAATATTCTGCCACGTCATCAGAAGTTTGTGAATTTACAAATTTGCCCCTCCTCTCTATTTTGCCTGTTTCGGGCTCATTTTAACTCCGATTTGAGCAAACGAAGAGTCGTTCTTGACTAAACGGAACGCTCCGGATGCAACCATGCAATCGGTTTGACCAGATTCAACACCGATTATCAGAAATAAGGACCTCAAGTGCTTAAGCAAATCTGATGGCGTCCTCCAGCAATTTTTTCCAGCCCCAACTTCCGCGACTGAACAAAGATAACTACGAGAAGTGGTGTATCATGATAAGAGTCCTTTTAACCTCACAAGATTTGTGGGATATGATTGATACCGGGTATGACGAACCCGAAGAAGTAGAGAATCTAAGTCAGGCCCAACAGGCCGAACTTAAAGAAGAAAGACGAAAGGACAAGAAGGCATTATATTTGCTTTATCAGAGTGTAGATGAAGCAAGTTTTGAGAAGATCTCCGTCGTCAACACCGCCAACCAAGCATGGGAAATTATTCGTAAAGCAAATCGAGGAATTGAAAAGACGATAAAAATTAGACTTCAAGGTCTAAGGGGAAAATTTGAATTGTTGCAGATGAAGGAAAGTGAGTCAATTTTTGAGTACTTTACACCAGAATATTGACTATTGTGAATCAGATAAGAGGATGTGGAGAAAAGATCGAAGATGTACGTGTGCTCGAAAAGATAATGAGATCGCTCAATTCAAAATTTGAGTACGTGGTTGTAACCATTGAAGAATCGAAGAATCTGGATGGCATGACCGTTGACGAGTTACAAGTCACGCTAGAAATCCATGAACAACGAATCGACAAGAAGAATTCCTCAAGTACCCCAGAGGATGAGCAAGTCCTGCAGTCAAAGTTCTCAGCCAGAGAAGAGAGATGGGGAAATTCACAAAGAGGTCGAGGTAGAGATCGTGGTTATCAAAGACAAGAAGATGAATTCAGAGGTGAAGATGGGAGAAGAAAAGTGAAGTGTTATAACTGCAACAGATACGACCACTATGCCTGTGAATGCAGAAGATAGCTAACAGAAGAAGATGAAAATGACGAATATGTGTACTTTGCAAAGAAAGACACAAATGAGCTAAACGGAATGATATTGATGGCTCAATATGAGAATCCTGTTAGCTGGATATTGAAAGAAGAAGCGGAGCCCAAGGAGCTCGTGATTAAAGAAGAAGAAGAGAATGAAGAAGAAGAAGTGACACCAACAGTGCCACAAGAAGAAGTTGAAGCAATGCCACCAACAGTGCCACAAATTGCTCCCGTTCTTGACAGGAAGAAGTCAGAAGTGAATCCGGGTGAAAGATACTGGACCAAGAAGAAGTCAAAAGAAAATCCGATTAGCTTCACCGAAGCCATTCAAGGGAAGAAATGGAAGACAGATATGGATGAAGAGATGTTCACCATAGATAAGAAGCACTGTAGTCCACCAGAAGACAATAAGTCAACTAGTTTGAAGTGCATCCATAAGACGAGAAGTGGAAAAGGCGAAGTTCAGAGATACAAAACTCGTCTGTCTGTGAAAGACTACAAAAGAAGAAAAGTGAAACCAGACAAGGTTAACAGTCTGAAGAAGTTTAGAAAAGTGAAGCCAGACAAGTTCAATAGTCTGAGGAAGAAATGTAATGTCTCGGTAATGGTTCCAGGAAAAGGAAGTGCGGGGAAAGAAAATGGTGTCTCTTCAAAGTTCAGGCAGGTCGACTCGGTTCAGTTCAAGGTGTTTGTCGCTAGTCTTGGACTTGACTATGAAGAAGAGAGTCAACCATCTCTGTGCAAAACTGGAAGAGAGAAGCAAAGCCAGGAGCAAAGAGGAATGCAGAAATTCCAAGACAAGTCCACAAGACTGAAGATGGTGTTAGGAATACAGAAGTGTGGAGAATCAAGTTTAAGGGGGAATGTTGAAAGATAAACTTGACATATCCACATGCATGCAAAGGTCAAGAAATGTTGCACCAAACACCGTGCTTAAACCTACCAACACCATGCGTGAGAATGTCACGCCTATATCCACCGAAGTCAAGAATGATGGCAAATGGTGATTTGTGTTTTGTCTTGTCTTATACTTATGTCTATATATACAGGATGTAGGGTAATGTATTAAGTAGAAGTTAGAAGCAAAGAAAAGAAAGAAAAAAGATAAAAGCTTTGTATTTTGAAAGTGTGAGTTTTGAAATAAAAGAGTATTTCTCTCAATCATTGTGTTGATCCTGGGTAAATGAATCACCATTAGTGATTTCTCAACATTCTCTACCTCTTTTGTTTTTGAAAATATAATTTTAAGCAAGCATAGCTGCCAACTGTTACCACCAAGATATCTTCTCTACCTTTTAAAGTGGAGGTTTTGGGTACGCAAGTTACTTGCGGGAATCAAATATGTTTATGTATGTATATAGCTGCAAAAAGTTCATGGTTAAGATATTCACCCCTCCTGTTTTCAGTAAATCAATTTTAGTATTTTTCTTCCCCAGCAATAGCAGAAATTAGTTGGTCCTATAAACGTAACAACAATAAATAAATAAATAAAAGCGATAACAAAAGTAATAACATTAAATCGAATGAAAAATCACAAAACTGCTCCAAAACAAGGTTACAGTCTAAAAAGTTGATTGGAAACTTATGGTGTATAAACATGGGTACACTAATGTTAACAATGATTGAGTGCCCAAGAAGGAATTCCCTAGAATAAAATATCATATATCAGAATTTTATTGTGTTTTTAAATAGTATATAATTTTCATATTTATATCAGATTTTATGTATGTTAAGTGGTATAGAATTTTTCATATTATTATTAGACCTTATTGTCTTATAGTACTTTATTGCGGGGATAAATATTGCAATAATAACTTAGTGCTTTCATAGTATACTTGGAACTAGTTCTGATTATTTTCAAGGTATTATATCTCGAGTGCATTAACCACCAACCCATCGGGTAGTAGAAAAAAAAAAACCCATAGTTGCCAAACCACCAGGTTCTATAACTTCATTTGCTTCACCATCTATATTTACTCCAATTATTAACTCTAGTTATCGGATAGTAACAGCTTTCAGATTATTGGACCAGCTTCAATAACTTCATTTACTCTAGCTTCATATGGACCAGCTTCTGTAACTTCATGCCCCGGCTTAATTTATCTCTCTAGATGTTATGTTCAATTTTTCATACAGTTGGGGGAATGATGGATTCATTTTCTGTAACAAACTTCATACCGTTTATGTAATTTACTTATCAGAAAGAGATAGAGACACCCACTTAGGAATTAAGACGGACTACCTTAATTGAAAAATCAGTTATAACTACTTCCTAAATCCACATCCTTACACAACATTTCTAACTTCAAATTGTAGGAGACCTTCACAAAGTGAAAAGTCCCTCCAAAAATTGGCGTGCTATTTGCGGCGAGCACACGGTATTCTTTAGTAAAAGGCGAAAGAATAGTTCGCTTTGTGCTCACCGCGCGGCTGCGTGTTCTAAAGTGAAGGTATGCTGCTTCTTAAATAGCTACTCCATCTCTCAAGCCTCTAACTTTTAGTCGATGTGGGACTCCTAGAATACCAAGTGAATTTCACTCACAAGTCGCAATTAACTATTATGCACTCGGACGACCTGCTATTAATTAGCAACTTCCTTCTTCTACATCCGCTATCATTAATCCAAATGCTGAAAATGCTTCAGATTGATCTTGTAGACATCCACTCCTTCATCATGCTGTATTACATCTTGCATCTCTGCCTAACCCACACCAGAAGACACATTGATGCCTATAGACACGAGTGCGCGCGCGCGTGTATATATATATATATATTAGATGTGTTCTGTAAATATGCCAATGAAAAGAAGTATTGAAGATTTATTGAAATTATTTCTGAAATATTTAGAGGTCACATAAACAATTGAATTGTTTGAATCCAAATGGTGTAGATTTTTATGTTCTTCCTGAACATATTTTCACTTCCATTTTTCTAATTTGAAAAAGTATTTTACAATTTTATTGCCCCAGACTATAATATAAAGTCCCAAAATAGTCTAAGACAACACTTTGTTGAGCTGAGTAAAATTACAAAAACCGAGTCTATTTACAATTTTTTATGCAAAGTCAAAATGGCATTTCCTTTAAATGTAGTAATTGCCCATTCACAGATGGCGTTTCCTTGAAATGTAGTACTTGCCCATTCACAGTAGTCCCATTCAAATATATTCAGGGGCAGAGCTATGTTATATGGCCCCCCAATTTTTTCCGAAAATTCTTTTCGCTACCCATAAAAATATATATTTTATGCATAAATCCATTAAAAATTACATATGACCCCATCTAAGAAATTTTACAATTTTCTTTAGTCAGCCCACAAAATTATATATTTTATAAATAAGTTTATAAAAAATTACATATGCCCCCTATATATTTTTCATGGCTCCGCTCCCGCATATATTCTCTTACAACTTATATCAGATTATCAATTATTCACTGCGCAATATATATGTATATATATAAAGTAAATTTAACCCAATTTTTAACATAATGAAAAGACTAGATATTGACAATATATCATTATAAAGAACAATACTTTAAACTTTGAGTCAGCCTAGAATAAAAGATCAACGTAGCATAGTCGATGTGTAAAGGAATATTGCACACATTGAAAGTGAGAAACCACATGCAAGTGTACATATTTATACATATACATGTATGTGTTTGGTGTGTGACTGTGTGTATATATATTTGTATATCTATATGCAGAGAGAGAAAGTAATTGTACCTCCGTTCGAAAGCTCATTGACAGAGGGGACCCAGGAAAAATATGATTGTACGGCCTGAAAATTGAATAATTTTGTGAATTTCTAGGGTTTTTGAAGGAGGGGACAAGACTAAAATGTCTGGTCGCTGTGGAGTAGATTTATACACCACCGTATACGACTGGTGTATAACAATACCTTCCTAAAATTGGGTGTTTCTTGTAGGGGCGAATCGGGTTGACCCGATGCACAATGGATAGAGTTGTGAGCTATTTGAGGGTCCCGAAATAAGCGAGAGTAGAGAGTACATTATTTTTTGGGGGTAAATTACATTTCGGTTCCCTTGAAATATAATATTTTACATATGCATTTTCTGTTATTTGAATAATTACAGATAAATCCCTCAAATTTGTAAGTTACAACAAATATTCTCCTCAATTATTGAACCTGGGCATCAAAGTGTAATTTACCTTCTTTTTTTTTTTTGTAAAAAAAAATATGGCATTTCCTTTAAATTAGAGTGTCAGTGTAATTTACCCTATTTTTTATTCAATTTGTGATGGCATGAAATCTATATGGTAACGATGTTGAACAAAAATATTTGTTACGAAATGATTAGAAGTATTTTTAGAATATAATTCAATATTTAATAATTATTTTTTCTTAAAAGGAGAAATAAATTTAATTTAAAATATTGTTATGAATTAATTAAAAAATAATAAGAACAAGAAATACACATTAAGACCCAAATTAGTAGTTTTTTATAATCATGTAGATAAAATGGTTAAAATATATAATAAATATTATATTATTATTCTTTTACATGTTTGTGGCTTATCGTGTTCGTTTTTATATTTGTAGTAGTATCGAACATATTTAAACGTAAAAGGTTGCATCTATTTGTTCGCTCCAAAAAATAATCGGCCGCAGGACCATGTCGATTATATTCGTTTCCGTAGGGTGCGAGCGTGCCAGAACCGGTGATGGAGTTCAAAAGGAACGAGTTTTCTTCTCTTTTGAACATGTGAAATAAAATCAGGTGATTTGTGCGAAAGAGAACTCAACTCACACAAATGAGTTATAATTACCTCAACAAAGAGAACTTTCGGTAACTGAGAAGAATAAGAAAATGATAGAAGAAAATTTAAATTGTGTGATTGCAAAGAATTTAAATGACTTAAAATTGAAAAGATTTGCAGTAAAGTAAATTGGTATTGAAAATGCAGAATAACATAATTGAAAGAACGATAATTGAAATTTGTAATAAATTAATGGGTGCAAGGAATATAAAAGAGACGATAAAAAAAGTAAAATATAATGGAAATAATGATTGCTATTGTAGCAGAGACATTTTTGTGTTTGGTCTACGTACATTATTTATAACTAAAAATAAAAGATAAAACAAACTAAATTCTAAATCTATCTAAACACTAGCATCAACTCAACTACAATTCATTTTCCAACAGTGTTTAATACTCCACAAACTTTGTAGTCTTGATCAACAAGAGTTTCCTTCAATTAGATGGGCTTCAAAAACTCGGGCCGAACTCTTTTACAAAGCCCACTTCCTGGCCCAACTTCTTCCATTTTCGGCCCATTCTCTGGCCCAGCTCTCAGCCCAATTTCGTGTCACGTCCTTTATGCATGAGTCGTCAATTGTTTTTCCAACATGGCAAACGTTCGCAATTTATTCACGGAACGTTTTGTACTTCTAGCAAGGCGAACGTTCACAAAAATATGAACGTTCGTAATTCTTTAGTGTTGTTGTGTAGTTCTTTTCTCAATTCTTTGGCTCGGGTGAACCACTACCTTCGCCTTGCTTAGTATTAGCTCATTTAGGATATCAAAACTATTATAAACCAAAATTAATAGTTGAGTTTATTTGAATTTTCATCATAAGAAAGATTATGAAAAAATAAATAAATTCATATATCAGTTTCATGCACATTCTTTCACATGACCACGTTCATTTCGTTAAAATCATCGTTACTATTTAATGTTTCCTGCTTAGTCATTTGTATTTGTTTCTCTGATTTTTATTTTAAACTTCATTGGAAAGAGATGGCTATGAGTGAGGGTAATTCTTTCTCATGTCGATGTTCAATAAAACTTTTTATGCCTTGAAAAAAATGTTTAATTTTGAAAGAATGACAAATCATGTTTATAAACTTGGTAACGGAACACTTATTAAAAATTTAATTAAAAAAAAATGGTAATTGACAATTTGACCTAGCTCTCAACAATGATAGTTTGGACTTCTAACCAGGCCTGAAGTATTAAATAGTGTGCTTTTGGGGCTAGAAAGTTATATAATTTTTGAGTTCACGCATATAAATTTCCTCTATAATATTTAATAAATACCAAAAGAGCGGTTATTCTTGAACCAAACGACAAGTTTCTTGCTTCTTTTTTTTTCTTTTATCGCTAATTCCTATGAGACAAACCAGTAAGGACAATGCTTGGGTTCTCACCATAGAGGACTAACTTGGTCCTTACCTCTTATTTAGACCAATAGAATTAAAAAACTTGGCATATATTAATTAAAAAATAGAAATGAGTATTACCCATTATTTATGGGATTCAACACGGATTTGAATTATTCTTTTTTCTCTTATTCACTTTAAAAAATAAAAATATAATATGCAGTTTAACGTCATATATATATGCATGTACACTTTCCTTAAACACAAATAAGAAAAAAGTACAATCCACGAATATTATTCGATATTGTGATGGGTATTTCTCCATATTTCGTAAAATTCAAAGATATATAAATGAATTGGATACAAAATATTATGAACACAAATAAGAAAAAATAAAAATAAAGTGATTGAAGTATAGAAATTTGGAGAAAAAAGTCAGAAATCTCGTGTGTAAAATGCCGCTCACCGCACCAAATTGATGATATTACAGAAATAACACAAAAGATTTTATCATCCTTTGGATTCAATTGCAATATACATAGCATATATATATATATATATATGTATCAATCTATATATAAATAAAAATGTACACGCATATATCAATCTATATATACAAATAAGTGTACACGCATATGTAGACGTTAAACTGCCCATGAATTTTTTTTTTTTAAGTGAATAAGAGAAAAAAAAAAAAATTCAAATCCGGGTTGAATTCCATAAATAATGGGTAATACCCATTTATGTTTTTTAATTAATACATGCCACGTATTTTAATTATATTGATCCAAATAAAGGGTGATGACCAAATTGATTCTCACTGGTGAGGACCCAAACATTGTCCAACCAGTAATATCGTATAAATATCTTTTATGTGGCCTTAATTTTCTATACTTGGACATAATAACTAGTATCATTCTTGAGTGAGAGCGAGGTCATGCAATCGTAATTGTATGTCTAAGCATCCAATATTACATTTTCGCACAACGACAATTGCATGACTTATCACACACAAAAAAATTGCAATCAATGATATAAACCAATGGATTGACAATTACTCAGGTTGCACTCTTTGGTAAGATATTACAGTTAATATGGTTCAAAATAAGTTTGGTTGAGATATTAGAGAAACCAGGCTAAAAATCATTAATTCTATTAGAATAGGCGGAGTATTCCAATCTTTGCGTGTATACAAATATTAGAATGGAACACTCTTCAATGTTTGAAAATCCAAAATATTTTTTTATTATTATAAAAATATATCAATTAAAAAACTTAAAAACATATATAGTTCTACCCCATATATTTCCAGGTATGCTATGTGAATCCTAAATTAATTTCAACTTTTAAACTTACTAATGCTAATAATGCAATTTCATAGCATGTAAAATCTGAAGTGATTCTTAAAAATGCAGATAGCTTCTTCCTTTAGGAAGAAAATATAATGGTCCATCAAAGAAGATAGAAAAACAAAAATTACAAATAAAAAGAAGAAGAAAAGGAAAGAAAGAAAAAAAAAACAGAAAATGAAACAGAAATGAAAAGATCTAAATATTGATGTTTCAGTACTTCCTGTGATAGATTAACAAATAGTGCTTAGTAGGTTGATAAATAAAGAATTTGGCAAAACCAATCCCTACCTCCCTCTTCTTCATAAAGAATGTTTCATATTTCTATGAAATCAAAATAACTCTTCATCAAGATGGTCATACATTATCCTCCCTTCTTCATGCAAAAGCATTAGCCAGGAGCATAATAATGTGACACTTTGCAAATTTGTCCAGAACAAATTTATTTTACCCACCAACTCTAAGACCTTATTTGGATTGGCTTTTCAAACGTTGTTTTTGACTTCTTTGAAGGAAAAATTACTTTGAAAGGTGTTTGTCAACATTTTTAGAAGAGTTTATGAACTTTAGAAGAACGTTTTGAAGAAGTTAGGGGTACCAGCTTCTCAAACAGCTCATACTTCTCTTTTTCTTCTACGTAAAGCCAGAAGTAGAGCTATGTCAACCGGGCCTAAGGCTTCTTTTATTGAAATGACTTTCATAAAAATTGATTACCAAATAGACACATCTTGAACATATTAATACAAGTGATTATCTTCCCTCATTTGTCAACACAGAACAATGGCATACAAGTTTATTATGAGGATTACAGTGAACAAAAAAATTAGCTTCAAAACAACAAGGGCATCATTCTTCCTTCAATTTGACTTCAAACACAAGGAAAAAAAATTATGTTATCAGCAAAAATGGAAACAACACATAAAAAAGCAAAGGGCAATTATTATAAAATGAGAAAATTACAGATTTAGCGATAAAATGGGATATATTACAAATTTAACGATAGACAAATTTCATTTACAACTAATAACGAACGAGGAAACTTATTTACAAATTAGACAATTTCACCATAATTAATTACAAAAATAACAAATGTATTTTTTTAAATGATTGAAATACCCTTAACCAATTTGACCATAATTAATTATATTTCATTCTGTTCTTATATTACCCTTTATAATAATTGACCAAACAGTCCTTAATATTAGCTCCGTTGATCTACCACTAGGATCATATTACTACAAAGTGTCAATTATACATTAGTCATTCCTGTTATTGGTTTCATGAATTATGATGCATTGAAATAAAGTACAAGAGACCGCATTGAAACGAAGTGCAAGAAACAACGCAAAGCTTGAACCAAGCATCATGGGTGACCCCATTTAAATTCGATTTCCTCTTATTCAAGATACTGATGGTTGGTTGAATTAAGTGTGATGAAAAATGGGACAATGAAAGTGCCTGGTGATGCGCACAACAGTTTTTTTTTTTTTGTTGAATACTAGATTTACAAACGTATGTGTTTCTGCAATTATATTTTGATTGATTGTTCAAAGAGCTTCATATACCGATGGTTCCCACATGTCGGAAGAAGTTGCCCAAGTTATTGGATGACAGAGGTGGAAGATGATGGGTAAGCGAAGTGGAAGAACGAAATTGGCTTAGGGTGTGTTTGGATAGCAGTGTTTTTGTTTTTGTATTTAGGGTAGTCTGGATACAAAAACATGTTTGGTTCGAAATTTTATCCGAAAAATTTTTGGGGAAAAAAAAATAAAAACACGTTTGGCAAACCTTGTTTTTTCAGAAAATCTGAGAACAGAAACAGAAAAATACTTTTGGCAAGTTGAATTTTTTTTTAAAAAAAGTTTACTAAAAAATTGATTATTAATAGTTTTTATTATTATTATTATAGAATTATGTTTAGATATTGATTTTGATAAAATTAATACCAATAAATATATGATGGCATAAAAAATGTTGACACGCTTATACATATAAATACCCAACATATTCTACATATATATTACCCCATAAATGTCAACAATATTTTACAACATCATCTCATACGACTAGGTTATCTTCATTTTAGTACAATAACAAGAAATACAATTAAAATGAGAATGCACATAAGAACCAACAACGAACTGAGGCAGATACAACCAACATATAATATGTACTTTTGCCGATTCTGTTCATGTTGTATATCAACAACAACATTGCCTAAATCATTGTTACTATCCTTTGGTTCATGATTGATTTGTTGTTCGGCATTTAGTCTATCCAGCCATATAAAACAATCACGGTGATCCTACAATTGCACATGAAAGGAGACTAATTATAAACTTCAAAATATATAATTGAAATTTTGAGATATATGGTAACCTTAAATCATACCTCCCAATCTGGACATCGGTAGAAGTATCGTCCATAATTCGCCTTTGTGTGGGCCTGATAAATAATCATCGGTCCCTTGCCACAACAACAAGGTGGCCCATGGCCATGAACTCCGTACATGTCTATTTATTTATTTTTTCACAATCCATCAGAAATTATATTAGAGTAATCCAGTACTAGTAAAGTAAGAAAAATAAATGGATTGCATATAAATACGGTACATGCAACAAATACGAAGAGTCATACAAATTAACATATCACAAGCGCGTCGATTAGCCCAAACGGCCTCAGCTATATCATTGCGAAACGCCTGCATATATTGGGTGCCGAGTTGACCTTGTAATACCTTGACATCATCATCATTTTCATCGGCCCTATCCCCTTCACCCGCGTTCTGGGCCCCATCCCCTTCACCCAAACTCTCAAATTCTCTCCCATCAAATATGTTATATGATTGTCCAAGTATCCTTATGTAGTTGTGCAGAACACAATAACACATGACAATTTTTACTTGAGTGGGGAAGTTGTACGGACGCATTAGCCTAAGCATTGGAACCGTTGCTTAAGCATGCCAAAACACCTCTCAATTACATTCCGCAGTGAGGAATGTATGTAATTGAACATTTCTTCTTTCCCTTGAAATCTGGTAACTGTCTGAAATTCGGGCAAGTGATATCGTTGTCCTCAATATGGGGCTAGAAATCCCGGTTGATTGGCATAACCGGAATCGACCAAATAATATTTTCCTATTTACAGAATAAAATTCGATAGATTATAATAGGATAATAAATTATCATTTGAAATAAACACACCATATATTTTTTGAACATATGTATTTACCTGGTGGCGGTTTAGGAAACATCCATTCCTCCCTCGCAAGACATTTGTTTAGTGTTCGGGAATCATTAGCCGACCCTTCCCAGCCTGCTATGACATAAGTAAATAACATATCAAATGAACAACATGCCATAACATTCTGCGTTGGATACCCTTTCCTACTTCTATATGTATATACCCTGTCGGTTTCTATATGGGCAGGCACATGGGTGCCGTCTATTGCACCCACAACATTCATGAACGGGTGTAACCTCGCCCCTTTGTTCAAAATATGTTGAGAAGGTCCAGTCATGTCAGGAGGGACAATGAGTTCATTCCCAAGAAGTCGTACCACTCGAATTACCCTGTGTATGTGCCGGTTTATTGTTTCAGTTAAATATTGAAATCTTTCAGCTACTACCCGGTTTGTTTTTGTATGGATTAGGGTTTGTAAGAAAATCTTAACTTGTTCAATTACTGATATGCTCCTAGTATCAGTTAACCCTAATTCCTTTAACTTGTCACATAATTTCTCGAAGGCAAATGGTTGCATCCGCAAGTTTTCATGACATATATCAGGACGCCCATGTAGTAACTCTTTAACATAATCAGAACCTCTCAACATCGAAGTCCTACACGGAACTCGTTCATAATCCATCTCTTGCATATACTATTCCATCATTAAGCACATGGCATGACAACTATGTTATTCTTTAGAGTCGTCATTAACATAAGGAACTAACACCTGCCAATAGGAGTTCAACAGGTAGCGTTGTTCATCGCTCATATTGTTCTTGATTTACCTACTAACAACAACACTAATTAATAATTAGTAGAATAATTCTAAAAAATATGACATTAAAAACTTTTAAACAAGTCATCACTAAGAAAACCATAAAAAAAAACACGGGACTACAATTATCCAAATAACACACGGTACTACAATCATCCAAATAACACACGATATTACAATCATCCAAATTCAACACAGGGTACAGTCATCCAAATAAATCCAAGTTATAGTCATCCAAATAAAAACAAAGCAACAGGGATCCAAATAAATCCAAACTACAGTCATGCAAATAACACCATCACAGTACAGTCATCCAAATAACACAGAACATAGATAATCCTAAGGAAGATTGTTGGCCCAAGCAATTTTCTTATCTTCTGAAACGGTAATAAAGAAATGCTGGAATGCCTCAAATTTCTCCAATGCAATCACTGCCTTAGCATATTGCTCACTACCTACGCCCTCCAGGTTCCCTAAGATTTCAACACATTGCATAAACTGATTGTACGTGTTCTTAGGGGGGAGTTGACCTCATCATTCTGACCAGACTGAGGTTCCACAGTAGGAGTTGACTTTGTAGCAGAGTTGTTAAAGGCACTAACGACAGTCTGGGTTGATTTCTCGAATTTCTCATCTCTTGCAAGTGATGTTTCTTTAATGACATTCATGAAATCATACATGGCTTTAATAAAACGTTCATCCTTAATTTTCTTGCGTTTTGGGCCTGCAGACCGCACAAAGTCGTCAGTATCAATCTCATCATCTACTGGGCGGGTGGAGGACTCTGGTTCAAATTCCGGTCTCATAGTGGAAGGTATGGCAAAGTCACCCGTAGCTTCACCATATTCATCTATGACGCTCCATTATCTATGGTATATGAACGGCTTATCCTTAAATTTGCTCTTGATCCAGGAAATTTTCTTTCAAAAAAAAATAAAAATAATTATTAGTTCAGAGATAATAATAATTCACCATATTCAATTGAGACAATGATATGATTTTTCATATTACTACGTATCTTATCCAAACTGTCCCAAAGTTCAGGCTCCATGGTCACCAACCCAATAGTAGGGTCAAAACCAACTCCTGTGTTATCCTTCACCCTTTTAAACTTCCTTCAATGAGGTCTTTCCCTATTGAATTTGGACTTAATTTTCTGACCCAAATACTCATTTCCAAACTCAGCTTGCATGGCATTTGTCACATTATCCCAACCTGTTTTGGAAAAAGTACCATTTCCAGTCCCATGACCAAGATTGACTTGGTTTTCCAATAGATTCAACAACATCTCATATTGAGGTTTACGCCATAATTTACTGTCATCTCCCACCCCCCCAGGCGTACTTTCAGTCTCAGTAGCTTGTGAAGCATTGCTATCCATCTACATTTACACAAATAAAAAAGGCACTCCATTCCTCAAAATAACATAAAGGTACAAATCTCAAAACAGAGAAATTAGGACAGAAATGGACACAGAGACTGTCAAAAAATGCACAATTTTCATGTTCACAATTTTCATGTTCACAGTTCACAGGTAGTAGCAAAATGAGGGTTGAGTCTGACATTTGTAGGTTTGCAGTGCTAATTGCATTCACAAGCAAAAGGATTGATGATGGTAGATGGGTTAAGGCAGTTTATGAATGCCATGGAGAGCAAACCCAACCACTTGGTAAAGTAAAACTATGATTTAAGCACTTTTGAGTTCAAATTTTCATGATTTTATTCAATCTTCTCAATCATTTGAAATCTTATATAAGACCTTGATTGATCGTTTTCAATCTAGCCTCTTCAGCAAATGATCAAGGAGACAAGAACACTAATAACAGGAAAGGTAATTCTAATCAACAAAATAGTCATCTTCCTTTAATCAGAGTAACCAGATTCATCATGCCTATACTAGTTTTAACTATTTCTGTTGGAGTTCGTATTTTGTTTCGTTTGTGATATTTAACTTTGGACAACTTTCTTGATGATTTCAGGTTTATGGATTCTAATAGGAGGTATCGGAGGGCTTACTATATTAGTGATTGTTGCATCATGGATCTTGTTCAGAAAATCAATCAAAGGCAAATTCAAGAAAGAAGAAAATGGTATGCATCTTAACAACAGTACTAATTTTCAACTATGTATGTACTCAATTATAGTTATAACTTGTTCATGTTTTGGTTTCCAGCATTAGAGTTGGATCTCTACTTCTCATTCATTCAATATAGAATGAAGAAGATAATGGTGGTGTTTACTAATCGGAAATATTTCCTGTTTTCTGTTTTTACTTTCTGAAATGAAGAAGTAAAAGTAAAATCTTGTTTACCAATTTATTTTTACTTTTGCCCTTCAGGAAACGTTTCCTCTAATTGTAAAGAAAAAAGGAAACAAGAAAAATGGTACTTCCTCTTTTTGTTTCCTCTCGTCTTCAAAATGACCAAATTTCAAAGTTGTAAAAATTGGGACATTCATGTCTTTTGCACTAATAAATTTAAATATTATATATAAATAATAAATAAATTAAATATTTTTATAAATTAAAAAATATTTAATAAATAAAAAATATTTATAAATAAAATAAAATAAAATGAATAAATAATAATAAACAAAATAAACAATAATAAAATAGATTAAATAATACATAATAATAATAAATAAATAATAATTATGATAAATAAAAAATAAAAATAATAAGAAATAAAAATAATAAATAAATTAAATATTTTTATAAATTAAAATATATATAATAAATAATAAATTAAACAAAATATATTTATAAATTAAATAAAAATAATGAATTAATAATAATAAAAATAATAAATTAAATAATATACAAAATTAATAATAAATAAATAAAACTTATGATAAATAATAAATATAAATAAAAAATAATAAGAAATACAAATAATAAATAAATTAAATATTTTTATAAATTAAATAAAAATATAATAAAGAATAAATTAAATATATATATTTATAAATTAAATAAAAATAATGAATTAATAATAATAAAATTAATAAAATTAAATATATTTATAAATTATATAAAAATAATTAAATAATAAATTATAAATTAAATAATATAAAAAATTAATAATAAATATAAATAAAAAATAAGAAGAAATAGATATAATAAATAAATAAAAAGTAAGAACAAAAAATTTTTAGTAAACATCATTTCTGTTTTTTATTTTTGTTTCTGAAAAAAATCAAAATTTAGTAAACAAGATTTTACTTTCTGTTTTTTCTTAAGGAATAAAAAATATAATTCTACTTCTTCAGAAAACGGAAACAAGAAATATTTCCTGTTAGTAAACAGACCCAATAACTTGTGGGAAGAATTTCCTGCTTTTTAAAAGCTAAGAAAAATAGAAAATTAATTAACTTCTTGACTTGTTTCGATTTAAAAAATAAAAATAAAATCCTATATGACGAACATGATTAGAAAATTAACGTGCTACAAAGTATAACCCTAAAAACTAACCAAATTTCTTTCTTTGACTTTCCTCTTACAAGCTAAAACTTTGTTTTTTGAACATAAAATATTTTTCAAGTCCTATAAAATAATTTCAGTATTTCTAGTTTCTGATATATATTTTTATTTTTAGCAATTTTGTTAATAATATTTTTCACTCAATCTTCAAAAAATATTCTATATATATTTTTTAATTTTTTATTTATATATAAATTTAGAAAAATATGTTAACTACAAAATATATTTCGATACCCAAAATACCAAAGAACAATTTATCCCTTTCCTCCTTTTCCTGTGTTTGGATTTTCCTTTCCCTTTCCCTTTCCCATTCCCTAGATCTAAAGTTAGATTTCATAATTATTACGAAGACCAGAGAGAGCGACCATAAAAAAAAGCTGAAGCAATGGATCTTTCTTCAATTAAAGTGTGCTCTTGCTAGATCTTTAACCAATCACTCCTTAAATAGATCGATCCAACGCTCTCGATCTCGCCCTCTCAACTCTCTTAAATGTATACATAATTACATATATTATATATAGTAATCTTCGAGTTTAAAAATTATAGTCATATATACATATATATCATACCACGTATATATATATATAGCATACGGAGAGCATATATTGCGAGGGAGATGAAGAGTGTTTTCTTGTTTACGAGCTATGTCACAAAGGGAACCTCTCAGAATGGCTATTTGGTATATACCACTATCTAATTTTTACATTTTCGAAACTTTCTAGTTGCACTACAGGCCTCAGTGAACGAACTTGATGAATAACAGGTAAAGAAAAAAAATTCTATCTTAGATCCAAAGAATCGAGATTGCAATTGATTGTGCTAGAGGTCTCTCTTTTCTCCACACATATCCTGAAGGCTGCATTGTTCACCGCGACATTAAGGTAGATTCATCCTTCTCTTTTCTATTTTCTAACTAAGATTCCGATCTATTGTTTACAGACACATACACACAGCTATACACACAAAAGGCACGAAAATTAGGGATTTTTCTCACACAGACAATTAGGGATTTTTCTCACACAGACGTACATCCCCACGAAAAAAAATCCCCAATTTTTTTTACTCCAACAATAAAAATTGACAGATTCGTTCACAACCACTTCAATATAAGTAGATAAAGAGGCAAACCTGACTCGAAATCGACAAGGATCGCTTATTGAGCACTACCGGCTGAATCCCACACCCTCCAATGGAAGCCCGACCCCCGCGTCTCTGGCGAAACCCTAGATCTAGCAAAAGTAACTCCAGGTAGTTTGATATCAGACCTTCATGGCCTGTTCTTGAGTTTCCTCTTGCGAATCGCCAGAAAACCCTAGGGATAAGGGCGTCGGCGCAGAGAGACGAACGTTTTTGAGGAGTGTTCTTCATACCCAAATAACGTTTTTTTGCTTTGTGTATTGTACAGTTAAAAAACACCAAAAACAATAAAAATTTGTACTTGAAATTAGGTCAATTTTGGGGGTAATTTTTTTTACTGTGCCAGAGAATGAAAATGCCTTATTTATTTGCCAAACAGGTTTTTGTTCTTAAATTGGGTGAACAGTAAAAAAAACAATACAGAAAATAAGCTATCCAAACGCACCCCTACTAATATTTTGGGGCTTTTTTTTTTTGTTTCCCGGAAGTTTAAATAAAGGCAATTTGGCTAAAATGTATTATCTGGTATAAGGCTGGACCACTCAATCTACCTCTTTTTTCGTTTATTATTATTATTATCTTCTTCTGAAAAAGAAATCATATTATTTAAACCTCGTATCAGCTTAACATTTTTTTTAGAGGAAAAACGTGAGGTTTTGATCAACCTGGTTGTCAATGGACGTATTCAATGGGTAAAAGAACACTGAAAAATATAATAGCTCCAAGATAAATTTTCAGTCCATTCATATTCCATTACTGTATTAATTAAAAGACCTCAGTTCAAAGTCGTCATGTAGTTAGGCATATTGATTCTCAACAAACATGAAATATATATATATATATATACATAATAGTAAAAATGACATAACTGTCATTACATCATATATAACACTTTGAATAGAAATTGTTCAATATCCCTTTTTTTATTTAGAAAAGATGAGTCTGTGAACTTATCATGCACTTTTGTAAAAATTTATGCTCTCCGGTGAGAAACAGGAAAAAAGGTATAAGGTAAAACTTGTTAGAATGAATGTAAATACATATATATATATACACACTGATATGTTGTAAACTTGTTTCAATTTCACCGTGTGAATTATCAACTATAATTCAATAAAAGTTTGCCACTATTTAAACTAGCACACCTTGGGAATACCAAACCCTAACAAACATTATACGTTGGTGGTTAAACAAAGACTTCAATGCAAATCTCTGATCATCCTTTTTTCATGTTTAGGAAGGTTCTTCGCAATTGCATATGATATTCATATATCACAATAAGTGTATGTGCGTGTGAGAGAGATAGAGAGACCTCTCAAAACCAAATTCTATATATATATATATGGTATCTCAGTGAAACCCTAATCCTCATAAACTACATTGAATGCACAGAAATTTCCATGAAGGTACAATGAAATTTCATATACACACCTTCAGAAACTTCTATATAAACACAATAACTCGTACAAATCTCATATCTACACATACTAGAAACAAAATAGTAACCAAATCAAGATTTTCTTCCTCTTCTTCTTTTCTATTCAGCCTTTTGTTCTTCCTCATTATTCCTCAGAAAAACTCTTCTTAACACCTTGATTCAACCATGTGTGGAACTTATGACTCAAAAGTGATGTATGTGATGACCTCAAGGCCACCTGTTTAACTCAAGAAGCTTCCATGCCAGCTCTCCACACCAACTGTCTATGCCCGCTCTCACATACAGATGATTAAGAAGAAGAAAAAATGTATAAACAATATAAAGCATTGTAGTGATCATCTTTGTTTACTCCACATCCAACCCTATATATATGGGTGTCTTGATGAATTATTGTTAAGTTCAATATCTGAGAGAAGATAGAGCATTGTGAGGGCAAAGGATATTCCTCAGGAAAATATATTGAGCTACCCCTCCGTGGACATACCCGTTTTTTGGGGAACCACGTATAAATCATTGGGTCTATGTATTTGTGTGTGTTTGATTAGAGTTAAGGTCCAACAATTGGTATCATGCTGAGGCAGATAGCTCTAACTAAAGAAAATGTGAATCCAAATCTTTAGCAATAGGTGGAGTTTGAGAGTCACGAAGATACTGAGCCACCAGTTGATAGTTTTGAAGATGATTTTGATAGTCAGAACGAGGACTCAGTTGAGGTAGAGGCTCCATCTCTAGTACAGGTGATCAGTCAGCAGCCAGACTCTATCGCCACCAGCAGACCTAGAAGGGTCATTCAAAAGCCAGCCCGATTTATTGACATGGTGTCATTTTCCCTTCTAGCAACAGAAGATGATGTCCTTAACACTTACAAAGAAGCAGTGCACAGTACTGATTGTACGAAATGGAAGGCAACAATGGATGAAGAAATAAAGTCTCTACATCAAAATCAGACTTGGAAACAAGTTCAACTTCTAAAGGGCAAAAATGCTATTGGTTGCAAATGGGTTTATGCTTAGAAATAAGGTGCTCCCAGCATAAACCAGATCAGATACAAAACTAGACTCGTAGCAAAAGGCTATGCTCAGAGGGAAGAAATTGATTACAACGAGGTATTTTCACATGTTGTTAAACACTCCTCTATTTGGATACTTTTGGCTTTAGTAGCACAGTTTGATCTCGAGTTAGCTCAACTTGATGTCAAAACTGCATTTCTCCATGGCACTTTGAACGAAAAGATCTACATGTCTCAGCCAGATGGGTTCAAAGTTCCAGGACATGAGAACTGGGCATGCAAATTGAGCAAGTCACTGTATGGCTTGAAACAGTCCCCGAGACAATGGTACAAGCAGTTCGACTACTTCATGAAAAAACAGAAGTATACCATAAGCCACTTTGATCATTGTGTATACCTTCGAAAACTCCCAGATGGTACATTTGTATATTTGCTCTTATATGTAGATGATATGCTGATAGCATCTAAGAGCAAGGTGGAGATTGATAAACTGAAGGCTCAATTGAGCTCAGAGTTCAAAATGAAGGATCTTGGCGAAGCTAAGAAGATTCTCGGGATGGAGATCAAGCGGGACAGACATAAAGGCACAGTATGTTTAACACAGACGAAGTATTTGAAGAAAGTACTTCAGACATTTGTCATTGATGGCAACACAAAATCAGTAAGCACACCGCTGGCCTCACACTTCAAACTGAGTGCAAAGATCTCACCAACCACGGACGATCAGAAAAGGCAAATGGAGCATGTTCCATATACAAATGTTGTTGGTGCCCTGATGTATGCAACGGTATGTATCAAACCCGACATTTCACATGTTGTAAATATGGTGAGTCAATACATGCACAATCCTAGAAAAGGCCATTGGCAAGCAGTGAAGTGGATTCTACGATACATTCATGGTACTATAGATATCGGTTTAAAGTTCGAGAGAGAGAAGACAGTTGGTAACCATCTAGTCGGATATGTTGATTCCGACTATGCTGGTGATCTTGATAAACGGTGATCTACCACTGGTTATGTCTTCACTATGGCAGGCGGACCAGTATGCTGGATGTCAACATTACAGTCAACGATGGCTTTGTCTACTGCAAAAGCAGAGTATATGGATGTAACCAAAGCTTTCAAGGAAACAATTTGGCTTCAAGGACTGACTAAAAACTTGGGCAATTTTCAAGAAACCGTGAAAGTTTTTTGTGACAGTTAGAGTGTCATTTGTTTGGCAAAGAACCAAGTCCATCATAGTCGTACCAAGCATATTGATGTTTGGTTCCACTTTGTTCGAGACATAGTAGATGACGGAAACATTCTACTACAGAAGATAGGGACTGCAGATAATCCTGCAGACATGCTCACCAAAGTGGTTACAGCGATCAAGTTTCAACACTGTTTGAACTTGATCAATATCTTTTGGACTTAAAGCGCCTAACGGCGCATTGGGGGTAGCTCAATCAGAAGACTCAGTCAGTGGACTAAATCAATAGACTCTTTCGTCATGGTGGAGATTTGTGGAACTTATGACTCAAGAGTGATGTATGTGATAACCTCAAGGCCACTAGCTTAACTCAAGAAGCTTCCATGCCAGCTCTCCACACCAACTGTCTATGCCAGCTCTCACATACAGATGATCAAGAAGAAAAAGAAATGTTCATGCATGTATAAACAATATAAAGTATTGTGGTGATCATCTTTGTTTACTCCACATCCAATCCTATATATATGGGTGTCTTGATGAGTTATTGTTAAGTTCAATATCTGAGAGAAAAAGAGCATTGTGAGGGCAGAGGATATTCCTCAGGAAAATATATTGAGCTACCCCTCCGTGGACGTATCCATTTTTTGAGGAACCACGTATAAATCATTGTCTCTATATGTTTGTGTGTGTTTGATTAGAGTTAAGGTCCAACACCATGTTCAAGGACAAAGATTGTTTCATTGCGAGACCCCACAAACGCTTACAATTGGCTTTCAAGGTCATATATTTCATATCTTCTTTGTCCAAGAAGGTTTCTAAGAACACCCGATTCCTCACCGACGCCATTCATAGCCCGCCCTATGTCGCAATCGATATTCAACCCATTATTGATGATGACAATGGCAATGATCACATACCCTTTTTGGCCGTCGACCAAAAGGCGCTCACCGACCTGGTCAAAGAGAGGGACTTTGATGGTCTCCATCAATATGGAGGAGTGAAAGAAGTTGTTGCAGTTCTTGAAACAGATGAGAAGTTCGGTATCAGTGGCAACAATGATGATACCAAGCAGAGAATCGATGTGTTCGGCTCCAACACGTATAAGAAGCCTCCTGCAAAAAGATTTATCAGTTTTGTAATTGAGGCATTCAAAGATGTAACAATTATTATACTTCTAGGATGTGCAGTGCTCTCTCTTGGATTTGGGATTAACCAGCATGGGCCCAAGGAAGGGTGGTATGATGGAGGGAGCATCATTGTCGCGGTTGTGTTGGTGATTGCAGTCTCTGCTATCAGCAACTTTAAGCAAAGCAGACAGTTCGAGAAGCTGTCGGAGGAGAGCAGCGACATAAAAGTGGAGGTAGTGAGAGACGGGCGGCGACAACCCGTATCGATCTTTGAGGTCGTAGTGGGTGACATTGTGTGCTTGAATATTGGTGATCAGATTCCAGCGGACGGATTGTTCGTGGACGGTCACTCGTTGAAGGTGGGCGAATCTAGCATGACAGGTGAAAGCGACAATCTTGAGGTTAGTGAGGTTGTGAATCCGTTTCTGCTCTCGGCTACAAAGGTGACCGATGGCTACGATTACATGCTAGTCACTGCAGTGGGCATGAACACTGCATGGGGCCAGATGATTAGCTCCATAAGCCGGGACTTGGACGAGGAGACGCGGTTGCAAGCCCGTCTAAACAAGCTGACTTCTTATATTGGGAAGATTGGTTTGTTGATGGCGTTTCTCGTGCTCGCGGTTTTGCTGATTTGGTACTTCACAGGACACACCAAAGATCAAAATGGGCAATGGGAATTCAATGGCAGCAAGACCAAAGCTAATGAGATAATGAATGTCGTGGTGCGTATCATTTCTGCAGCAGTAACAATAGTTGTGGTGGCGATCCCGGAGGGTTTACCTTTGGCTGTTACTCTGACTCTGGTGTACTCGATGAAGAAAATGATGGCTGACAGTGCCATGGTCAGGAAACTCTCTGCCTGCAAGACAATGGGTTCAGCTACAACAATCTGCACGGACAAAACATGCACGCTTACACTAAACCAAATGAAGGTCATGGAATTTTGGCTGGGAAAAGAGGAACTGAAGGAGATATCATCAGCAGAATTAGCTCCTAATTATCTTGGCTTGCTACAAGAAGGTATTGGTCTAAATACAACAGGAGGAGTTTATAGACCAGTACCTACTTCAACTCCTGAAATTTCTGGTAGCCCGACTGAGTCCGCCATTCTCTCTTGGGCCGTGCTTGATTTGAAAATGGATCTCGATGAACTAAAGCAAGTTAACGAGATTCTCCATGAAGAAGCTTTCAATTCAGAGAAGAAACGAAGCGGGGTTCAAGTGAGGAGAAAAGGCGGGGAGTCGATTCATACGCATTGGAAGGGAGCTGCAGAGATGATTCTGGCAATGTGCTCAAATTATTATGGGAGAAGTGGGATGATATCAGAAATGAATGATTTTGAGAGGGTGCAGTTTGAAACAATTATTAAAAATATGGCTGCTAAAAGCCTGCGATAAATCGTTTTTGCGTGCAAAAAAATCACACGAGAAAATGGTAATGGAAAGCTAGAAGAAAGCGGACTCACATTATTAGGGGTCGTAGGTTTGAAGGACCCGTGTCGGCTATGTTGGAGCAGCAGTAAACTCATGCAGGGATGCAGGAGTTGGCATCAAGATGATCACCGGAGACAATATGTTCACTGCAAAAGCTATAGCTATTGAAAGTGGTATTCTCAGACCCAATGAAGATTCAGATGATGCAGTAGTAGGTGTAACGTTTAGAAATTACTCACAAGAAGAGAGAATGCTTAAGGTCGAGTCTATCCGCGTAATGGCCAGATCATCCCCGTTTGACAAGCTTCTGATGGTGAATGTTTGAAGCAGAAAGGCCACGTGGTAGCAGTTACAGGTGATGGAAACAACGATGCGCCTGCACTGAAAGAAGCAGATATTGGGCTCTCCATGGGGATCCAAGGCACAGAAGTGGCAAAAGAAAGTTCAGATATAATCATCTTGGATGATAATTTCGCCTCGTTGGTGACAGTTCTGAGGTGGTGCAGGTGTGTGTATAACAACATTCAAAGTTCATCCAATTTCAACTCACAGTCAATGTCGCTGCCCTGGTCATCAACTTTGTTGCTGCAATATCATCTGGTGAAGTCCCACTTACTGCAGTCCAGCTTTTGTGGATGAATCTCATAATGGATACTTTGGGTGCTTTAGCCTTGGCCACCGAGTTACCCACTAACAATCTCATGAAAAAGCGACCAGTCGGGCAAAAAGAACCGCTCATAACAAGAATCATGTGGAGGAACTTGATTGCTCAGGCCTTGTATCAGGTCACTGTTTTACTGATCTTGGAGTTCAAGGGAAGCTCTATCTTTCATGTGAACGAGAAGGTTAAAGACACTCATTTTCAGCAGTTTTGTTCTCTGTCTAGTTTTTAATGAGTTCAACGTGAGGAGGTTGGAGGATAAGAACATATTTAAGGGGATACTGAAGAGCAGACTGTTTCCGGGGATTGTTGGGACGACAGTTGTTCTTCAAGTGGTTATGGTGGAGCTTCTGCATCCTGAAACAGAAAACCACAATCAGATGTCACATCGAAAACATATTCGGTTCAACTTTCAGGCAGAATTTAGGAGATAACATATTACTTTTACCTTACTGCTTTGAAGTTCTTTTTTTCTTTTAGTCTGAATAGTTTCCCTAAGGGGTTTTCTAAATTTCAGTCGTTGTAAATATTAGTAAAACTGAATGATAATGCATCTTTAGGTCTTACATAAAAGCTTTCTTTGAGAAGTATATTTTTCTTGTCTTTGCACATCATTATCCTATTATCATTTTATACTGCAAACTCAACTAATTTACATGACATTAAATTTGAAGTGATTCCTTCAACATGCAGACAGTTTATTCCTTTCAGAACAACAGAGAATGGTACGTCAAAAAGGCAGATAGAAGAATAAAAAATAAAAATAAATAAGAGACGAGGAAAGAAAGATAGAACAAACAGAAAAAGAATATCGAATGAAAAGATCTTAGGATTGATATTTTCCAAAAGATTTGCCAAAAGCAATCTCTTTCTCCTCTTCATAAAGAATGTCGCATATTTCTTTAAAATCAAAATGAATTTTCACCTAGATGATCCCTCTTAACAACGAAGATATCTAGAGTAGTGCAACTGCCAACATTATCCTCTTATCTTGATGCAAAAGCATTAGCCAGGAGCACAATAATGTGGCACTTACAAAATTCTACAGAACCATTTTATTTCCCCACCAACTCTAAGGCTTCTTTTATTGGAATAACTTCGAGGAAAATTGATAACCGAATGGAGATGGTGGTGATTGTCTCTCCTAAACTTTCAACAAAGAACAATTAGTCGGCAGAAAACAATGGCATACTATTTTCTTCCGAGGATTACATGGAAAATAATTAGTTTTGAAACAACAAGAGCTGTTGAAAAGTAAACTGATTCATCCACATCCACATCATCATTCAAAGCTTCATACCACATGCATGCACCAAAGGTCAAGAGTGGCTACACAAAAAGCATGCGTGAAGATGTTTGCACGCTTATATCTACCGAAGTCAAGAATGGCGGCAAATGAAGATTTTGTTTGTCAGTTTATATATTTCATTTCTATATATACAGGTTGTATGGTAATGTATTGATTAGAAGTTAGAAGCAAAGAAAACAAAGAAAAAGAGAGAAAAGCTTTGTATTTTTGAAAGTGTGAGTTTTTGAAATAGAAGTTTGTTTCTCTCATTAATTGTGTTGATCATGGGTAATTGAATCACCATTAGTGATTTTTCAACATGGCATCAGAGCTTGGTGAAGCTTATTCGTGAGTTATAGTTGTTCAAACCACAAGTTTGATCATATATCTAACTTCTCCGTTCCATCAGGAACGTAAATCGAAAATTTCAAGCCAAAAGACCACCGCACGCGCCCTCACGCGCCGCCTAAAGATCGGTGAGTAAGCCCACGCGCACCAGTCATCTTCAACCTCCAACCGCGCGTGACGCCCACGCGCGCCGCGTCAGCAAACACGTGCCATCATCACAGAGTGACACGTGTCACCTATCATTGACTAACACGTGTCAACAGCACGGCCTGCCACGTGGCACCAACCATCAATTAACACGTGGCCTAATCAGAGGACGACACGTGTCATTGCCACATCATCAATGCCACGTCAACCTCCACGTCAGAAAAAGTTCTGAAAAATTACCAAATTGCCCCTCGTTGGTATTTTGTTCGTTCCGGACTCATTTTAAATACGGTTTGAGCAAACAAAGAGTCGTTTTTTACTAAACGGAACACTCCAGACGCAACTGTGTAGTCGGTTTGACTAGATTCAACACCGATTTTCAGAAGTAAGCACCTCAAGTGCTTAAGCAAATCCGATGGCATCTTCCAGTAATTTTTTCCAGCCCCAGCTTCCGCGACTGAACAAAGATAATTACGAGAAGTGGTGTACCCTGATGAGAGTCCTTCTAGCCTTACATGATTTGTGGGATGTAATTGATACCGGGTATGACGAACCCGAAAAAGTAAAGAATCTAAGTCAGGCCCAACAGGCAGAGCTTAAAGAAGAAAGGACAAGAAGGCGTTATATCTGCTTTATCAGAGTGTAGATGAAAGAAATTTTGAGAAGATCTCCGCCATCAACACCGCCAAGCAACTATGGGAAATTCTTCGTAAAGCAAATCGAGGAATTGAAAAGACGATAAAAATTAGACTTCAAGATCTAAGGGAGGAATTTGAATTGCTGCAGATGAAGGAAAGTGAGTCAATTTCTGAGTACTTTACCAGAATATTAACTATTGTGAATCAGATCAGAGGATGTGGAGAAAAAATCGAAGATGTACGTGTGCTCGAAAAGATAATGAGATCACTCAATTCGAATTTTGAGTACGTGGTTGTAGTCATTGAAGAATCAAAGAATCTATATGTCATGACAGTTGACCAGTTACAAGTCACGCTAGAAATCCATGAACAGCGAATCAACAAGAAGAATACCTCAAACACCCCAGAGGACGAGCAAGTCCTGCAGTCGAAGTTCTCAGTCAGAGAAGAAATATGGAGAAATTCACAAAGAGGTCGAGGTTGAGATTGTGGCTATCAAGGACGAGAAGATTAATTCAGAGGTGAATATGGGAGAAGAAAAGTGAAGTGTTATAACTGCAACAAATACGACCACTATGCCCGTGAAAGCAGAAGAGAGCTAATAGAAGAAGATGAAAATGACGAACATGTGTACTTTGCAAAGAAAGACACAAATGAGCTAAATGGAATGATATTGATGGCTCAATATGAGAATCCTGTTAGCTGGATATTGAAAGAAGAAGCAAAGCCCAAGGAGCTCATGATTGAAGAAGAAGAAGAAGAGAATGAAACAAAAAAAGTGTCGCCAACAGTGCCACCAACAGTGACACAAATTGCTCCCGTACCTGACAGAAAGAAGTCAGAAGTGGATATGGGTGAAAGATACTGGACCAGGAAGAAGTCTGAAAAAAATCCGGTTAGCTTCACCGAAGTCATTCAAGAGAAGAAATGGAAGACAGATATGGATGAAGAAATGTTCACCATAGAGAAAAAGTAGTGTAGTCCACCAGAAGACTATAAGTCAACTGGGTTGAAGTGCGTCCATAAGACGAGAAGTGAAAAAGGTGAAGTTCACAGATACAAAACTCGTCAGTCTGTGAAAGACTACAAAAGAAGAAAAGTGAAACCAGACAAGGTTAACAGTCTGAAGAAGTTTAGAAAAGTGAAGCCAGACAAGTTCAAAAGTCTGAGGAAGAAATGTAATGCCTCGGTAATGATTCCAGGGAAAGGATGTGCAGAAAAAGAAAATGGTATCTCTTCAAAGTTCAGGCAGGTCGACTCAGTTCAGTTCGAGGTGCTTGTCGCTAGTCTTGGACCTGACTATGAAGAAGAGAGTCAACCATCTCTGTGCAAAACTAGACGAGAGAGGCAGAGCCAGGAGCAAGAAGGAATGCAGAAATTCCATGACAAGTCCACAAGATTGAAGATGATGTTAGGAATGCAGAAGTGTGCAGAATCAAATTTAAAGGGGAATGTTGAAAAGTAAACTGATTCATCCACATCCACAGCATCATTCAAGGCTTCATACCACATGTATGCACCAAAGGTAAAGAGTGGCTGCACAAAAAGCATGCGTGAAGATGTTTGCACGCCTATATCTACCGAAGTCAAGAATGGCGGCAAATGAAGATTTTGTTTGTGAGTTTATATATTTCATTTCTATATATACAGGTTGTATGGTAATGTATTGATTAGAAGTTAGAAGCAAAGAAAAGAAGAAAAAGAGAGAAAAACTTTGTATTTTTGAAAGTGTGAGTTTTTGAAATAGAAGTTTGTTTCTCTCATTAATTGTGTTGATCCTGGGTAATTGAATCACCATTAGTGATTTCTCAACAAGAGCATCGTTCTTCCTTCAATTTGACAACAAACATAAGAAGAAAAATTATGTTATCACCAAAAATGGAAACAATACATAAAAAATCAAAACACACAGACAACACTTAAAATACCAAAGCAAGCATCTTAATTACAAAGAGCACAGTCGAAACTACCATCAATGATTCGTCAAGGCATGGTGCATAAGTCATAGTACTGATCCAAAAGGTTATAACTACAAGTATCCAATTAAATGTGTCGTACCATTCTGAATTATACAACCTCCAATGTTGATGCTAAGCTCCATAAATCGTAGTATCTCATCTGAAATAGAACCCGAGATTTGAGTAAGGTAGTTCTTTTGAGCAGTACTTGAACAATAAAACAAATGATTAATATAGTGACCCTTTAAGTTAAACATTTGATCAGTTAACCTAAGCAAGTGGCTTAGTCAATGTGTAAATGAGTGCACACATTGAAACTTAGAAGCCACTTGCATGTGTATATATAGTATATACACACTATACATATATTTGTATATATATGTGGGTGTGTAGATATAATATATAAACATATATACATATACATATGTATGTATAGAGAGAGAGAGATTGTACCTCCCTTCGAAAGGTCATTGACAGTGAGGACCCAGAAAAGAGATGATTGTAGGGCCTGAAATGTGGATTATTGTTTTGAATTTCTAGGGTTTTTCGAATGAGGGGACAAGACGAATGTGTGGTCGCTGTGGATTGCCTTCCTCCATTTGGGTTTTTGGAGTCGAATCGGGTTTAAACCCAATACGTCATGAATAGATTTGTGGGTTAATTTTGTGGGTCCCGAAATAAACAAGAGAATGCCTTTTTTTATTATTATTAAATTACATTTTGACCTTTCAAGATATGATATATGACACCCGCACCCCCTGTTGTTTGGATAATTACAATTTCACCCCCTCTAGTTCAATTCAGGTAATCAGAGTTGTGAAATGACTTATCTACACATGGCTGTTTTTCATGTCTTTGCATTTAGTTAAAGGTATTTTAGATATTTTATCTCTGAAAAGTGATGACGTAAGGATTGACTAAGTTTGACGCTGAAAGTTCAACTGAGGGGAGGATTTGTTACAACTGACAAACTTGAGGGGATCTAACTGTAATTATTCAAACAATAAAGAGTGCGGGTGTAATATATCATATATTTAAATGAGTGTATTTATAATTTACTCGAGTTATTGACATAAAACTCCCTTCAGGTTTTCAAATATCGTCAAATACCCCATTACCCTATCAATAAACTCTCTGCACTTTAAAAAATTTAATTAATTACCCCCTTTTGTTACCCAGTGAAGCCTTGAGGTGTGATATGGCATGCCAATGTGCATGGGAGGATGACACAATGACATAAGTCCAACTTTGGAAGTGGAGCTTAGGAGTGTTGGAAAATTACAGGAATTTAATTATAGCATCATTGTGACCTAAGAGGATGATCTGCCAAAGGATTTTGGATTTGGAGGTCGGGAAGATTAAATATGGACATTATGATTCCTAGAGCATAGCTGATATTTGTAATAGTGTTTTCTGCATATATAGGGAGGGGTGTGTTCCTGACCCAAGAGGACATTCAACCACTTACCAAGGCCATGACAAACCTTGGCTAAGGCACATATGTGGGAGCTTGTTGGCATGTTTTGACATGATTCGGTGGTATGGTTGGTAATATGGCTCGGTGCTAACATGGTAGGCTGTGCTGGAGCATGCATGGCTTGGCAAGCCATGTGTGCATGCCCACGAGTGTGCCAATTTGCCTTTGGCAAGGTGATGCCTTAGTTTGGCATGCACTGATGTGCATGCAATGCACTTGGCTCAGCAAGCCATGTGCACACCAAGCTTTGGCTAGGCCAACTTGTCCTTGGGGCATGACTGTGACACAAAAACAAGCAATGATTGGTACAAGCTGGTTTAAGACATAGGCATGGTGCGACATGACCTATGTGCCAAGGCATTGAGGAACCAAGAAATAGGTGTGGCTAGGTGCATGCTTGCTAGAGATGGCATTGGTTCAGACTTGGCATTGCTCTCAAGTTCGCGTAGGCTTGAGAGGAGCTGGGACAAGGCATTTGGCTCAGCAAAGACAAACATTGGGCATTGTTGGTTCATGTTTGGCATAGATGACTCATAATGGTGCAGTATGACTCAGATTTGTGCAAGGCTGGTCAAGGCATGGTTTGGCTCAAACAAGGCAGTTGGGCAGTTTAGAGACACACAACCACTAAAAAGCATATGGCATTTCAGGGAAGTGCCATAACATATATACAGTTGAGAGGGCAACTGTGCAATTGGTGTTGGCAGCCTCTGATTGATGTCAACACAACCTAAGTGAATGGGGTTGTCATCTATATAGGCACATGTATAACATTTTGTATAGGCAGATTCGAGTTTCAGGAAGAAGTGCTTGTGTGAATGTTATAGTGTGGCCTGAGTGAGATAATCATTTGTACTATTTGTGTTTATAGTAAAAAGTTGGAAACCATTAATTATGATTTCTGTAAATTGTGGGTGTTGTTTGTTTATATTACATTCATATATACTGTGTGTGTGTGGTGCAAACACTTAGTGTTATTGTCCAGGCATTGAGTGTGTGAGTGGCTAAACCAAAGTCAGAACAAAGAGTGTCCTTGAGTCTGATTTGGTGCCATTATAGGGCTAAAATTCGTGGTGAAAATTGACCCACGTGACACCTTCCACCATGACTTCGGTCTTAACATGTCAAATTTTTTCCTATTTTGCTCTTGAAGAATATTAGAATGATGTTTTAATTGTTTTATTCATAAATTACCCTTAATGCTAGGGTTGCACAAAGAACCGAACCGTAACCGATGGTATGGTTTGGTTCCAAGATGGTTTGATTGGGTTCCGATTCTGAAAATTAAAAAAATGAATTTTTTTAATTTGGTTTCAGTTTTTAACCATGTGGAACCAAACCAGACCGGAAACGAAATGATTTTTTTTTATAATTTTTTCATTTGTATTATATTTTTACTTATATATAATTTAAAATTTATGAATTAATAGTTATAAGGTTAAATTTTTATGGAATGTAATTTTAAAATAGTTATTTTTCGTTTTCCTAATAGTAATAAGGTTATAATTTTCCTTACAATTTCAGTCCTAATATAATTATGACCTAAATGAGAAAAAGATTACCTAAATAGAAAAAGATTTGGTAAAATAAAATAATATGATTCAGGTTGATCGATCAAATTTCCTTCAGCAATTAATTTTCAATTTTCAAACAATTCAAGTTTTGGTAAAATAAAATTTGATCAATCAACCTGAATCATATTATTTTTGATAAAAAATTATATCACATAGACTTTTAACATTGGTCAACCTGAGGTAACAAGTCAAGCCTATTTAAATATTGCCTTGATCAACATTCAAAATCAAGGAATTCAATGTCCGGTATCTGTTGGCAATAATTTCCATGTATATATATATATTCTTTGTATAATAATAATTATCCTAAGAAATTATCCATATGATTTATGAAGTGTGTCAGACACACAGCCACTTACTGACTAGGTATGAGTCAATTTTTATTAGTTGTTGTTAAATGTACGAGACAGCCACTTAGGCCCGTTTGGTAGGCGGTTCGGTCCGGTTTTATTTGGTATGGTCTAGTCTTATCTGGTCTGGTCTTATCTGGGTAGTGTTCTGAAAGTCTGTTTGGTAAAACTGTCTGGTCTTATGGTCTTATTCAAGCTGTTTGGTCTTATGTTTGGAAAATAATACAAAAAATAAAAAAATAATATATAAAATTCAAAAAATATATTAAGTATGAAAAATATACAAAATTTGAAAAAATATAAAAAAATTTAAAATAATATAAGAAATTCAAAAATAATTTATTTTTCAAAATTTATAAATTAGTTCAAATTTTATATTATTTTTTGAACTTAATATTTTTTGAACTTACTGACTAGGTATGAGTCAATTTTTATTAGTTGTTGTTAAATGTACGAGACAACTGGTGTCTTTGATTTTTGGTTTTGTCTGGTTTTGTCTTGTCTTTGCTTATTTTTCAGATCAGATTAGAAAGATTAGATCATTTATCAAACATAATTTTAATCAGCACCAAAACCAAATCAAGTCACACAAGATCAAACAAAACCAGTCCAGATCAAACCAGACCAATCTAGCCAAACTAGACCAGATCAAACCAGACCAGACCATTTTATACACACACAGTAATGAAATCTAGCCGTCATTTTTCATAAATTTTCAAAATTTATACACAGTAATAAATTTGAAAAAAATAAAAAAAATTCGAAAATAATACATATATAAATAAAATTCGAAAATAATATATATAAAATTCGAAAACATATATAAATTTTGAAAAAATATATAAAATTCGAAAAAAATATATAAAATTTGATAATAAATAATAAAATATATTTATAAATTACTTAAACAAACAAATAAATAATATTAAATGATAAATTAATAATATAAATAATAAATTAAGTAAAGAATATATATAAATAAAATATAAATAATAAATAATAAACAAAATGAATTCAATAATACATAATAATAATAATAAATAAATCAATAATAAGCAAAATGAATTAAATAATACAAAATTTAATAATAAAATAATAATTTTTTTAATTTATTATTTATTTCTGTAATATATATATATTTTTAATTTATTTATATTTTTTCGAATTTTATATAAATTGTTTTGAATTTTAAATATGTTTTTCAAATTTTTTATATATTTTTTGAATTTTATATTTATTTTTGAATTTTAATATTTTTTTTCTAATTTTATATATATATTTTGAATTTTAAATATTTCTTTCAAGTTTTATATATAATTTTTTTGAATTTTATAATTTTATATATTTTTTAAAATTTTATATATATTTTTTGTAATGTTAAATATTTTTTAAAATTTTATATATGATTTTCGAATTTTTTTATTTATTTTCAATTTTTTTATATTTTATTTTCAAATTTATATATATTTTTTCATTTTTTATATTTTTTCAGATGAATTTTTTTTTTTTGAATTTTAAATATTTCTTTCAAATTTTATATATTATTTTTGAATTTATACATATTTGAAATTTTGTAATTTTGAATATTCGTTTTGATATATTTTATTGTAATTTGTATATTTGAGCCAAATAATTATTTGGTTGTTTTCGAATTCTATATATTATTGAATACAATTTTAAAAAAAATGTGATATATTTTATTGACATTCTATATATATATTTTTGAATGTTATATAATTTATTCGATTTTATATTTGATTTTTCAAAGTTGATATCATCATTTTGGTATTTTATATTATTTGTAATATTATATATATATATGTTTTTATCATTTTATATTATTTTTTCTTTTATATATATAATTATATCGAATTTTATACTTCATAAAATATATAGTTGAATGTTTTATATATATATAATAGTCTTTATTAGGATATAAATACTATATCCAATATTTTAATCAATCAGTTTTAGAATAGACCACTTATTGAAAGCAGACAATTTTCCAAACATGGTTTGGTTTTGATTTTTTTAGACCAGACCAGAAAGACCAGACCATTTATCAAACATAATTTCAATCAGAATCAAAACCAAATCAGACCACACAAAACCAAATAAAACCAGCCCAAACCAATCCAGTCAGACCATACCACTTTTCAAACATGCCCTACAAGTCTACGAGTCAATGTTTGTTTCCTAGAAATTGGATGACTCGAACCAAGTTGTAACGTGTATTTTTGCTTGTAATCTCATCTTATACACTGGGTCCGAGGGCTCCAATTTTTTTTCTTTTATATATGTTTTATTTTTTAAAAATATATTAGTACTTTTATAATTTTTAAAGAATTTATTTAATTTCTCGGTTTAATTCAAGGGCTTTATTTTTTATTTTTAAATATATATTTTACTATTGATCCCAAAAAAAAAAACAATTTTAACAGTCCATTTGTACTAAATTTTCAAACCCAATTTTACAATTTTGGACTCTAAAATTTTATATTTGAGTTATTATAAACTAAAAAAAAAAAAAAAAATCTCAAATTTTTAACTTAGTGAAACTAAAGTCTAATTCAAATCAAATTATTATCCTGATTAGATATAAAAGATTTTTCTTGCAATTGCACAATGTTTGGTGACTACACTTAAGGTTCTCGTAATTGCCGCACTCACACGACGACAACAATTTTTCACACGATTATACTTAAGAAGCGATTACTGCACTCCCCCAACAATAACATCGAGATGGAAGTCATTTTTTATTTTTAAATATTAATATATTTAATGTGTTCTTTAGTAATTTGTTTTGCATTTATCATTTTTTAAGCGCGTGAAGCCTTACATTTAAAGGGGCCTCACATTTGCTCTCGCCTAGGGCTCCAACCTATTTTCGGAATTTCAGGGCCGACCTTGTATACACGTAATTATATTATGTACACAATAACCTAAAAATTGGGTCATCTAGTTTTCGTAGTGGACATTATTGGGTCTATCTATGTTTGTTACGTTTTTAGAAAGTGCCGATATCGTTATTTAACACCGATACTTATTTGGTACTTAATTTTTAAGGTTGATATTGTCTGAGTCCGTTAGACTGCTACCACGACCATTACTAAAATCGATACCATAACGGCGAATCATGATCCAGGTATAATGAAGTTGGTCATAGTCTCTAATGTGATTGAATTATTTTGAAAAAGTAATATATTGAGGTCAATGTTTTTTTTTTTTGAAAATTCTGAAGGTCTAATCCCAATGATGATCTCCCTAGGACCTAGACCCTAAATAGATCGTTCTTTGAGGGTGTTACACGAACCGGACCCATAACTTATGTAACGTTTTCAGCCACGTGTATAGATGTTATTGGACCACATCAGAGGGGAAGTTAAAACTCCCATAACTTGTGTAACATTTTCACCCACGTGTCTAGATGTTATTGAATCACATTAAAGAGAAAGTTAAACTTCATACTCTTCGAAGAGGTCCCGAGTATTTTCCATTCAGAATTACATCACGGGGGATGTAGAATTTGGTGTCACGACTCAAGGAACTGCAATTACACTTACAATTCATATTCCATAATTTAATTTCTTTTCTAATATTAACTAGTAAGCATGGCATTGGTAATTTACTATAGTATTAAACAAGAACAAATTGGGAAAAAACTAAAAAAGAAGCACAAGTCACTAGACTATCATTTGCGTGTATTGATCAAGTATGCTGAAATGGCGCCGAGTTTAGGCCAACATTACAATTTACAATGATCGATCATATAATAACTGTAACACCCCAACATTTAGTATAATATTGTTCATTTTGGGTTTTGATAATTTAATTTCTTTTCTAATATTAACTAGTAAGCATGGCATTGGTAATTTATTATAGTATTAAACAAGAACAAATTGGGAAAAAACTAAAAAAGAAGCACAAGTCACTAGACTATCATTTGCGTGTATTGATCAAGTATGCTGAAATGGCGCCGAGTCTAGGCCAACATTACAATTTACAATGATCGATCATATAATAACTGTAACACCTCAACACTTAGTACGATATTATTCGTTATCGCACGATTTTGTTATTGGGCTCCTGTCTAAAATGTCTCATATCAATTGGAGACAATACTATACATATAAACACATCCCTAGATCTCTATCTGGGCGATGTGGGACATCACAATCACCCCCCTTATGACCCAACGTCCTCGTTGGTGTTACCCATAGGTTTGTGCATGCACCTACACTTAATTCCGTCCGGGCTCTGACTCTAATACCAATTGTAACACTCCGCTCCAACACTTGGTACGATATTGTCCGCTTTGGGCCCAGCCCGTACGGTTTTGCTTTTGGGTTCCTCCCTAAAATATTTCGTACTAATTGAAAACAACACTGCACATATAATCACATCTCCAGACCTTACCCGAACGATGTGGGATATCACAATAACAAATAACAAGAGTGCCATTAATATATTTTGTTGCATTAAGCCTCTCATTCGCTTTCTCAGTTTATATAAATGCAGAATGAGTGTCATTCGTAAGTGATGAAAGATCAAAAAAAAGTTGGTATTTCTTGGTTTAGCCCACTTTTTTTGACTTTTTTTTTTCTCTCTCTCTCCTATATACATAAATATTTATATATATATATATATATAAAATAATATATAAAAATAAAAAATAATATATATTAATAATTTTATTTTATAATAATAATATAAAATAATATTATTAAATATATATAAAAATAATATATATATAAATATATAAAAAATAATATATAAAATTAAAAATTAATATATATTAATATATATAGAATAATATATAAATTTTATTTTATAATAATAATATAAAATATTATTATTAAATATATATAAAAATAATATATAAAATTAAAAAATAATATATATTAATATATATAGAATAATATATATTTTCTATTTTATAATAATATTAATAAAATAATATTATTAAATATATATAAATAATATATATATATATATAAAATTAAAAAAATAAAATATATTAATATTAATAAAATAATATTATTATATATCTATAAAAATAGTATATATATAAATATATATAAAATTAAAAAATAATATATATTAACATATATAGAATAATATATATTTTTTATTTTGTAATAATATATATGGAATAATATTATTAAACATATATATATTAAATATATATAAAAATAATATATAAATTCAAAAATAACATATATAAAATAATATTATAATATATATTAATAATATATAGAATAATATATATATTTTATTTTATAATAATATATATAAAATAATATTATTAAATATATATAAAAATAATATATATATATAAATATATATAAAATAATATATAAAATTAAAAAATAATATATATTAATATATATAGAATAATATAATTAAATATATATATATAAAATAATATTATTAAAGATATATAAATTAAAAAATAATCTATATATAAATAATATATCGAATAATATATATTATTATTTTATAATAATATATATAAAATAATATTAAATATATATATTATAATATTTAAATTAAAAAATAATATATATTATTATTTTATAATAATATATATAAACTAAATTTATTAAATATATATATATATAATATTATTAAATATTTATAATATATTATATATATTTAATAATATATTGTAAATATATATATTTAATAATATATAAAGTTATATACATAAAATAATATATAAACTAATATATTTATAAAGTTTTTATTTTCTCAAACCAGACCAGAAAGACCAGACCGCTTACCAAACATAGTTTTAGATTCAAGACAAGACTAGACAAGACCAGACAAAACCAGACAAGACAAAATCAGACAAAACCAGACAAGATAAGACCAGACAAACCCCTTTCCAAACGGGCCCTTAACGTCCTATTTGACAGAGTTTTTGCTTCTGTCTTTACACACACAAAAAAATGTTTTGAGAGGTTGGTACCTCCTAACTTCTTCTAAAGGCCCTTCCAAAGTCTAAAAACTCTTCTAAAAAATTTGTCAAATCCCTTTTAAAACAGTTTTTCCTTCAAGAAATGCAAAATCAACTTTTAAAAAATCAATCCAAACAAGGCTTAAGTGAAGTCATCACAAAACCTAAAAAAGATCACGAATGAACACAAAGTAAGAGAATCACGTTCCGATCGAAGAGAGAACAAAAATATGAACTTAAGAGAATCAAAAAACAAAAAAAATGAATATAATCTTAAAAGTGACAAGGAAGAATATATTTGATTGGAATATTGGATACATTAATTGTTAAGATTTGAAAAGTTATATGAATCAAAGTGCAATTACTTCATTTCCTTGATGGACAATTTTGGCCTCTCTGATCAAAGCATAGGACCTCGGATCTTCTTCGCTGGTCACCACGGTCCGCTGCTATGTGGCGCGTTGTAGGGGTGACATGTGGTATATAAAAATCAAAGAAATTTCAATTAGAGTGGAGGACAGATGATGGACAAGAAGTGTTAATACCCAAGAATTACACCGGCAAATGAGAAAACAAGCCACGTGGTGCAAGGGGAAGAAAACACATGAGTTAATATATAGTTTGGTAAGGCAAAACAGTAAAAGTGATAATGGTATGAAGGAGTTGGGCTCTATTTAGAAGAAGAGGATAATCATAAGAATCGGGCCTTAATCATGGGAAGTTGGATTGTAATGGATCTGGTCCATATTAAGGCCATATTCGGACATGAGGCATTGTGTATAATTTTGTTATAAAAGAGTCCTAAACATGGAAGGAGTTTTAGTAGTAATGGGAAACGTGGAGCAAGGTTGTGCACAAGTTAGACACATAGAGGAGGTTTACACAAAAGAAGGGATAAGTAGCGAATTCTTAGGAAGTTGTTATGGAGAAGTTATTGCATTTGAATTGCAGATTGTATAAGTAGAACACTTAGCCTAATTTTGAAACTCTCCAGCAACATACACAAAAATCATTACATTACAATTTCTTTAATAGTAGTCTTTATCTTTGAATGTTATTTTATTACATTGTGTAGTTACAATTTTTGCACAACATAAAAAATATCCTTTTCTCATTATTCTTCATTGGATTATATACATTTTCCATATGGGCCCTTGGCCCATTAGGGCAACTTTTCCGACTTTGGAATTTTGCCCTTACTTTACACGTCAGCTATTTTGTCCCTATACTATGCCATTATCCTGAGCTGCAAGTCTCTTCTAGAATCTTCGAGTTTCTTCTGGGATGCTTCTTCGGGTCGGGCCATAAGATGGGCCTGGTAGTCGAATCCCGGGACGGACCACAAGGCTGACGTGTTGGTCGGGTTATGATGTTGGTAGAATGACCGGATCATCATCTCGGACCTTTTTTGGATCGCTCCGGTCGGGACGGGGCTTTTATATGGGCCGGGAAAACTCACATGTACACATTGTCATTCTATTTCAAGCAATTCTAATTCAATTCAGTTTCTTCCAAGCAATTTTAATTTCAGTCAAATTCCTTTCTTGCATTTATATTCCAGTTTCTTTACAGTATTCATTTAGTTCAGTTTCCTTTTCATTACTACTTCAACATTAAAGTCCTTTTGACTAAAGCAAAAAAGAGCCCAAAAATAATCGTTTGATAATTCTTATTTTCCAAGAAAATAATCTCCAGTTTCCTAGGAATTTCTCTTTGATTCAACTTGAATCTGGCACGCCCGCGCATTCACTAAATTTGGAAAATATTTGTGCAAACATTGAGCGGCACGCCCCTGCGAGACATGTGTTGAAGTTAGGAAGATATGCCATCAAGGCTAAGATCTACAAAGAATACCATGACAAGTGAAGAAGAACAAGAAGTTTCAGTTACAGTTTCTACTGAAAGTTACAACCTGAGACCAAAATGTGAAATCTCACTTCCACCAGATGAATCATTCGCTCGAATGCAGACGTCATCATTGGCAGAGTTATTTAGAGGGCTTTATGCAAGATTCGATGCTATAGAAGAGTCGATTGCAGAGCTCAAGGCATCATTTGATATTATGGGGTCAATTTCAAGGCCGATGCCATGCTCAAATGTGCAGGCCTCTATCACTTTACCACATCTGGCTGCTTCTGTTATGGCTGCCACAGCTAGTCAAAACATTCAATAAACTATCTACCTTTCCACAGCTCCATGTGTGAACATCCCAGCAAACATGCCGGCTCGATGGTCGGAGATGCGACCACAACCAAATCTTCCACCAGTATTCCCAAATAATCCACAACCTTTACCTTATTTACCACCAAATCATGTACCCCAACCATTTCAACCTCATCGCCAGCCGTTTTTCCTTCCAAATCTTCCAGGGAGTGATGCTCCAAACCCGGGGGGCAATAATCATCGTTGGCGTCCAAATCCCTTGTTTTTTCCTGAGGCGCATCTTCTAGCAGCACTTGGGGGTAGAATGTTAACCATTTTCCACTTCCAACTAATAATCTTGGACAGGGGCCAATTAGCCGATGTGATTACTCAGGAATATGGACTTACAGGAAGAAGATTGAGTAGACCGACTTATAGAAAGCCTTACCCGGAAGTGGTTGATGAAATTGAATTTCCTAGAGGATACAAAGTTCTAGACTTTGTGACCTTTGGGGGGGAAGGTAACCAGTCCACTGTTGAGCATGTTGGAAGATTTACTGTCCAATGTGGTGAAGCAGGAGCAAATACCTAGTTAAAGTTGAGGCTTTTTCCCAATTCCTTGACTGGGTCAGCCTTCACTTAGGCCATGTTTGGTAGGCGGTCTTTCTAGTCTGGTCTGGTCTGGTCTAATCTGATCTGGAAAAGTCTGTTTGGTAAGCGGTCTGATCTTACTATTTATTTATTATTTATTATAATATTTATTTATGTATTATTTATTTCTTTATTTATTATTTCTTCACTTTATAATATATTTTATTATTTATATTATTAAATTATTATTTATTAATTTATAAATATATTTTATTAATTTATTATTATTTCATTATTTAATTCATTTTATTTATAAATTATTTATTCATTTTTAATTATTTAAAAATATATTTTATTAATTTAATATTAATTTATTATTATTATACTCATTTATTATTATTATTATGAAGTATTTATTCATTATTATATTTACTTATTATTTATTATTATATTTATTATTATTATATCTATTTATTATTTTTTATTATATTTATTTCATTTTGTTTATTATTTATTTTTTTATTATATTTTTAAATATGTTTTATGTAATTTATTATTTATTTTATTAATTTATTATTATTATTTATTATTTAGTCCATTTTTATTATTATATTTATTTATTATTATTGTATTCATTTTTTATTATTATTATGTTTTATTTAATTTATTATTTATATTATTAATTATTCATTTTTAATTATTTATAAATATATTTTATTATTTATTTATTATTATATTCATTTTATTATTATTATTAGGTATTATTTATTTCATTTTTATTTATTTATTATTTATATTTTATTTTTAAAATATGTTTTATTTAATTTATTATTATTATTATTTATTCATTTTTAATTATTTATAAATATATTTTATTAATAAGACCAGACCGGACCACTAGGAACCACTTTTTTTTGTCTGAAATGAGGTCATTTTGGTCTGATTTGGTCTTACTTGGTCTAACCAAAAATTTGGGACCAATGCTACCAAATATGGTCTGGTCCCATAAAACATAAGACCAGACCAGACCATCTGGGACCAGACCACCTGGGACCAGACCACCTACCAAACAGGGCCTTAGTATATCCATTTTCCAGCAAATTCTGTGCAGAATTGGCAACAAATGGAGGAGCTCTTCCACAAACAGTTTTACCGGTCAGAGCCAGAGGCAACGTTAGCAGATTTATCCAAACTCTCTCAACTAACATCTGAGTCTGTGCAAGAGTTTATTTCCAGGTTCAGAAGGGCAAAATTGAAATATAGAGTGGGTTTTCCAGAGTCAGAATATGTTAGGCTAGCTCTCAACGGTCTGGAATTTGAATTGATGAAGAGATTCGAAGGTATGGAGATTAGAGATATCTTTGAGTTAGCAAATCGTGCAACCAGATATGAGATTATCTTGAAGGAAGAAAGGGACATAAAGAATGCTTCCAAGGGAACTTATTATAGAGACCCAAACTATGAAGTCTATGTTGCCGATGCAGAGGAAGAGTTGGAGGCTAATCTGACAGAACTTAGCATAAAAAAGCCTTATGTTTGTGAGATTTTATCCAAGCCAAAACCTTTCAGTAGTAGTTCTCAAGCATCTTCCAATTCGGCCTAGAAAGGTATGGCCAATTTTGGGAAGATATACACCTTTGACTCCACCAAAATAGAACAAATCTTTGATCACCTCATGGCTGACAAGATGATCATTCTTCCAAAAGGGCATAAAATTCCTTCAGTTGGTGAAATGAAGGGCAATGAATATTTCAAATATCACAATTCTTGGAATCATACAACTAATTTTTATTTTATTTTTAGGAATGCATTATAGAAAGCCATAGATGAAGGGAAGTTGAAATTTCCAGAAAAGAAGAATGAAGTTATGGGGTTAGATGAAAATCCATTCCCTTCCATGGCCAGCAGTAATGTGATTATATTGGCAGAAGGTGAAAACAAGCAAGCAGAACAGACATAACCAATAAACACTTTGGGGGTCAAAGTTCCAACGGTGAGGAACAAAGTGAAAGAATTGGAAAGGAAGTTAAGGGAAGCTCAAATCGGCCTCATTCATCATGGTTGTTGCCCAAGTTGCAAGGAACCTAAAGATAAGGGTAAGAGGCCTATGGAGAATCCACATCATCACCAAATTTCTAGACCTCATGTTCATGAAAAGGTAACTTTCCATCATGAAATAAGGGACTCTCGTCCTAACTACCATGAATATAGGCCGAGGGGAGTTATAGTTATTCAGCCAAGAGAGATTTGTCCTGGAAGAGACATACCAAATTAGTAGAGTAGGCCAATATTCCATCAAAGGCCTCATTTGCAGTCTGAAGTATGGGTCCAGAAGGGCAAAACTTCCCATATAGTTAGAATGATTAAGCCTCATCCAGTTCAACCAAATGTTTGGCTGAGGCTAAGTCACCCAAAATTTCCAAGTATTGAAAAACCTCAGCAAGAAGGAATTTCTAAGTCAACAAATAGAAGACTTCAGATAATGAGGGTTGAACGAAGAAAGATGGAATCTGGAAGAGACCTAACTATGAAAGTCAGAGGGGTTGGTGAGCAAGATAAGTCAACTCCTGTTAACTAGGTGGAAGTTACAAGTATGGAGGGGAGTGACTTGGAATATGTAAATCCGAGACACGCTCCAAGGAAGAGGATACAATTTGGTTCTTTTTCAGTGGAAGCTGCATGCAATGTGGCTTTTGTGTTACCAGCTATCTTCCAAGCCATAGACAACCAGGAAGAACCAACTGGGAGTTTTGAAGGTGCAGTGGTGGATTGGACTTCCCCAAATGCAGACACTAAGTCTGGAGGAGTGTCAACTAGCAGAGATCTAACCTCTTCCAGTAAAAAATGTCAGTCAGATAAGGTAATATTGTAGAAACCCTTTATTGATATGACTCAACAGTTGAGGCCTTTATATGTGAAAGTGTGGATAGAATGACGTCATGTGAATAGGGTTTTGGTAGATAATGGGTATATCCTTAATGTAATTCCTACTAAAACAGGAAAGAGTTTAGGAAAATCCATGTTATCCTAGTCAAACATGTATAAGTGGGGTAGGAGGAGGAAATGTCATTACCAAATGAGTCTTACCTTTAAAGGTGACCATTGGGGGGAAAACTATCTATGTAGCCTTTTTCATCATTGATACCTCTTCCACTTATAACCTTTTATTGGGGAGGGATTAGATTCACCCAAATATGTGTATACTTTCTTCATTACATCAAATGTTAATATTTTGGGATGGAGTTGAAGTCAAGATAATAGAAGAAGATAATCGGCCTTTTGTGGCTAAAGTGTGTTCGGCCGAGGCTGCCCTGTATGAGGAAGATTGTATGCCCATTAGATTTAAGGAGAAGGTTATCAGGGATAGAAATAAATGAATTGCTCTTGGAAACCACTAGGCCGAAGGTAAAACTTTAGGCCCTTCCTGACAAATCAGTTTCCCATGATTATTGAAGAATTGAATGAGGAAGAAGAGCAGAGGCTCCGAGAGCAAGCCTATGTGGTCGCTTGCATGCGATTAAAATCTTACTTAGCTAAGAAGAGAATGTACTTGGAAAGTCAGGAAAAAATAGAGTTTTCGGCCAATTTGGCCGAAGCTGAAGATGAATCTCTAGAAGAAATCCAAGGGAGAATTGATGTCATTTAGTTGGAAGATCTAGATAAAGCACCTCAAAGAATGGATGATGGTTTGGCAAAAGTACGAGATCCTTTGTTGGAAGTAAATTTGGGAATTGAGGAAGATCCTAGACCAACTTATGTGAATGGGTTATTATAGCCAAACTTCCAGGCAAAAATAGTCTCTTTACTCAGAGAATTTAAGGACTGTTTTTCTTAGAGTTATGAAGAAATGTCAGGATTGCCAAGGGAGCTGGTGGAACATAAGCTGCCTATCAAAGAAGATTTCAGGCCATTCAAGCAAGCCCCAAGAAGAATATCCCAAGAGGTTATTCTAAAGGTGAAAGAAGAAATAGAGAGGCTATTCAAAGCAGGATTCATAAAGACAACAATATATGTTAAATGGCTATCAAATGTAGTTCCAGTGGTTAGAAAGAATGGGAAGATAAGAGTTTGTGTAGATTTCAGAAACTTAAATTTGGTCACTCCTAAGGATGAATATCCAATGCCAGTGGCCGATCAACTATTAGATGCAACTTCCAAACATGAAATCCTATCTTTCATGGATGGACACTCTGGATATAATCAAATCTACATAGCTGGAGAAGATATTCCAAAGACTGCCTTCAGATATCCAAGATCAATTGGGACTTTTGAATAGGTGGTCATGCATTTTGGTTTAAAGAATGCTAGAACAACTTATCAAAGAGCTATGAATGTTATCTTCCATGATATGATCAAAAAATTCATGGAGGTCTATATTGATGATGTGGTTGTGAAGTCAACTACCAGAAATAAACACTTGAGAGATTTGAGGCTGGATTTCATCAGGATAAGGACTCACAAACTGAAGATGAATCCTCAAAAATGTGCTTTTGGAGTATCAGCAGGGAATTTTCTTGGTTTCTTAGTTCATCAGAGAGGCATTGAAGTGGACAAGAACAAAGCTAAGGTAATCATGGAAGCACCACCTCCCAAGAGCAAGAAAGAGCTGAGGCAGTTCATTGGACAAGTGAGTTTCCTTATAAGATTTATTACTAACAGTGCAGGTAAAATACACAAGTTTTCTTCCTAATTAAAATTAAAAGAAGGGAAAGAATTTGTTTGGGAAGAGAAACACTAGAAAACCTTTGATAAAATTAAGGAGTACCACACAAAACCTCCATTGTTGATGCCTTTGAGGAATAAATACCCATTGAAATTATATATATCGACCGCGGATGAATCTAATGGCAGTATGTTGGCCCAGAATAATGAAGCTGGAAGAGAGCATGCCATATATTACTTAAGTAGGGTATTATCTCCAATTGAATGTAGATATTCTTCATAGAGAAATTGTGCTTAACTTTGTATTATGCTTCCATAAAATTAAGAGTGTATATGCTCCCTGTTGAGGTTTATGTGACTTGTCCAACTAATGTGATTAAGTATATGCTATCAAGGCCTTTAGTCACTGGAAGAATTGCTAAGTGGACTTTGGCCTTGATGAAATTTAACTTAACTTATGTCCCACAGAAATCTGTAAAAGGAAGGGCTTGGGCTGAGTTTGTGGCCGCTCATCCTTCCACAAATGTAGATCCACGAATGTTTGATGAGTTAGATGCAACTATACTAAGCATTACCCCATGAAAGCTGATGTTTGATGGATCTAGTATGACAGAAGGTGTTGGAGCTGGAATATTAATTGTGGCACCTAATGGTAGAAAAACTTCATTCTCTTTCTTCTTAGATTTTCAATGTTCTAACAACCAGGCCGAATATGAGGCCTTGATAATCGGCCTTAAAATTTTATTGGAAATGGGAGTCAGGAATGTTCACATTGTGGGAGATTCCAATTTGGTAATTAGTCAAGTATTAGAAGATTTTAGATGCTTGAGTTGGAAATTAAGGCCATTCCATTCCTTAGCCACTCAACTTATTCAGCACTTTGATGAAGCCAGCATGGAATATAGGCTAAGAAGTTTTAACAAAGAAGCAAACAGCTTGGCCCAAATTACATCTGGAATAAGGGTTCCTGAAGGTATGGAAAAGATATTAGTAAAGGTCACAAGGAAATCTCTTCCAACGAAAAAAATGAGGAATGAAGAAATGGTAGAGTCTTTTGCCATGGATATTTTTGAAGCTGGTATGGAAGATTGGAGAAACCCCATAGTAAACTACCTGGCGGATCCAAGTTTCCCAACTGCTAGAAGGATAAGGCTCATGGTAGTGAACTACGTGTTATTGGATGGAGAGTTGTACAAGAAAAACAAAGAAGATGGACTCCTTCTACAATGTGTGTCAAAAGATCAAGCCAGGAAGGTTATGAAACATGTACATAAAGGGCTGTGTGGAACACATCAAGCTGGAAGGAAGATGGGGTGGCTAATCAGAAGGTATGGTTATTATTGGCCGGAAATTTTTAAGGATTATATCACTTATGCTTAAGGATGCAAGCCTTATCAATTACATAGTCCAATTCAAAGGGTTTCGGCTATAAAAATACAGTTCATTGTTAAACCATGGCCATTTAGAGGTTGGGCAATTGATATGATTGGAATGATCAATCCTCCATTTTCTGAAGGCCATCAATTGATTGTAGTAGCCTCTAACTACTTCACTAAGTGGGTAAAAGTAGAGGCTTACAAGACAGTGGATCAACATGTGGCTATCAAGTTTGTGAAAGAAAAGATCTTCCACCACTTTGGAATTCTAGAATCAATCACTTCCGATAATGGAGGGGTCTTTACTAGAGGAACAATGACAGAATATGCTAACCCATATTATGCACAGTCAAACGGTCAAGTGGAAGCTGCCAATAAAGTTATCATTGGCATCATTGAGAAGATGATAAAGAAGTGATGTCCGTCGGGTATGGTTAAAAATATGTTATAAGAATGCACCCTTAATGACGGATTAGGTTTTACCTATCGCAAGCACACGAATTGTATTATAGTATAGTTTGGCTTAAGAAAGGTTATCGATCCCACAGAGATTAAGTCGTATTCTGAATTCTCGTAAAATAATACTCTCAAATTGCTAAAAAAATATAGTTTTTGATATGTGATTGATTAACTATTTAACTAATAAAACAAATAAAGTTAGATTAAAACAAGAATAATAGAAATAAAATCTAGGGTTTTCATGCTCCACCACCAACCGCATAATATAATTCTCTAATTGCTCAATTGCAAGATGACAATCTATAACTGTGAATCAGGTCATACCGTAAATAGTCGAATATAACCCCCAAAGAGATACCGTCAACCAGATTTGCTACAACCCATATCCGGATAGAGTATGACTAGTACATGCATATACTCTAAATTACTCCTATTAACATAAATTAAAAAGCATGTCTATCTCATCTCGTCAAGGCATGGCCTGTGTAAACTAGGGTTTCAAGTGTTAAGAACCATTGTGTAGAAAATCATGAATTAAGCATCCGAGTTCCAGCCCATAGTGAATAATCATGATTGAGTAGAACAATATATTTATTCCATCTAAGATAAGAATTTGGAACAAATATAAAATTTTGTATAAAAATCAAAACGAACACTCATCTACAACAATCATCATAGTAAAGTCACAATTGAATGCAAATAAAAGAACTACATTACTTGGCTAGGGTTTTGCGAGAAAATCCTATATATCAAATTAGTTTCTCATGGTAGAAGGACACTGCATCTTTGATGTAGAAACGCCCTCCATAATCTTCTTCTCGGATCTCTAGGTCTTGAATGACTTCTCCCTTTGAATGATATGTGAATAAAAGCTCTGAAATTATATGAAGAGAAGTACCAAAATTATGGGGAGAGAAGTCCCATAGATCTGTAGCAGACCTTGGTATATATAGGCAAAGGTGAGGGAAACCCTGACTTGGAGAATAAGATTACCCTTTTTCATAATTTCACACCCAACCAAACAAAACCCTAATATATGATGTATAATATGTGTATATTACATGTAAAGAGGTGTTGGGGTCGAACTTAAAGTCATCCGAGTCAAAACAGATCAATCCGGGTCAAAATAGGATTTTGGCCCGAATCTGAAATTTTCAGTTTTTTCTGCAGGACATCTCTAACTCTTTTCATCATATCTAGATTTACACACATTGGATGGAGGTGTGTAATATATCATCGGAACGCTGACTTCAAACTCTTAATGATAGACTCAATAATCACCCCATTTGAACCTTTTTTGACTGAGATATGAGCTCCCGAGGTTGACTGAATATTTTTGTGCTGAAAACACTATAACATTCCCACCTACGCTTCAAGAGTAGCTTCCTACGCTTCAAGCGTAGAAACTCACTTTCTTTCCACTTTTTGCAACTGAAAGCATAGGTTAAGCGTAGCAAAACCCCTAGAGACCACTTTTCTTGATAATTGCTCCGTTTGAACCCCCTCGACTCCCTCGGTATGATTTTTGAAGTTGCGGTTCCGAAAAATGACGTTTTTCGCCCTCCGGAAGACACTTTTCTCTTGAAAACACATCTTTTACTCTCTCTTTTGGATAGACACAAACACTTCTCTAATTAATTCACCAAAGTTAGCTCGTAATCTTCATTAAGCTCCTCAATCACGCTTAAACACACAAACGACATAAAAATACCAAATAACAAAATGTAAAGACATAACAAATACAAGATAGGGGCTTAAAATGGATACTTTTGAGCTTCTATCACAACCCCAAACTTACATATTGTTAGTCCCTTAGCAATTAACTTAGGAAAACCACTTTGTGATAATTTTTATCCTAACTAACCTATACTAATCTACACTACTCCCTTGCTTTTGTGATGGTCGACGATTATACTTAGCACGTGTGATGTCCCACATCGCCCGGGTAGAGGTCTGGGGATGTGCTTATATGTGCAGTGTTGTCTTCAATTTGTATGAGGCCTTTTGGGAGGAGCCCAAGAGCAAAACTGTGCGGGCTGGGCCTAGAGCAGACAATATCATACCAAGTGTTGGAGCGTGGTGTTACAATTGGTATCAGAGCCAGAGCCCAGCCGAAATTAAGTGTGGGAGCATGCACATCACCCGTGGGTCGCTAGCGAGGATGCTGGGTCCCATGCACATCGCCCGGGTAGAGGTCTGGGGATGTGCTTATATGTGCAGTGTTGTCTCCAATTAGTATGAGGCCTTTTGGGAGGAGCCCAAGAGAAAAACCGTGTGGGCTGGGCCTAGAGCGGACAATATCATACTAAGTGTTGGAGCGGGGTGGCCCAAAGGGGACAATATCATACCAAGTGTTGGAGCGGGGTGGCCCAGAGCGGACAATATTATACCAAGTGTTGGAGCGGGATGTTACAATTGGTATCAGAGCCAAAGCCCGACCGGAATAAGTGTGGGAACATGCACATCACCTGCGGGTCGTCAGTTAGGACGCTGGGTCCCAAGGGGGGGTGATTGTGATGTCTCATATCATCCAGGTAGAGGTCTGAGGATGTGCTTATATGTGTAGTGTTGTCTTCAATTGGTATGAAACCTTTTGGGAGGAGCCCAAGAGCAAAACCGTGCGGGCTGGGCCCAGAGCGGACAATATCATACCAAGTGTTGGAGCGGGGTGTTACAATTGGTATCAGAACCAGAGCTCGGGAAAAATTAAGTGTGGGAGCATGCACATCACCCGTGGGTCACCAGCGAGGATGCTGGGTCCCAGGGGGGATGATTGTGATGTCCCACATCGCCTAGGTAGAGGTCTGGGGATGTGCTTATATGTGCAGTGTTGTCTCCAATTTGTATGAGGCCTTTTGGGAGGAGCCCAATAGGAAAACCGTGCGGGCTGGGCCTAGAGCGGACAATATCATACCAAGTGTTGGAGCGGGGTGTTACAATTAGTATTAGAGCCAGATCTCGGTCAGAATTAAGTGTGGGAGCATGCACATCACCCGTGGGTCGCTAGCGAGGACGCTGAGTCCTAAGGGGGGGTGATTGTGATGTCCCACATCGCCCGGGTAGAGGTCTGGGGATGTGCTTATATGTGCAGTGTTGTCTCCAATTGGTATGAGGCCTTTTGGGAGGAGCCCAAGAGCAAAACCGTGCGGGCTGGGCCCAGAGCGGACAATATCATACCAAGTGTTGGAGCGGGGTGTTACAACACGTGTAACAAGCCTTTTAAGCCCCTAGTTTAGCCCTAGTGGACAAGTGAAGTCTCGTGAAGGTTTCCAGTGACGGTACCTACAAACATATCAATTCTTTATAATCACGCATTCATGAGTTCACACACAAATTAATTAAGTCATGTTATAATGCAAAAGATAACATGAATGCAAATACTCTCACTCACTACCGAATAATAATTATATCGAGCTTCATGTCATGAATGGTTCTCACTAAAGTAAATGACTTCGTTATTCTCTACTCCCTAGTCTAGACAACCTTCCATGTATTTAGTGAACATTCTACCATAGTATTTCAATTTCTCTTATCCTACTTCATTGATTAAATTTTGTCATTTTTTAAAAAACACATATTTCCATCTTTCCACTTTTCATCCCTTTTTGTCTTTCTAAGTCTCCGGACTTTCCAGCGGAGATTTTTAGTCTCGACTAACTAGGTCCGAGCTTCTTCCATGGGATTTATGCTCATTAATTTTCTCCCATTTTTACGCGAACAGTGATATTGGTGATACCAAGGCCCAATTACTCAGATCGAAGAACCACTTTTTGCATTTTTATTTTTTCATAAAAAAAAATTTAATTTTTTTTCTCCATTTCAACCATAACATCTCCCCTTTAATCATGACAAAATTATTTTTTCAACTACGTAGTCCAAGAGTAATCTATTTCCCATAGTGAATGTGTGCTTGTGTTTATAGGTCAATATCATATTTTTCAGTTTCAATTTCAACCAATCACTTACCCATGTAAAACCACATCACTTCACTAACTCGATCTAATCATTACTCTCATGAGTGAGAATATCACATCATATATTACTCATATATCATAAACATAATCCATCACATCGTAATGCAAAAATACTCATGCATGAAAACAAAGAATTTCTTCAAAAAAAATCAATTTTTTTCAAAATCATTCCTTAACTATACCCTCACCCCCAAACTTAAAATAAACAATGTCCTCATGGTTCACAATCATACATATGAGTGAGAATATAGTTACCCTTGAAGCGCAGATTCCAAATTTTCTCTCTTCATGCACATTATCTCCCCCAAACTTGAATCGAGCCTATAGAAATATTCAACAAAGTACAAATACCCAATATCATAGCAAGGGTAGAAGAAATATAATCATCGCTTTTCGGGAATCATTACTTAATATTGCACAAGGAATGAGTTTTTTTTTAAGTAAAATAAACTATGATTTGGCCTTAAGGGCCTACAATCCCACAAAATTAAAATAAAATCAACAAAGATTTGGCTTTAAGGGCCTACAATCTCTAAAAATTAAAATTTGCAAAAATTAAATGACTTATTATTCTACAAACCTAGGCTAAAAACTAACTTTCACAACTTAGGACCAATGTTTAACGTCTTTGACGCGATGGCTTTGCAAAGGGTTATCCAATACCCTTCCTCTTTTTGACACTTTCGTCATACGGTGGAACAAGTGTGGGAAGTAAATCAGTCCACATTGTCCATTGTGAACACTCAGTAACGAGCAAGACATCAAGCACATAATAATCATCACATACCGTCTCTCCTCTGTCATGCTCGATACTCATCCCATGTTTAGTATATATGTCCAACGATTCTTCTGTCACCAAATAAGGTAATGGGTTCTTCACCACCTCATCAATCCCTTCAATCACATAGTACTCACCATCTCCTTATTTTTCTTCAAAACACAGCTCATCAAGACATTGGGTGAATATCATTTTAAGTTCAAGTGGTGTCTCTTTTGGCTCTTGTGGTAAAAGAATGGTTTGTGCACACTCGTCTTGTGAAACATCATTCTCAGTTTCAAAACTTTCCTTTTTTTTCACTGTACCTATCTTTCTCATCTTCAAAATTGGGCTGAAAATCTTGAGTATTGAATGATTGAGGATTTTCAATTTTAGGAAAGTATGAATCGTCTCCATTGTATATGATCTCCTCACAATTTCGAGAGGCCTCGATTTTACTCAAAGACGCAAAGAAGTTTTCTTCAGAAGACAACGACTCTGGACATGTGGTTGTTCTTGCTCTGATGTCACTTAATTTTGCTAAGAATGTCTCTGCAAAAGACAATGGCTTCGGGCATAAATATGCACTTGACTCATCATATTGGAATTGATTAGATAGTTGAGGATAATAATCTTGATTATATGATCGATACCCTAATCCACGATCAAAATATCATAGATCCTTATTAAAGCTTTTATATGAATTTTCAATACCTGTTTATTGGCATTGGAAATTGGGATGATCTCTCCAATCCGGGTTGTATGAATTATAATATGGAACATTCGCCAAATTGGTATAACCATTGTACATTATTTATTTTAACAATCACAAAATCGGGGTTTTTAGGTCCTAAATGACGTGTTTTGGCCACAAATCAACTGGGCTTACTGTATATAGTGAGTTTTCTTCAATGGCCCTTTTCCATTGAAAAAAAATCTCTTTTTTTGCGAAAATCAGACTTTCTGACTGTTTACACAAAAATTGCAGTTTTTTATTTTTTAAAATAAAAACCAACTATGGACCAAAAATAAAGCTAAGATTATGCGTAAAATTAAGTTACACTAGAACTCACAAGTGGTCCAATGACGCAATCGTCATTGCTCCGCCGATTCCCTTCGTGTTTTTCAGTGTACTTAAAAAATACACAATCCAACTTTAAAAAGAAGAAAATAAAAATAAGGCAAATAAAAAAAAATCAAGGATACTAAATTACTCAAATTCAGAATATCCATTAGCCCCCAGCAATGACACCAAACACTTGATGTCCGTTGGGTATGGTTAAAAATATGTTATAAGAATGCATATTTAATGACGGATTAGGTTTTATCTATCGCAAGTGCACGAATCATATTATAGTATAGTTTGACTTAAGAAAGGTTATCGATCCCACAAAGACTAAGTCGTATTCTGAATTCTCGTAAAATAATACTCTTGAATTGCTAAAAAAATATAGTTTTTGATTTATGATTGATTAACTATTTAACTAATAAAACAAATAAAGATAGATTAATATAAGAACAATAGAAATAAAATATAGGATTTCCATGCTCTACCACCAACCACATAATATAATTCTCTAATTGCTCAATTGCAAGATGGCGATCTATAACTATGAATCAGGTCATACCGTAAATAGTTGAATATTTACGGGTGTCGAATATTACACCCAAAGAGATACTGTTACCCGGATTCGCTATAACCCATCTCCGGACAGAGTATGACTAGTACATGCATCTACTCTAAACTACTCATACTAACATAAATTAAAAATCATGTCTATCTCATCTTGCCTAGGCATGACCTGTATAAACCTAGGGTTTCAAGTGTTAAGAATCATCGTGTAGAAAATCATGAATTAAGCATCCGAATTCCACCCCATAGTGAATAATCATAAATGAGTAGAACAATATGTTTATTCTATATAAGATAAGAATTTAGAACAAATATAAAATTCTGAATAAAAATCAAAACGAACACTCATCTACAACAATCATCACAGTATAGTCACAGTTTTCCCTTGTTACAATTGAAATCAAATAAAAGAACTACATTACTTGGCTATGGTATTGCGAGAAAATCCTAGATACCAAATTAGTTGCTCATGGTAGAAGGACATTGCATCATTGATGTAGAAACGCCTTCCATGATCTTCTTCTCCGGATCTCTAGGTCTTAAATGACTCCTCCCTTTGAATGATATGTGAATAAAAGCTCTAAAATTATGTGAAGAGAAGTCCCAAAATTATAGGGAGAGAAGTCCTTTAGATCTGTAGCAGACCTTGGTATATATAGGTAAAGGTGAGGGAAACCTAACTTGGAGAATAAGATTACCCTTTTTTATAATTTCACACCCAACCAAGAAAAACCCTAATATCTGATGTATAATATGTGTATATTACATGTATAGAGGTGTTGGGGTTGAACTTAAAGTCATTCGGGTCAAAACGGATTAATCCAGGTCAAAATAAGATTTTGGCCCGAATATGAAATTTCCACCTTTTTCTGCAGGATACCTCTCACTCTTTTGATCATATCTAGAGCTATACACAATGTATGTAGGCGTGTAATATACCATTGGAATGATGACTTCAAGATTTTAATGATATGCTCAAAAATCATCCCATTTGGACCTTTTCTGATCGATATATGAGCTCCCAAAATTGACTGAAAGTTTGTGCTGAAAACATTGTAGCATTCCGTTTGTGCTGAATATTTTTGCTGAAAAAGTAGTAACTCACTTTCTGACCACTTTTTGCAACTGAAAGCATAGGTCAATCATAGCAAAACCCCCGAAAACCACCTTTTTATAATTGTTCCGTTTGAACCCCCTCGACTCCCTCAGTATGATTTTTGAAGTTACGGTTCCAAAAAATGAAATTTTCGCTCTCCAGGAGATAATTTTCTCTTGAAAACACCTCTTTTTCTATCTCTTTGGGATAGACACGAGAACTTCTCTAGTTAATTCACCAAATTTAGCTCGTAATCTTCATTATGCTCCTGAATCACGCTTAAACACACAAACGGTATAAAAATATCACATAATAGAATGTAAAGACATAACAAATACAAGATAAGGGCTTAAAATGGATACTTTTGAGCTCCTATCAAGAAGAACCCAAGGAATTGGCATAAGCATCTTCCAGAAGCTTTATGGGCATATATAAATTCTGAGAGAGCTAGTACTAGAGTTACTCCATACATGCTCACATATAGCCATGATGCAGTTTTTCCAATTGAGGTAGTGGTGAAATCTTCCAGGGTTGCATATCAAAATAATATAACTCCAACAAATTATTCAGAGGCTATATTGATGGAGTTGGAATATTTAGATGAAACAAGGTTAGGAGCTTTGGACCACCTAATAGCCCATAAGAAGGAAGTGATGAAAGTGTACAACAAAAGGGTGAAGATTAAGTCTTTTGCAGAGGAAGATTTGGTTTGGAAAGTTTGCCTTCCAACTAAGAAGAAAAACCCTAGGTTTGGAAAGTGGAGTCCAAATTGGGAGGGCCCATACCAAATTCACAAAGTGTTTAAAAATGGAGCTTATCATTTGAAAGATTTGAATGGGGAAGTTCATCCTAATCTAATTAATGGTCGATACTTGAAAAGGTATCGGCTAAGTTTCTTTGAGATTGTACATGAGGAAGAATCCTAAGGCTAGCATGTAGGCAGCCTTAGAGAATGTAAATAACTAGTTATTTTTTCTTTTCTTTCCTATTTGTCTTTGGAAGATCTTTTGTAAAAATTGCAATGAAAAGAAATTAGCAATGGAAGGTTTGTAAGTATGAAAGGGGACATACAAATTCAAAAAGGGCCAACCATAGTTATCTTTCCATATAATACCTGTAGAGGAAATAAAGTTTGCAAAATATATGTGAAGAAAGATAAATTTGGCCCATTAGGGAAATTCCAAACTCAAAACAATAAAGTTACAAACCATTGTCCAGAAATATAATATAAATTCCAAAATCATGGATTGTTCAAAGGTTGTTCACCATTCCCTTAAAAGTATCCCATGCAAGCAGTCATGTCTGAATAATTTTATCATCCTGGAGTTGGATGGCCGATAGCTATTAAGTTTCACTGTGGATGGAAAACATGTGACCCTTAAGTTCTTCGGTGGAAGCTTTCAATTATTCTGATTCGTCCAATAACTTTTGTTGCTCAGCCAGGTTCTCCTCAAAGGCTTCCCTCAATTTCTTTTATCCGGCCTGAAGGACTTGAATCTACCCAGCAACTACTAAGAAGGCTTGGTGACTTTCCTTCAGCCAGTCAATCACCACATCTCTTTGGGCCTCTTTCACTGGAAGGGAGTTCTTAACAACTTTGAATGATTTGAGAGCAGCCATAAGTGAATCCAGCTGAGACTTGAACTCTAAGATAATGATCCTGGAAGCTTCATAGAAACCAGGGTGATTGCCTACATGTATGAGGACCATGGAAAGTTCATTTTCAATGGTTATAATGTCTTCCTTACTATACTGCATTAGGCTTGATAGAGTGAGCTTTAGTTGGATTAAATTTGAATCAGAGGATGGAGGATTAGAAAGAGCACTAATGGAAGAAGTGATCAAGCTTGCTAAGGTATTGTCCAAGTCTTGGAAGTAATTGGCTAAATTAGAGAACCTGTCAAGGCCTGATGAAGGCATGGAGAAGGATGAAACCTAGAAGGAATGAGAGAATTAGGAAAAGGAGATTGACAAGAATAAAAAGAAGTGAAAGGAAAATCTAAGTGGAGTATTACCTTTTCCCTAACAAAGGTTTGAGCCTGTTAACTTGGAATCTTTTTCTTGAAATAGCTAAGGGCTTGCATCAGTGGAAGATCATGAATATGGGTGTCTTTCATAAGGGATGAGTCCTGTAGGAAATATAAGAGTTTTTAGAACAAAATAAAGAATAGGAAAATAGGAAGGAGTGGTAAATTTTACCTTAGTAGAGTTCTTTTCCTTTTCTATTGGCTTAACCTTTTCCTTCTTCACCTTCTTGGTGGTCACCACAAACTTTCCTTTTCTATCCTTAACTTTTTATTCAGGAGAGTCTTATTTCGTTTCTTCCATTGCCTCATCATCTTCACTTTCAGTGTCCTCAGTGCTTCCGTCTTCTTCCATTATTTCATCTTCAACTTTGCCTTTTAACTTTCAATCACCTTGTTGTGATTTGGAGTTAAGAGTGTTAGTCTTGCTCCCTTTTGTGGTTCCTACTTTCTTGGTCGGGGTGTTTTCTACTGCATTCTTCTTCTTTTTCTTTAGGGGGAATTCTTATACTTCTAAATCACTTGGAACCTCGATTGTAGTGCCAAGAGGGATGTTGGAAGTCCTTTTGCCCAATTTGCGCTAAGATTGTCTCGAACCTTGCTACAAAAAGATGAGGAAGTAAGAAAAGAATAAAATGGGGGGGGGGGGGACAGTAAAAATGTATGAAAGGAAGGTACCCTAGTTCTGGTAGCAATAACCTCCTTTTCTGCTATCTCAACGACCACTTCCTTTTGAACAACAGTTACTGCATCAGCAGCCTTCCTCCCTATTTCAGTAGAGGATTTTGTGGGGTTAAGGAAAATTTCACGAAGATCAATATTAGCTACCGTTTGTGATACATAATCATTTAATTTTTCTGAAAGGAAAGAAATCCATATGAAAGATTCCCAGAAAAGAAAAATTGTTGGAAAATAAGGGATGGATGCTTACCACTTTGAGAAGATGATTCTTTCTGTTCTTGTTTTCCAGCTTCAGAATTTGCTTGGAAAGAGGCCTTTGAAGTGGCTTTGGAAGAGGATGGCTTTGTTTTCCTAGAAGGAAGAATGGTTGGCAAAGGGACATCACCTTGAAAGGTAGGGGATATAAACTTGAAGGAGTGTATTTGTCTCTAGACTAGGGCAGACCCTTTCATCAATCTGGTTTTGCTAACATAAGTATCCCACCAGAAATCAAAGGTTTGGCTTGTATCTGGATGACAAGACAAACATTTCGCTTAATTGTTGAAATATTCTACTCACAACACGGACTGCATCATCATCAGTGAATTTGACACGTCAAAAAAGTGATGATTGTAGGATTGATAATGGGGACGATGGATCATTTGTCTCAATCCAAACTGTCTTGCAAGTTGAATTGGATTATAAAATTCAACACCACATTCATTGTTTGGGGAAGTAATGAACCCTACACCATAATTTAAATCCCTACAGGTCAGGAAATGAGCCATCAAGGAAGTAAACTCCTCTGACGCTTGATCGATGTCATTGTTTGGGGGGACCAACCACTTTGGAGTTTGAGGATAATAAAAGAAATGGAGGAATTGTGCAAATGTTCTAGTATGACATTCATCATAAAAGAAGCAAAAAAGTTCTTTAAAAGATTGAGTCTTGGGGTTGGAAGAGAGAAAGCTAAAAGTTACCAAATTATCTGAGGAGTGGATTTTTACTTTGGGGCTTAGTTCTGGAAAGTAAATTTGAATCCAAACTTGGAGGAGCCACCAAGGGCCTCTAGTTCTAGAAATATCAGACAAAACCATATCATTAAGACTATGGTAAAGGTAACACAAGAGGAAAGAAGCCATGTCCAATTGGGTGCCTTTGGACAAAGGTATGGCAACATTAGTTAATTCCTTGGTCACGTGAGCCGAAGACACACAATAAAAACCTATTGAGCCAAACAATCAAAAGAGCTACATGTTCTTTATCAGTAACAGGCTTGTCAGGTTCATTGGGCTTATAGTAGTGATTCATGAAAGATGAGTAGGCAATGATATGGGGTTTTGAACCACCACTCTTAATAGGATAATCAAATTCTTCCTCAGGAAGGAGACAATTGACTTCTAGACCATGGGGTTTAAGTCTAGTTAAATGGCAAATATCCTTTAGGGTCGGAGAAATCATGCCAAAATTCAAATTAAAGGAATTTGTAGTGGGACTCCAGAAAAATAAAGAAGAAAATATCAGAGACTTATCTAGAATGGGAGCGATCTTACTCAGATGAATTGCATAAAAAATGCCTAATTGCTTCCACAATTCTCCTTGCACCTGGGAGACCCTATCTATCCACGCATACCACCAATCCATGAAAATGGGTCATACCTTGAAGAAAAATTGGGAAAGTTCGTCATTGGCCTCCGGAGGAATTTCTCTTAGGAATAAGAGTTGTTTTTCAGCCATAGGATAGAACGGGTCAAGTGTGATGGGAGACACTTCAATGAATGCAGGACCAAAAGCCTTCTGTCGATTAGAAACTGAGATGAAAGTGGCCTGAGAAATCGTGGCTTGGTATTTGGTGATGATTGTTTCAACTTGGTGTGCCATTGTTGAAGAAAAGATTGAGGGTGAGATAAACTCACAATCTGGGTTAGTTTTTTTGACCTTTGGAGGCATAATTGATGAGGAGAGCGGGAGACTTGGAAATTTTTAGGGTTTTGAAGATTTGGGAGGAGTTGAGAAATGATGGAGAATAATATAGAGTGTATATATATATGTATCTTCAAATATATATGTATATGTATCTATGTTAGGATATACCTATGTGTGGAATCAAATTTGAAATGAAGAAGATGAAGAGATAGAATGATTAGGTGGTTCAAACTGATGGAGTGATAAGGTTTAATGGGTTTTAATTCCAAAATCCTTGGAAGCTATGAGGGTTTAGCTATTATGATTACATGTGGACTGGGTCAACACAAGTAATGTTGGTAGTAGAATATTCAAGTGACAGTGAAACACATGGAAGGAGGAAAGGTGGAGTATGAAGAATATATACACGGAGAGTTAAGCCTGGTTTGTTTGGATAAAGCAAAGTTTATATTTCAAAGATTCCAAAGCCTTGTTTGGAAAGAGTCCATAAGGCTATGAAATCTTGGGGGGCAAATGTTGATACCTAAAAATTACGTACCATGCGGCAAATGGGAAAGCAAACCACGTGGCGCAAGGGGAAGAAAACACATGTGTTAATATATAGTCTTAAAGGCAGATCGGGCTTGGTAAGGCAAAACAGTGGAAGTGATAATGGGCTCAAGAAGTTGGGTTCTGTTTGGAAGAAGAGGATAATCATAAGAATCGGGCCTTGATCATGGGAAGTTGGATTGTAATGGATCTGGCCCATATTAAGGCCAGATTCGGACATGAGGCATTGTGTATAACTTTGTTATAAAAGAATCCTAAACATGGAAGGAGCTTTAGTAGTAATGGGAACCGTGAGGCAAGGTTGTGCGTAAGTTAGAGACACGTGGATGAGGTTTACACAAAAGAAATGACAAGTAGCGAATTCTTAGGAAGTTATTGTGGAGCAGCTATTGCATTTGAATTGCAGATTGTATAAGTAGAACACTTAGCCTAATTTTGAAACTCTCCAACAACATACACAAAAATCATTACATTACAATTTCTTCAATTGTAGTCCTTATCTTTGAATGTTATTTTATTACATTGTCATTCCATTTCAAGCAATTCTAATTCAATTCAGCTTCTTCCAAGCAATTTTAATTTCAGTCAAATTCATTTCTTGCATTTATATTCCAATTTTTTTTATCGTATTCATTTAGTTCAGTTTCCTTTTCATTACAACTTCAACATTAAAGTCCTTTTGACTAAGACAAAAAAAAAATCCAAAAACAATTGTTTGATAATTATCATATTCTAAGAGAATAGTCTTCAATTTTCTAGGAATTTCTCTTTAATTCAACTTGAATCTGGCAAACCCGCGCATTCACTAAATTTGGAGAAGATTTGTGCGAACAAGAAGAAAGAGAAACTATTCAAAAATGACAAGAATGCCCTTGATATAAATTAAAAGAGAAATTAAAAATAGGCAAAAGAGCATAAAAACCCCATATGTTTTTTAAAGGTTGCAAAATACCCCTTTATGCTTTTTTTTGCCCCATTTCTCTACCATCACCTTTCTAAAACAAGCAAACTACCCCCTTTACACCACTACATGCCCAAATTACCCCCAATGTTTCATTTTATCATTATCATTTGTATTAAAATTTAAACAAAATATATAAAATTAAAAAATTTATATATTAAAATTTGAATTTTTTTATAAAATTTGAAAATAATATATAAATATTGAAAAAACGTATAAAATTCAAAACAAATATATAAAATTCGTAAAAAATATATAAAATTCGAAAATATATATATTAAATTTTGAAAAAAATATAAAATTCAAAAATAAATATAAAATTTGAAAAAAGCATATAATATATATATATATATATATATATAATTTGAAATATATATATAAATTTTGGAAAAAAAATGTAAAATTCGGCGAACAAAATTTTTGAATTTATATTTTTTCCCAAATTATATATGTTTTTTAAAATTTATATATATTTCAAATTTTATGTTATTGGGGGTGCTTTGTGATCCCAATAAGACAATCAAAATGGATTGTTTTATTGGATATGCAGATTCATTCAGAACCATTGGGGGAACTGTAAATCATGAGCCACTAGATAAAAGAGAAAATTAATATTAAACATGATTTTTATGGGTTTGTTCTTCACATTTTTCGTCTCTTCAAAGTAGAATTAACATGCTAACCTACATCATTTTTAGGTACAACATGCAGCAATACAGTTTCTTATTTTTTTAGGTACATCATTTTTATTTCGAATTTTATATGCTGTTTTTCCGAAATCTATATTTATTTTTGAATTTTATAAAAAAAATTGAAATTTAACATATATTTTTTCGAAATTTATAAAAAAATAATTAATTTAATATATATATTTTACGAGTTTTATATATTTGTTTCAAATTTTATTATTTTTTTCAAAATTTAATATATATCTTTTTGAATTTTATATATTTTTAGAATTTTATATAATTTTTACGAATTTTATATATTTGTTTCGAATTTTATATTTTTTTCAAAATTTATATATTATTTTCGAATTTTATAAAAAAATTCAAAATTTAATATATATTTTTTAATTTTATATATTTTGTTTAAATTTTAAGACAAATGATAATTATAAAATGAAATATTGGGGGTAATTTGGGCATATAGTGGTGTAAAGGGAATAAGTTTCTTGTTTTAGAAAGATGAGGGTAGGAAAATAGGATAAAAAAAAACATAGGGGTATTTTACAACCCTTAAAAAGTATAGGGCTATTTGCTTTTTTTTTTTAGGTTCTCTTACCCATTAATACGCCTTTTGACAACCAGTTGATGAAACATTATGTATTTGCTCTAAAATATTTTAAGCTGATATGATGAAGTTCAAATAATAAATTAAAAAGGGACAGATTGAGTGGTCAAGCCTTATACGAGATAATACTTTTTAGCCATTGTGCAAAAATTTTAAAAATTATTAGGTGAACTCTGAACCATACTTTGTGGTATTATATAATCGTAAAAATATAAATGGAAATTGATTATGAACTTTTAATAGTACTTTTTAAAAGCAGAATAATTACTTAGTGCACTCAAAACTTTTCCAATTGTTCACATTCTCTTCTTCCCTATAATGAAATATAAGTAGATATTTTTACAAAGTTGAATCAGAGTACAACATTATTCTTTAGAGAGAGAAAATAAAATACATCACTTTCTTCTTATGCTTAGGCACAGAAGTCTCCCATTCTGTTACGATTGCTAGTTTGGCAAAAGATAATGGGCATACAATTTCTAGGTAGGTGCAATATAGCAGTGGGAATCCACATTATTATGAATATTTATATATGTGTATATATATATTAACCTAGCTATGAAGCAAGGACATAGTCTCATAGACAGGGGAGACAGGTCGAATATGACACGGACATGATAATTTTTTATTTTTTAAAAAAAAATAGGACATGTCAAAAAATAATAGTATAATATTTTATTATATATTGAAAATAAATAATTATTTTTGATTCATTGTATCTTAAAATTTAAGATTAATTTCACAAAATCCCCTATACTATTTAATTTAATCAACTAATCTCCACCGTGTCCACTTTGCCCCATATACTATTCAATTTTATCACTATGCCCCCTCCCCTCACATTTTGAGTCATAATACATAAACTATCATCAATAGTATAGGGAGGTTTAGTGAAATCAAGCCTTTAAAAAAATATTTTTCGAAAATCAATTATATTTTTCGTAAAAATTATAAATTTCAAATATATATATATTTCGGAAAAAAATATTTTTCGAAAACAATATATATTTTGGAATATATATATATATTGGAAAATGATATATATTTCGGAATATATATATATAATTCATCAAAAATATATATTTTTCGAATTATTTTAAAAAAATATGAATTTTTTCCGAAATATATATTTTTTATATTTTGGAAAATAATGTATATTTTTCAGAAAAAAATCATATTTTTTTAAAACAATTCGGAAAATATATATTTTTGACGAATTATATATATATTATTTTCCAATATATATATATTTCCCGAAATATATATTGTTTTCGAAAAATATTTTTTTTCAGAAATATATATTTTTGAAATTTATAGTTTTTACGAAAAATATAATTGATTTTCAAAAATTAATTTTTTTAAAGGCTTGATTTCGCTAAACCCCTATACTATTGAGGGTAGTTTAGGTATTATGATTCAAAATATGAGGGGAGGGGGTATAGTGATGAAATTGAATAATATATGAGGGTTTTGTGAAATTAATCCTAAAATTTATTTGTTCTCTTGAGTTTTATATTATTTTTTAAATAGTTCATAATGTATTTTGCAAATAGTATTAGATTTTTATTCAAAAAATTAGTCACAAAAATACCCCGCCGTGTTCCAATTGTGTCCCAAAATACTAAATTTTGGATACTTCTAGTCGTGTCTGACATTTGTCTAAACCATATCCTTGCGTTTGATACCGGTACGACAATTCAACACTAAGGCTCTGTTTGATTTCTGGTCTTGTTTAGTCTTTGCATGTTTTTCAGACCAGATCAGAAAGATCAGATCATTTATCAAACAGAATTTCAATCAGATCATATAAGACCAAACAAAACCAGCCCAAACCAATCCAGTCAGACCAGACCACTTTTCAAACAGGCCTAAGTGTTTGTGCTTCATTGATGGAAAATATATATTTTTTCCTTTGGGTAAAGTGTATTAAACCCCATGTACTATTTTTTCTCTCTCTCAATTAACCCCCCTGAACTACACTTTTTACACAAAAATCCCTAAATTATTTGAACTTTTATAATTCACTTCATTCCGTTATAACACCGTTAGTTAAATTAGGATAATTTGCACTCATATCCCTTGAGGTTTTGGTCAATTGCACTCGCTCCCTAATATTTCATTTTTATAGCAATGACACCCCCTGAAGGGGTGAAAATCCCATGAAATGATTCTTGTGCCACTGTTTTAGTATAAAAGACATGTTGACTAAATTAATGGACAAAACAACCCTTGTGTATTAAGCTCAATTTGGAAAACTTTTCAAGTACTTTGGATATAATGATTATTTGTTTTTTTTTTGTATTTTAGAAGGTGATACATGTAAAAAATATTTGTGAGCTCGTATAATTTAATTTATTTTTTAAATAAATAATATACAACTCCTACAATTTAAACAACTAGTAATACATTTTAATTATAGTTTTTGTTGTATTATAAGAGGTGATAAATGTATAAAAATGTAACAAATGGTTTATAATTTATTATTTTTTGTGTAAAATTAATTTAAGCCCTTACACTGTAAAATAATAACAAACTTTACTTATTGTCATTTTTTATATTTTTTTAAAAATATGACAAATGATTTATTATTTATTAATTTTTTTGTAAAGTTAATTTAAACCCCTACACTTTAAATAATGTCAAACTTTACTTATTATAATTTTTTATATTGTAAAAGGTGATAATGAATCGAAATATTAGACAGTTCTTGTGTTTTTATTAGTAATATATAGAAAGATAAATAAATATACAGATTTTTGTATTTTAAGTTATATTATTTTTCCTTACTGAAATATATTTGTTTTATATCTATACTATATATATTATGAAATATCCATTAGAGTTACATTTCAATTAATGTATATTAATTAATTATTATTTTTAAAAAATATATGAAAATATTTATAATTCCTGGTCGTATATCTTTATTCTATATCTTTTGAAATATTCATTAAAGTTACACTTCAAGTAATGCATATTAATTAATTATTATTATTTTTTAAAAGTATTGAAATATTTCCAACCCTTTTTCTTTTACTCTATATCATTTTGACATACTCCTTAGAGTTGTACTTCAACTAATACATATTAATTCATTAATTTTTATTTTGAAGAAAATGTTTGAAAATATTCTCAACCCCTCACATTTTAGAATAGTTGTTTTAAATAAATATATATTATAGGGTTTTCATCTTGGGGCATGGAGGTAATTTCATCACCTAGATATTTGTCTCATGAAGTAAGGGAGACAACACAAGGGTATTTCGATCATTTCTCCCATTTAGGGGGTGTCATTGTAAGGAAAATGAAATCTCAGGGGGAGTGCAATTGACCGAAATCTCAAGAGATCTGAGTGCAAATTATTCTAATTTAACTAACGGTATTATAAAAGAATGAAGTGAATTGTAAATTTTTAATAGTTCAATAAATTATTAGTTAATTCGGGGATTAGTTGACAGAGATAAAATAGTCGGTTTACTGCACCTTACCCTTTTCCGTTTAAATTAGAGCTGTTTCAATGTACCTTCCAAGGTTTGGTGAGTCACGCACACCTAATGCTTGCTGCTTTGCACAATAAGTCTGTCTGAGCTTTCAGTGTGGAAGGTAGCTGCTTTGCACAATTAGTCAAATGACTTTGTCTGCAAAATGCAGAAATTTAGAAAAGCCTTATAAAAAATATATATATATTTTTTATAATGTTCCAAAAATTCCCATTTTTTCCCGTTGTGCCCAGGATAGTCTACTGAAGAATCTTCTAATTTAATGACTTTTATAAATGTCGAGTATGGCTTAATATCTTCTAGATTGCATTGGAGTAATTTAGATTTACTATTTGATGCTAATCTAGCAAATAATAAAGAGATTAGATTGAGAATTCATGTAATCCAATCCATTTTTACAAAATTACGGTAATAAAGGAAGTGCCTGTGTTCTCGTGAGGGAGGAAGAAATTATTTGGTCTAATGCAATTTAAATGTCTGTCTCCAATTTTTTTTATAAAGAATTGAAGCCAACTTTTTATATGAGTTTACCCTCATCTTTATTTTTTTAAAAAGTATAATCAAATGTATTGAGGATATTTCATATTACAATTTAATGTACTTTTTCCTTTATGAATTCTCCAAAGAGCACATAGTTTTTCTTGATTTGTAACACTTTCGAAAATGATTAATATTGTTATATACTTGGAGGAAGTTAGAAAATATGAGAAGAAGACTATAAAATAAAATATACAAGGACTCTAGGAAAATTCAGTAAGAACATGAACAAAATTTTGAGGTAAAATAAAAACAATTCAATGAGCCCCATGTATCTCTATTGGCATGATCTCATATTACTTCAAATTATGGACAGATGTTCGTCAAATCTCTGATGTACAGTATTTTTTTTTATTTATTTATACCATTTTCAAAAGTTGTTAAAGTCATTTAATTTTCGCATTTAATATCAATAATGTCCGAGCGTGTTATATACTTATAACAACCGTGATTGGACCGTCTGGTCAATATTGCGTCAATGAATTATTAGCATAGGATACTTAAGCTTGACTAAGTGAGGCTAAACTTGTCCAACAAAAAAAAAGAAATCATTTCATTTAATCCATAGCATTTAAATTTAAAGGTATCGAATTAAATGTAATTCCATTAACAAAATTATAAAATATTTGGACTACATAACCTTCATTATTATTTTTGGTCGTTAAAATGAATCTACTACCACATTCAATGGTGGAATTTTATATGCACATACAAAAATAGTTTATATTCTGTAGATGAATGAAATAGAATTCACATTAATTAATCACGTATACACACTTTATTTCTTCTTTTATTTTTTAGGTAAAAGATAAAATATTGTATCTTATTCCTGGTGGGGTTGGTTACAGTCCTTGTCGGATTTGGTCAGTCAAGCACCTGCCTCCCACATGCAAGCAAAAGAAATGTCTCTCTCTCTTGTTTTTAGTTTCCAAGTCTTGGTAGCATAGTTTCCAAGTCCGTATCGTCCTTTTCCTAATATTGTTGGAAAGGGAGATATTTTTATTTAACATTGATATTTATTTTTAGGGCTACTAACAAATTATTTTTTATGATTTTAAATTCTTGATAAACACCCTTTGAGGTGTCAAATAATTCCTTGCACTTTTTTCACCATACACATAGCTCCTATTCCATTAACAAACACCCTCTGCCGTTAAAAATAAATATTTTATGCTCAAAATATCTCTAAAATAAATTGATAACTAAATTAAGATTTTTTAATAAATTACCAATTATTATTTTTTTTAACTAAATTATGATTTTTGAGTAAATTACAAATTATTTTTTTGTTTTTTGTTTAAGTTTACTTATTTATTTAAATTCAAATCTGAAAAAATATATTATTCCCCCGTCTGAAATTATAAGTTCATTTTAGGGAATTCAATTTTTTAAGAAGATGACTTTTTATTGTAGTGTTAGTGAATAAAATATCAACTTTACTCGTGGTCCATTATAGTAATGTGATAGTTTATATATGTGTTTTATAACTTTAATGCTTGAAGGTTAAACCGGTAAATTGATTAAATAAAATGTTTTGACTTTTCAAAGTGGACACTTATTTTGGGACAGAGGGAGTAGAAATTATATAAAAAAAAATTATTGATAATAATACACTTTAAATAATGTTTTTTTTTTTTAAGAGAATAGATGCATAAAAATTTTAAAAGAACTTTGCCCTTATAATTTATATTTTCTCCGTCTCATAATAAGTGTCCACTTTAAAAAGTCAAATCACTTAATTTGGTCAATTTATCAGTTTAACCTTCAAGTATTAAAGTTATAAAATATATATTTTATAAACAATCACATTAGTATAGTGGGACCATAAGTAAAGTTGATATTTTATTAACTAACATTACAATAAAAGTCATCATCTTAAAAAGTTGAATTCCCAAAAAGAGATTTATGATTTGAGACGGAGGGAGTAATATATTTTTTTAAAATTTGAATTTAAATAAATAAGTAAACTTAAACAAAAAACAAAAAAATAATTTGTAATTTACTAAAAAATCTTAATTTAGTTAAAAAATAATAATTTGTAATTTACTAAAAAATATTAATTTAGTTACCAATTTATTTTAGTAGTATTTTGGGCATAAAATATCAATTTCTAACAGTAGGGCGATGTTTGTTAACGGAATACTAACGGAGTGGGGCTGTGTGTAAGGTGAGAAAAATGCTGGGGTTATTTGACACCTAAGGGGGTGTTTGTCAAGAATTTGAAACCATAGGAGGTTGTTTGTTAATAATCCTCATTTTTAAGATTGATATTGTCCGAATCTGTTATACCGATACCGCGAGGACTGCTTCTATATATATATATATATTAAATGAAATTGTTATAGAAGGCTGCAAATTTGAAAACCTTGGAGAGAAATAAAATTCTTTATAAACAGGGATGAACCGGAAAATTATGTGAGTGAAGGCGAACTTTAATAACAAAAGAATAAAAGTTTTTGTAACGTGTGATAATGAATTTTTTAAAGGGTAAGGGGCGGAGGCTGCCGTGGAGCCATGCCCTGCACCCCTCCCAAATTTTTTGAAAATTCATTTACTAGCCTATAAAAATATATATTTTACATCTAAGTTTACAAAAATTATATATGGTCTCTCTCAAAAATTTTGAAAAATTCTTTTAGTAGTCTATAAAAACATATATTTTACATGTTCATTAAAATTTTCAAAAATATTTTATTATCCCCAAAAAATGATATTTTATATACAAATTCATAAAAAAAATTCATATGCCCCCTAACAATTATTCCTGGTTCCGCCCATTTAAGAGACAATTAGTAAATTCTATGAGGATATAATGTGCATTTTCAAAACTTATTAGGTGATAAATGTTAAAAAGGAAAAACAAAAAAAACCATGGACGCCTGTTTGGATACTCCTGTTTTTTTTATTTGTTTTTTGGGTGAAAAAAATAAAAATATGTATTTGTATTTGTCTGTCTTTGTATTTTTTCCCAAAAAAATAAAAATAAATATGTGTTTGAAACCAATTTGTATTGATTGTTCCAAAAGGAGGGTTTAGGGCAATTAGGGGTGGAGGGGTTTGCCCCATTTCGGTGGCGGTGGCGGTGGCGGTGGCGGTGGAGAGGGAAAGGGTGTGTATGTATATATATATGTGTGTGTAGATATGTGGTGACGGCTGGTGGTGGAGAGGGAATGGTGTGTCTGTGTGTGTGTGTTTGTAAATCTGTGGTGGTGGTGGTAGTGGTGGCGGTTGGTGGACGGGTGTGTATATATATATATGTGTAGAATAAAAAACAAAAAAAAACACTAATTTTACCAAAATAATTTTGAAATTTTGGGTGCTAGACAAATTTTGTTCCCAATTTGAGAACAAAAACAAAAATAGTCATTTCCAAACGGGTATACGTAGGTTTTGTCCCTATTTAGAAATGTATCTAAAATCCTCACATTTTTCCATCTTGAATTAAACATATAGTTGGGGTAATTGTCTTCTTAGTTCAATATTCTTAAATTATTTACACATGTCAAGTTATAATCTAAGACTTTGATGCTAAGGTTGGTTTGGGACGGGCTTTGTTTCTGGCATTTTATTTTTATCGGAATCATGTTTGATAATGTGATTCTTAATTTGTTTTAAGTAGGTCCCAAATAGTCTTAACTATGATGTTGAAGCAAACATTGCAAAAATATCAAATTGGTGTTTCCATCTTTTTATGAACATTTCAACTATTTATATTGCTCTGCAAAAAATAATACCGACCATGCCAGATATGCTTCAGTCAAAAAAATACATTGGTGTGCGGCCGATAACAGAAATACAAAAAAAAAAAGCACATGCCAAACAGGTCTTAAGAGTTGGTAATCCATTTCCAGAATGTACCTTGGAGTCCAACTTTTAGATCAGTATTTTTTTTTTTCTTCTCTACGCAATGTTTGATGACCATAACAAAGACTTCATACTTTTTTTTTTCCATGTTTGATCCCATTTTTATTTTCATATCAACACGTAAATATCCAAAACATCATTTCGTCAATTATTTGACCATCCATATCTTCATTAGTACGTGATCTAGACATCTTGGCTTACAATGAATAGAACCTGCCAATAAAGAAAATGAAGTCATTTCACTTTCATTACTATACATTGATTTCTACAAATAAAATGTAATGCGAATACATAAATACATATATATAGCTACACTGCAAAATGGAAACAATTTCTCTATGTGCAGTGCAAAGTGAAAAATGAAAATGGTTTGTTAGAATACTCATATGGGATCCGAATCACTAGGTCCGCTGCTACGTGGAGAGTTATTGGGGTGACATATGGCATATGAAACCAAAAGGAAATTTCAATTAAGGTGATGGCCAGGAAGAAAGAGAACAAATTCAAAAATAGCCACAATGCCCATATCTTTTGCCTTTTCATGTGTGTAATATTTTGGTCTACTATAATATTTATAAAAGGATTTGGGATTTGCGACAATGGCCCTGTTTTTTAGTTGTCTACCATATATCTATACATCCTATTTCCAATTTTCGTATGTCACCAGGTCCGCTGCCCTCCTCTTCGTATATAAATAATCCTAGACTATACTCTCTCTATCTTTTTGCCTTTCATATGTGTAATATTTCAATTATAATGGGATGATATAAATTGAAAGAAAGCAAAATTATTTTTTAAATATTATTGTTTTATTTATTTTATATATATTTTTTATAATTAAAAATATTTTCTTGTTAAGGTTGACAAAGGTAAGAGTTTACGGAATAAAAAAATAAAATTATTTAAAGAGTAAAGATAAAGTATATGAAATTATATTTTTTTTACAGTACATATTTTTTTCACACATCCTTTTGTAATTGTAGATATATAAATGTATATATACACACATAAGTAGTCTTAATAAAATAATTTGATTAAAGTAGGTCATTCAATATATTAATCATTATGACATAAATTTAAAAGAGAAATTAAATTTATTTCTTAAATGTCATTGCTTTATTCTTCGAAGAACCGGACCGAACCGAACTGGAACCGATGGTTTGGTTCAGTTCCAAGGTGGTTAGGTCCGGTTTTGAAAATTAAAGAATCAAAATTTTAAGTTCGGTTATGGTTCTTAACCATGTAGAACCGAAACGATTTTTTTTTATTCTTATTAGTATTATATTTTTATTTATATATAATTTAAAAATTATAAGTAAATAGTTATAAGGTTATAATTTTTAGATATGTAATTTTAAAATAATTACTTTTATTTCACTAATTATACAATTGATTTTGGGTTTGAAATAGTTGAGAATTTGAGATACTATATTTAATTTAGTTTACAATTATATTATGTTTTAATTTTTTGGAAAGGCGATAGTAAAAACCAGAACTGTACCGGAAAAAATAGTTCGGTTCAATTCTTTACATTAACGGTTCAATTCTGATTTTTATTTTTAAGGCAAAAGACCATAAAACCCCCATGCTTTTTAAGGGTTGTAAAATACCCCCTATGTTTTTTTTTTTGGCCCCATTTCACTACCCTCACCTTTTTAAAACAAGCAAACTACCCCCTTTACACTATTATATGCCCAAATTACCCTCAAGGTTTCATTTTATCATTATCATTTGTATTAAAATTTAGGATAAATTGCTTAAAACCCCCTTGAAATTTACTCTCTTTCTCTACTATACCCCCTCAACTAATTATACCCCCTAAACTTTCATTTTCTTGCACCACGGACTTGCTCTCAAATTGTTTTACCCTTTTACCCTCCAAACTTTTTGTATTTCCACCTTACCTTTAATCATATCCTTACTATTATATTTCTTAATTCTTTAAATTACAAAAATATTATTTCTTTTAATTAGAATATTAATTATGTCATTTACCTTTAATATATTAGACTAAATATACTCTCAAATGTTAGTTTTTTTTTTTTATAAGTTCTAATTATTTTATTTTTAAATCAATTAACTTGGTATTAAATTTTAGTTTCATTTAAATCATAAAACTCAATCCTAATTAATATATTCATAAATAAATCACAATTTATGAAAACAATATATATATTTCGAACAAAAAATATATATTTCGGAAAATATATATATATATATATTGGAAAATGATGATATATATTTCGGAATATATATATAATTCGTCAAAAATATATATTTTCCGAATTCTTTTAAAAAAATATGAATTTTTTCCAAAAAATAATTTTTTTGGGAAAAATATATATTATGTTCCAAAATATGATTTTTTTTGAAAAATAATTTTTATTGAGAAAAATATATATTATTTTCAAAAATATGAATTTTTTCTGAAAAATAATTTTTTTGAGAAAAATATATATTATGTTCCAAAATATTATTTTGAGTCATAATACCTAAACTACCATCAATAGTATAGGAGAGTTTAGTGAAATCAAACCTTCAAAAAAATTATTTTTCGAAAAAATATGTATTTTTTGGAATATATATATATTGGAAAATGATATATATTTCGGAATATATATATATATATATATGATTCGTCAAAAGTATATATTTTTCGAATTGTTTTAAAAAATATGATTTTTTTCTAAAAAATATACATTATTTTTTAAAATATAAAAAATATATATTTCGGAAAAAAATTATTTTAGGGAAAAAATCATATTTTGGAAAATAATATATATTTTTCTCAAAAAAATTATTTTTTGGAAAAAATTCATATTTTTTAAAAACAATTCGAAAAATATATATTTTTGACGAATTATATATATATATATATATATTCCAAAATATATATCATTTTCCAATAAAACTTAATTTGATTTAAATCATAAAACTCATTATCCTAATTAATTTTATTTTTTTTGCCAAATGAAACTTTATTTTCATAAAAATATATTCATAAATTGTGATTTATTTATGAATAAATTAATTAGGATTGAGTTTTATGATTTAAATCAAACTAAAATTTAATAACAAGTTAATTGATTTTAAAATAAAATAATTAAAACTTACAAAAAAAAAAATTAACATTTGAGAGTATATTTAGTGTAATACATTAAAGGTAAATGGCATAATTAATATTCTAACTAAAAGAAATAATATTTTTGTAATTTAAAGAATTAAGAAATATAATAGTAAGGATAGGATTAAAGGTAAGGTTGAAATACAAAAAGTTTGGAGGGTAAATGGGTAAAAACATTTGAGGGCAAGCCCATGGTGCAACCTTTTATGAAACTTTGGGGGGTTCTAGGCTCATTTCATAGTTGAGGGGATATAGTAGGGAAAGAGAGTAAACTTGAGGGGGGTTTTAAGCAATTTACCCTAAAATTTAAACAAAATATATAAAATTAAAAAATATATATTAAATTTTGAATTTTTTTTATAAAATTCGAAAATAATATATAAATTTTGAAAAAACATATAAAATTCGAAACAAATATATAAAATTCATAAAAAATATATAAAATTCTAAAAATATATAAAATTCGAAAAGATATATATTAAATTTTGAAAAAAAATATAAAATTTGAAAATAAATATAAAATTCAAAACAAATATATAAAATTCGTAAAAAATATATATTAAATTAAATTTTTTTATATAAATTTAAAAAATATATATATTAAATTTCAATTTTTTTTTATAAAATTCAAAAATAAATATAAAATTCGAAAAAAAACATATAAAATTTGAAATAAAAATGATGTACCTACAAATATAAGAAACTATATTACTGCATGTTGTACCTAAAAATGATGTAGGTTGACATGTTGATTCAACTTTGTAGAGACGAAAAATGTGAAGAACAAACCCATAAAAATCATGTTTTAATATTAATTTTCTCTCTTATCTAGTGACTCATGATTTACACTTCCCCCAATAGTTCTGAGTGAATCTGCATATCCAATAAAACAATCCATTTTGATTGTCCTATCACCCCCAATAACATATAAAATTCAAAAAATATATATTAAAATTTGAAAAAAATATATAAAATTCAAAAAATATATATAAATTTTAAAAACCATATATATTTCAAATATATATATAAAATTCGGGAAAAAATATAAATTCAAAAAATTTGTTCGCCGAATTTTACATTTTTTTTCCAAAATTTATATATATATTTCAAATTATATATATATTTTTATGAATTTTATATGCTTTTTTCAAATTTTAATATATATTTTTAGAATTTTATATATTTTTTACGAATTTTATATACTCCCTTCGTCCTACATTACTTGTCCAATTTGGATTTTTTAGTATTTTATGAATTGAGGTTGACTGGTGTATAATTTCCAATTTTGCCCTTAATAATATAGTATTATGGTGGGGTCCGGTATATGTTTGAAGTTAGTGGAATAAGAGTAGTTGGGGAAAGTGGGTGGTTAAATTGCATTGGAATTCGAAACTGAACAAGTAATTTGGGACAAGTAAAGTTGCAATGGTGGACAACTAATATGGAACAGAGATAGTATTTGTTTCAAATTATATATGTTTTTTTCAAAATTTATATATTATTTTTGAAATTTATATATTTTGTTTAAATTTTAATACAAATGATAGTGATAAAATGAAATATTGGGGGTAATTTGGATATATAGTAGTGTAAAGGGGGTAATTTGTTTGTTTTAGAATAGTGATGGTAGTGAAATGGGATAAAAAAAAATATAGGGGGTATTTTGCAACCCTTAGAAAGCATTGGAGACTTTTATGCTCTTTTGTCAAAAAATATATTGGAATTTCCATATTAGCTTCAACATAAGTTTGGAGTGAATTCATGGTCCATTAAAGAGCTAAAAGTTCAAAGTCGTCGTGTAGAATATTGTAGGCAAATTTACTGTCAAGTAATATGATATATATGTCTCTATATACATATATTAATATCATAATCAGGAGGCAAATTTACTGTCAACTAATATGATATATATGTATCTATATACATATATTAATATCATAATCAGTAGGAAAGAGAGAGTACATGCGATTTATGGACCGGAGGAGGAGAATAGACCAATATGACATAACTCACATTACATCATCTATAACAATGCACACCTACTTCCAATTCTGGGATTTTTAAGTAAATAGAAATTGTTCAATTTTCATTTTATTCTATTTTTTTCTTTTTAAAAAGTGAGTCTGAACTTATCATGCACTCTTGTATTAATATGCTCTCCGGTAAAACATGAAATTACATTAGGTAAAACAAGTTAGAATGAAATATAAACATATTCATGCAGATATGCATATATGTACTATGTGTACTAAGATTGTAAATTTGTTTCAATATCACTGTGAATTCTCAACTAATCAGTAAAACTTTGTCACAATTTAAACTAACACACCATGGAAATACCAAACCCTAACAAACATTATACCATCTGAACTACTCCATATTGGTGGTTAAGAAAAGACTTCAATGCAAATCTTTGGTCCCCCTTTTTTCTTGTATAGGAAGGTTCTTAGCAACTGCAAATTGATATTCACATATCACAATAAGTGTATGTGCGTGTGAGAGAGATCGAGAGACCTCTCAAAACCAAATTCTATATATATATATATGGTATCTCAGTGAAACCCTAATCCTTCAAAACACCTTCAATGCACCAGAAAATTCCAGGAAGCTCATATACACGCGTTTAAAAATTCTATATAAACTCAATAACTCATGCAAATCTCATATCAAATCCTACTTGCCACAAAAATACTAACCAGGACTTTGTTCTAGTTCTTCTCTATTCAGCCTTTTGTTCTTCCTCATAACAACTCTTGTCAAACACCTAGATACAACCATGTCCAAGGACAAAGATTGCTTTATTGCGAGACCCCACAAACGCTTACAATTGGCTTTCAGGGTCATATATTTCATATCTTCTTTGTCCAAGAAGGTTTTCAAGAACACCCGATTTCTCACTGACGCCATTCGTAGCTCGCCTTACGTTGCAATTGATATTCAACCCATCAATGATGACGGCAATGACAAAGAGAAAGTACCCTTTTTGGCCATCGACCAGAAGGCGCTCGTCGACCTGGTTAAAGAGAGGGACTTTGATGGCCTCCATCAGTATGGAGGGGTGAAAGAAGTTGCAGCAGTTCTTGAAACAGATGCGAAGTTCGGTATCAGTGGCAACAATGATGATACCGAGCAGAGAATTGATGTGTTTGGCTCCAACACGTATAAGAAGCCTCCTTCAAAAAGCTTTATCAGTTTTGTGATTGAAGCATTCAAAGATGTAACAATTCTTATACTTCTAGTGTGTGCAGTTCTGTCTCTTGGATTTGGGATTAAGCAGCATGGAATCAAGGAAGGGTGGTATGATGGAGGGAGCATCATTGTTGCCGTCGTCTTGGTAGTTGCAGTCTCTGCTATCAGCAACTTTAAGCAGAGCAGACAGTTTGAGAAGCTGTCGGAGGAGAGCAGCGACATAAAAGTGGAGGTAGTGAGAGACGGACGGCGACAACCCATATCGATCTTTGAGGTCGTAGTGGGTGATGTTGTGTGCTTGAATATTGGTGATCAGATTCCGGCAGACGGATTGTTCGTAGATGGTCACTCATTGAAGGTGGACGAATCTAGCATGACAGGTGAAAGCGACCATGTTGAGGTTAATGAGGTTGCGAATCCGTTTCTGCTCTCTGGTACAAAGGTGACGGATGGCTACGGTCACATGCTTGTCACTGCCGTGGGCATGAACACAGCATGGGGCCAGATGATGAGCTCGATAAGCAGGGACTTGGACGAGGAGACACCATTGCAAGTCCGTCTCAACAAGCTGACTTCTTATATAGGGAAGATTGGTTTGTTGGTGGCGTTTCTCGTGCTCGCGATTTTGCTGATTCGGTACTTCACAGGTCACACTAAAGACCAAAATGGGCAACGGGAATTCAATGGCAGCAAAACTAAAGCTGATGAGATCATGAATGTCGTGGTGCGAATCATTTCTGCAGCAGTTACAATAGTTGTGGTGGCAATTCCGGAGGGTTTGCCTTTGGCTGTTACTCTGACTCTGGCGTACTCGATGAAGAAAATGATGGCTGACAATGCCATGGTGAGGAAACTCTCTGCTTGTGAGACGATGGGATCAGCTACAACGATTTGCACGGACAAAACGGGGACGCTTACACTAAACCAGATGAAGGTCACTGAGTTTTGGCTGGGAAAAGAGGAAATGAAGGAGACATCATCATCAGAACTAGCTCCTAATTTTCTTGACTTGCTACAAGAAGGTATTGGTTTGAATACAACAGGAGGAGTTTATAGACCAGTACCGACTTCAACTCCTGAAATTTCTGGTAGTCCGACTGAGTCGGCCATTCTCTCTTGGGCCGTGTTTGATTTGAAAATGGATCTCGATGAACTAAAGCAAGTTAACGAGATTCTCCACGTAGAAGCTTTCAATTCAGAGAAGAAACGAAGTGGGGTTCTAGTGAGGAGAAAAGGGGGGGAGTCAATTCATACGCACTGGAAGGGAGCTGCGGAGATGATTTTGGCAATGAGCTCAAATTATTACGGCAGAAGTGGGGTGATCTCAGAAATGGATGATTTCGAAAGGGTGGAGTTTGAAACAATTATTAGAAATATGGCAGCTAAAAGCCTGCGATGCATCGCTTTTGCGTGCAAAAAAATAGCAGGAGAAAGTTCACAGGGTACTGGAAAGCTAGAAGAAAGCAGACTCACATTATTAGGGCTGGTGGGTTTGAAGGACCCATGTCGGCCAGGTGTTGGAGCAGCAGTGAAGTCATGCAGGGATGCTGGAGTTGACATCAAGATGATCACCGGAGACAATATGTTCACTGCAAAAGCAATAGCTATTGAGAGTGGTATTCTCAAACCCAATGAAGATTCAAACGATGCAGTAGTCGAAGGTGTAACATTCAGAAATTACTCACAAGAAGAGAGAATGCTGAAGGTTGAGTCTATCCGCGTAATGGCCAGATCATCCCCTTTTGACAAGCTTCTGATGGTGCAATGTTTGAAGCAGAAAGGCCACGTGGTTGCAGTCACGGGCGATGGAAACAACGACGCACCAGCACTCAAAGAAGCAGATATCGGGCTCTCCATGGGGATCCAAGGCACAGAAGTGGCAAAAGAAAGTTCGGACATAGTCATCTTGGATGATAATTTCGCCTCTTCGGTGACAGTTCTGAGGTGGGGCAGGTGTGTGTACAGCAACATTCAAAAGTTCATCCAATTTCAACTCACAGTTAATGTCGCGGCCCTGGTGATCAACTTTGTTGCTGCAGTATCATCTGGTGAAGTCCCACTTACTGCAGTCCAGCTTTTGTGGGTGAATCTCATAATGGATACTTTGGGTGCTTTAGCCTTGGCCACCGAGTTGCCCACTAACGATCTCATGAAAAAGCGACCAGTCGGGCGAAAAGAACCGCTCATAACAAGAGTCATGTGGAGGAACTTGATTGCTCAGGCCTTGTATCAGGTCACTGTCTTACTGATCTTGGAGTTCAAGGGAAGCTCTATCTTTCACGTGAATGAGAGGGTTAAGGACACAATCATTTTCAATAGTTTTGTTCTCTGTCAAGTTTTTAATGAGTTCAACGCGAGGAGGTTGGAGGATAAGAACATATTTAAGGGGATACTGAAGAGCAGACTATTTCTAGGGATCATTGGGATGACGGTAGTTCTTCAAGTGGTTATGGTGGAGCTTCTAAAGAGGTTTGCTAATACCGAAAGGCTGAATTGGGGCCAGTGGGGTGCATGTATCGGGATTGGTGCCTTGTCGTGGCCAATTGGTTGGCTTGTCAAGTGTATTCCAGTCTCCAGAGAAAACTCTCTTGGCCTTCCAACATATAGTGCTTCTGCATCCTGAAACAGAAAACCACAATCAGGTGTCGCATCGAAAACATATTTTGTTCAAATTTCAGGCAGAATTCAGGAGCCAACCTTTACTTTTTCCTTACTGCTTTGAAGTTCTTTTTGTTAGACCTTAAATGCAATCAAACACACACTAACACATAGACACAATGATTTATACGTGGTTCCCCAAAAAACGGGTACGTCCACGGAGGAGTAGCTCAATATATTTCTTTCGGTATTTCTCTCCACCCTCACAATGCTCTCTAATACACATAATTGAGCTTAGTTTCTATACAACATGTATAACTCTATTTATAGACGAGCAAGAAGTAGTTGGTGGAGGAAAGTCTTCAATGGCAACTCGGTGGGTGGGTGGTGCAAGAAGTCTTCAATGATTGCCAACCTTGGAAGTCTTCAATGGTGTGCTATAAAAGCTTCTTGCATGCATCACAAATCTCACATGCATCATTGCATGCATCACTCTTTTAGTCATAATTCTCACAAATCTCCACCATGACGAAAGAGTCTACTGTCTGAGTCTTCTGATTGAAGCTACTCCCCATTGCGCCTTTAGGCGCTCTGAGTACGAGAGATATTGATCAAGTTTAAACAGTGTTGAAACTTGATCCCTGTAACCACTTTGGTAAGCATGTCTGCAGGATTATCTGCAGTACCGATCTTTTGTAGTAGAATGTTCCCGTCATCTACTATGTCTCAAACAAAGTAAAACCGAACATCAATATGTTTGGTACGACTGTGATAGACCTGGTTCTTTGCCAAACAAATGGCACTCTGCCTATCAAAAAAAACTTTCACGGTTTCTTGAAAAACACCCAAGTTTGTAGTCAACCCTTGAAGCCAAATAGCTTCCTTGAAAGCTTCGTTTACAGTTATATACTCTGCCTCTATAGTAGACAAAGTCACCGTTGACTGTAATGTTGACCTCACATACTAGTCCGTCTGCCATAGTGAAGACATAACCGGTAGTAGATCTTCTTTTATCTAGATCTCCAGCATAGTCGGAATCAACATATCCAACTAGATGTTTACCCACTGTTTTTTCTCTCTCGAACTTTAAACCGATATCTATAGTACCATGAATGTACCGTAGAATCCACTTCACTGCTTGCCAATGACCTTTACCAGAATTGTGCATGTATCGACTCACCATACTTACAGCATGTGAAATGTTAGGTCTGGTACATACCATTGCATACATAAGAGCACCAACTGCATTTGCATATGGAACATGCTCCATTTGTCTTTTCTGATCATATGTGGTTCTTAACATCTTTACACTCAGTTTGAAGTGTGAGGCCAGCGGTGCGCTTACTGATTTTGTGTTGCCATCAATGGCAAATGTCTGAAGCACTTTCTTCAAATACTTCGTCTGAGTTAAACACACTGTGCCTTTCTGTCTGTCCCGCTTGATCTTCATCCCTAGTATCTTCTTAGCTTCGCCAAAATCCTTCATCTCGAACTCTGAGCTCAATTGAGCCTTTAGTCTATCGATCTCTACCTTGCTCTTAGATGCTATCAGCATATCATCTACATATAAAAGCAAATATACAAATGTACCATCTGGAAGTTTTCGAAGGTATGCACAATGATCAAAGTGGCTTCTGGTATACTTCTGTTTCTTCATGAAGTAGTCAAACCTCTTGTACCATTGTCTCGGGGACTGTTTCAAGCCATACAGTGACTTGCTCAATTTACATGCCCAGTTCTCACGTCCTAGAACTTTGAACCCATCTGGCTGAGACATGTAGATCTCTTCGTTCAAAGTGCCATGGAGAAATGCAGTTTTGACATCAAGTTGAGCTAACTCGAGATCAAACTGTGCTACTAAAGTCAAAAGTATCCGAATAGAGGAATGTTTAACAACAGGCGAAAATACCTCGTTGTAGTCAATTCCTTCCCTTTGAGCGTAGCCTTTCGCTACGAGTCTGGCTTTGTATCTGATCTGATTTATGCCAGGATCACCTTCTTTCTGAGCATAAACCCATTTACAGCTAATAACCTTCTTGCCCTTTGGAAGTTGAACTAGCTTCCAAGTCTGATTTTGATGTAGAGACTTCATCTCTTCATCCATTGCTTCCTTCCACTTCTTACTATCAGTACTGTGCACTGCTTATCTGTAAGTGTTAGGGACATCATCTTCTATCGCTGGAAGGGCAAATGACACCATGTCAATAAATCGGGCTGGCTTCTGAATGACCCTTCTGGGTCTACTAGCGGCGATAGAGTCTGGCTGCTGACTAATCACCTGTACTAGAGATAGAGTCTCCACCTCAACTGAGTCCTCGTCCTGACTATCAGAATCATCTTCAGAACTATCAACCGGTGGCTCAATATCTTCGCGACTCTCAAACTCCACTTGCTGCTGAAGATTTGGATTCACTTCTTCTTTAGATGGAGTTGTCTGTCTCAGCATGACAGACTCATCAAAAGTAACATCTCTGCTACAGATGATCTTTTTTGTTTCAGTGCACCACAAACGGAATCATTTAACTCCTTTCACTATGTCCCATGAAAAGAGTTTTCTTGGCTCTAGGATCCAGTTTAGATTCCACAACATGAAAGTATGCTGGACACCCAAATATATGAAAAGAATCATAATCAGAAACTGGATATCCGGACCATATCTCCTTGTGAGTTTTCCCATCTAGCGCAGTTGCAGGAAGTCGGTTAACAATATGAGTGGAGTATGCCAACGCCTCTGCCCAAAATGCCTTGCTCAACTCTGATTGAGATAGCATACATCGCACTTTCTCCACCAAAGTGCGATTCATTCTTTCTGCTACTCCATTTTGTTGTGGCGTTCTAGGCACTGTGAAGTGTCTAATTATCCCTTCATTCTGATAGATTTCCAGGAAGGGATCTGATTTGTACTCACCACCGTTGTCTGATCTGAGCCTCTTGAGCTTCCTGTCTGTCTGGGTCTCTATCATTTTCTTCCATTTAAGAAATATATCTAGCATTTCATCTTTATGCTTCATAGTATATACCCAGACATCTAGAAAAATCATCAATAAACGTTACAAACCAACGTTTACCTCCCAATGAAGCGATTCTGGATGGCCCCCAGACGTCTGTGTGAACATAGTCTAGTGTTACCTTCGTTCGATGAATCACAGTGCTGAACTTGACCCTCGTCTGTTTGCTTAGTACACAGTGCTCACAAAAGTCAAGTTTGTCAGTTTTAGCACCTTTTAGTCTACCTTGCCTCACCAAGCCTTGTAACGCCTTCTCACCCGCATGCCCTAAACGCATATGCCAAAGTCGGGTAAGATCGGCTGACTTGTTTTCAGAACTGCTCGCCACAGTTGCTCTTCCGATTACTGTATACCCATCTAGGTAATACAAATTTTTATTTAGAGTACCTCTCATTGCCACGAATGCACCTCGAACTACTTTCAGAACTCCACCTTCCATGGTCACCTTGTAACCATTGGAATATAAAACCCCTAATGAAATGAGGTTTTTCTTCAGGTCTGGAATATACCTGACATCGGAGAGTTTTGTGATTGTACCGTCGTGCATCTTTAGACGTATTGTTCCGATCCCTTTGGGATGACAGGTGTTGTTGTTGCCCATTAGCACAACTCCTCTATCCAGCTCCTCAAAGCTAGAGAACCAGTTCCTGTTCAGACACATATGATAAGAACAACCTGAATCAAGAATCCATCTATCAGACTGATCAGTGTCTGACGATGAAACAGTAAAGGCTGATTCATCTTCGTCTTCCCTCTTTCGGGCAATATTGACATGTGACTTGTCCTTATTTGGACAGTCTCTCTTCCAGTGCCCTTTCTGGTGACACTGAAAACATTCATCATTCTCTTGCCATCTTTTAGATGATTCAGATTTGTTTGGTTGTGATCTGGATTTGGACCGCCATCTCCCCTTTCCCTTTGATCTGTTGTTCGACCTGCCTCTATCTACAGTTAATGCCTCTGATGTATTATCCTGGTGATCATGTTGATCCTTCTTCCGATACTCATTGTTTACCAAAGCATTAGCAACATATATGTATTTAACCTCATTTTTTCCGTACATTAAAGTTGTGGATAAATGATCATAGCTCTCAGGCAAGGAATTTAATAAAATCAAAGCTTTATCCTCATCAAGAATTTCAACATCTAAATTTTGTAAATCTGCAATTAGTTTGTTGAAATTGTTTGAGTGTTCGATCATAGGGGTACCTTTCTTGTACTGGAATCTGAAGAGCTTTGACTTCAGATAAAGGCGATTTTTTGGACTTTTTGTCATGAATTTGTCCTCCAATTTCTTCCACAGATCTGTCGCTATATTTTCCTTCATCACAAAATACTTCTGATCTTTTGCTAAGCACAATCGGATTGTGCCACTAGCTTAACGATTGATGAATGTCCAGTCTTTATCTGAGATATCCTTAGGCTTAGCATCCAAGGCAATCTGGGAACCATATCAAAATAGAAGATCTTGAACTTCGCATTGCCACATGCCAAAGTTATTGGTGCCCTCGAATTTCTCCACCTCAAATTTTGCATTTGACAGCATGGTTCTCCTCATAAAACCGCTCGTCCCAACAGTATTTTTGGTGTTTGATTGCTCGGTATCTTATACTTCAGTCATGACTTGAAATAACAAATATAAAAAAATTGATGAATTTACTCACCAACTAGGAGCAATAAAATTTCAAACCGGGTTTTCCAAAAATTAGAGTACTAATTTCAAAAAACGGAGCCCACCGTTGAATCCGGAACGGTCGATTTAGCTAGGATCGACCTTTCGTTTACTCAAAACGGACTTAAAACGAGCTCGGAATGGCCAAAATAGTGTAGAATGGCAAAATTGTAAATTTCAGAAAAGTGATGACGTGGCAGTATGAGAGAGTGACACATGGCATAGTCTGATTGGTGACACGTGGCAGCTTCTGGTTGGTGACACGTGGCACACGCTGATTGGTGACACCTAACACTTACACGTTGGTGACACGTGTCACACGATGAAAGTGACACGTGTCACACAGTGGCAGTGACATCATCGCCGGAAAAACCAGAAGTCGCCGGAGAAGGCGCGTGGGCCTCACGCGCGATGAAGGAGGAAGGCACGTGACGCCGAGACCCCTAGACGCGCCGAGCTTCTGGCGGCGCATGAGGGTGCGTGGCTTGGTGTTTCGGCATGTTTTCAACGGGAAAATGTTCCTCACTTGATGGGCAATCTTCCAACATATTTGGTGTTTGGGTTTGATGCCTAGTTTTATTCGAAATAGAGTCGAAAGAAACGGCTCTGTTTTTGGAAAAATGGCTCTGATACCAATTGTTGGACCTTAAATGCAATCAAACACACACTAACACATAGACACAATGATTTATACGTGGTTCCCCAAAAAACGGGTACGTCCACGGAGGGGTAGCTCAATATATTTCTTTCGGTATTTCTCTCCACTCTTACAATGCTCTCTAATACACAGAATTGAGCTTAGTTTCTATACAACATGTATAGCTCTATTTATAAACGAGCAAGAAGGAGTTGGTGGAGGAAAGTCTTCAATGGCAACTCGGTGGGTGAGTGGTGCAAGAAGTCTTCAATGGTGTGTTGTAGAAGCTTCTTGCATGCATCACAAATCTCACATGCATCATTGCATGCATCACTCTTTTAATCATAATTCTCACACTTTTTTCTTCTTCTTTTAGTCTGAATGATTTCCCTAAGGGGTTTTCCAAATTTCAGTTCTTGTAAATATTAGTAAAACTAAATGATAATGCATCTTTAGGTTTTGCATAGAAGCTTTCTTTTTAGAAGTAATTTTCTTTTTCTTAAATTTCTTGCTTCATGCGTGCACATCATTATCCAATTATCATTTTAACATGCAAATTCAAGTGGTCTACAAGACGCCAGATCCAAAGTGATTCCTTAGACATGCAGACAGCTTCTTCCTTCAGGAAGAAAATAGAATGGCCCGGGAAAAAAAACAGAAAAAGAAAAAGAAATGAAAAGATCTAAATATTGATATTTTCCAAAACATAAATTTGTACTTCATGTGATGTATTAAAGATAGTGTTCAGTAAGTTGATAAATACTAGATTTGCCAAAATCAATCCCTCCCTCCCTCTTCTTCATAAAGAATGCCTCATATTTCTATAAAATCAAAATTACTCTTCACCTAGAATAGTCTCTCTTCACAACATGAGGTCACAGAAGCATTAACCAGGAGCATAATAATTGGATACCTAGAATAGTGCAACGGTCCTACATTATCCTCCCTTCTTCATGCAAAAGCATTAACCAGGAGCATAATAATGTGGCGCTTCGAAATTTTTCCAGAACAATTTTATTTTCACCACCAACTCTAAGGCTTCTTTTATTGAGATAACTTCGAGGAAAATTGATTACTGAGTAAACATGGTGGAGGTTGCCTTTCCTAATCTTTCAACACAGAACAATTACTCAGCAGAAAACAATGGCTACAATTTTCTTCAGAGAGCATTTTGCATCTTAATTATAAAGAGTACATTTGAAACTACCATTAATGATTTGACAAGGCATGTTGCATAATCGTCATGTCCTAGTACTGTTCCAAAAGATTGTTACAACTGAAAAACGTCGCAAGGTATGCATTCTATTAAATGCATCTTACCATTCTGAATTATACAACCTCAAATATTGATGCTAAGCTCCATAAATCATAGCATCTCATCTGACTTATAGGACTCGAGATTTGAGTAAGCTAGCTCTTTACTTCTGCTTTCATAAATATAATTTTAAACAAGCATAGCTAGGGGCAGAGCCAGGAAACTAGTCTAGGGGGCGCAATGCAAATTTTTTTAAGTTTATTAGTGAAATTTATATTTTTTTAGATTATTCGAAGAACTTTAAAAAAAAATGGGGGTGGAAATGCATTTTTTTATAGACTTATTAGTAAAATATATACTTTTTTAAGCTATCAAATGAATTTTTAAAAAAACTGGCAGGGGCTATAAGCAATTTTTATAAACATATTTGTAATATATAAAACTTTTTAGGCTAAAATTCTTTTTTACAAAATTTGGGTGGCTCCGCCCCTGAGCATAGCTACCGAATGTTACCACCGAGGGTATCTCCTCTAGCTTTTGACATGGAGGTTGGGGGTTCCAATGCCACAAGGCTCGAAATTTGAGTACGCTATAGCCTATAGGACTCAAAATTATAATAAGTTACATGAATCATATCCCATTTTAGGCTTTTATTTTGAGCTTGAAATAACAATCTTCTTTACCATTTGTATCGCTTACCTATCCAAAAGAGAGACTCCCACTTTGGCTACCTTAACTGAAAAACAATTGCATAAAGTTCCTAAATCCACATCCTGAAATAACATTTCTAACTTAAAATTGTAGGAGACCTTCACAAAGTGAAAAGTCCCTCCAAAAATTAGCATACGCCGCATATTTGCGGTGAGCACACGGTATTCTTTAGTAAAAGGCGAAAGAATAGTTCGCTCTGTGCTCACCACGCAGCTGCATGGTCAGAACCTAAGGTAGGCTGCTTCTTAAATAGCTACTCCGTCTCTAAAGCCTCTAACTTCTAGTCGATGTGGGACTCCTAGAATATAAAGTGAATTTCACTCACAAGTCACGATAAATTTTTATGCACTCGGACGACTGGCCATTAATTAGCGATTTTCTTTTCAAACATCAGCTATCATAAATCCAAATGCGGTAAATGCTTCAGATTGATCATTTAGCCATTCCACTCCTCCACGTTTCCTTATGAAGTATTGCTACATCTTGCTTCTCTGCCTAACCAACACCAGAAGTTACTATAATGTTTACATACGTATATATATATATACATATATATGGTGTGCGTAGTGCCAAAGAGAAAAGGGATTAAAGATGTTGAATTATTTCTCAAAATATTTAGAGGTCACAGAAGCAATTGAATAGTTTGAATCCAAATACTTTAGATTTTTTTATGAAGTTCCTGAACATATATTTTCATTTCCATCTTTCTATTTTGACTAATTATTTTTCAATTTTATTGCCTCAGTTATTAATGATGAGTGACCATAGTAGGAAGTCCCAAATAGTTAAATACAACACTTTCTTGAGTTGAATAATGGAATTACAAAAACTGTGAGTGTAATAACAAACTTTATATACAAAGTCAAAAATGCATTTCCTTTGAATATGGTAATAGCCCATCTCACAGTAGTCCCCATCCACGTATTTTCTCTTTCAACCTATTTCACATTATCAATTATTAATTGTGCAAAACACACACACATAATATATAAAGTAAATTAACCCAATTTTTAACATAATGAAAAGACTCAGTTTATTAAACAAATGAGCAATTAACCTAAGCAAGTGGCATTGTCAATGTGTAAATGAGTGCACACACAGAAAATTAGAAACCACCTGCATGCGTATATACACACTATACATATACAAATATATGTATGCGCATGTCTGTATGTCTGTATATATATAGAGAGAGAAAGAGACAGAGATTGTACCTTCGAAAGCTCATTGACAGTGGGGACCCAGAAAAGAGATGATTGTAGGGCCTGAAATTTGGATAATTGTTTTGAATTTCTAGGGTTTTTCAGAGGAGGGGACAAGACGACGAAAATGTGTGGTCGGTGTGGGGATTGAGGATTTTTCACCGTACTCGTATCAGACTGGTTTATAAGAATTGCCTTCCTCGATTTGGGTTTTTGGGTTAACCCGATACATAGTGGATAGATTTGCGGGTCTCAAAATAAACAAGAGAATGCATTATTATTCTTTTTTTTAATCTAATTTGGCATGACAATAAATATATTTTTGGATAATTTGCTCTAACACCCCATGAGATTTAGACCAATTTCACCTAATAGTCGGCCAATGCCCATTTTAACAAAGAATCTCCTTGAATTTTGTTAAGTGTTGCAATGAAATCCTCTAAAGGCATAAAATGACTTTAGTGCCCTTGATTATTTTAATTTTCTTACAAAATGTCTAATTTACCCTTATTACACTAACAACCCTTATCCCTTCACCCTTATTATTAAAAAATCTATAATAAATAAATAAGATATACTATATATAAAATATTATTGATTACTACTAAATTCCACTAAATAAGATTCACCCTTATTATTTTCTTTTACACTTCCCATTAAATATATTAAATATTATTAAACTAAATCAAACTTTTACACAAATTAATACAAAAAAATTCTCAACTATCCATAGAATATATTGATTACTACTAAATCCCACAAATCTATATACTACTTAAAATATCAAAGTTTTTTTAATTTTTTCTATAGACTCTTTTTTTGTTTACTCTTGTTACCTATTCAAAGAATTCTACCTATTTATTTATTTTATAATTACACTTAAATGTTGCAAAACTATTTTGACATTCTTGCTAAAATTAGTAATTATTAAATCATTTTAGTAATAGATATAATTGTATTGTCAAATACCACCAAAATTATTGATTGGCTATAATATAGAAATATAATTATTTTTTCTCCACGTTCATAAAAATTTATATATAGGTTATTAGATATGTAATACTTATAATGGTTATAAATTATAATTCCTTAGTTTTTCTTTGTGAAATATTTATATAGTAATATATTTAGAATTAAAAGTAATAATTAAATAATTTGATTTTCTTATTATTAATTTATATATTTTATAATTAATGAAATATTTTTAGTGGTAGAATTTGCTTTTAAATATATATATTTTTGTATATTTTAGATGTTTTGAATTTAAAATAAAATTATATATGGTATATCTTATTTATTATTTATAGGTTTTTAATAATAAAGGTGTATGGATAATGGTGGCTAGTGTAGTAGGGGTAAGTTAGACATTTTGCATGAAAATCAAAATAATCAAAGGCACTAAAGTCATTTCATGCATTCAGGGGGTGTCTCAGTTAAAATGGGCATTGACTGACCATTAGGTGGAATTGACCCAAACCTAAGAGGGTGTCATTGCAAATTACCCTATATTTTAAAACTCAAAATAGTGGATGAAATTAATTGTAATAGTCAAAAATATGTGGCCCAATTAGGTTGGGCCACAAGTGAGGCCCGATTAAATGGGTCAGGCCCGTAGTGCATTCTAGCTAATGCCCATAAAAACATGTATAAAATATAAGGGTGCGTTTAGTAACGTTTATGTTTCTCGTTTTTTTGTTTCCACCTACCAAAAAACAAAAACAGAAACAATAATAATATTTAATAAACTGCTTCTGTTTCAAAATAATGAGAAATGTTTCAAACGTTTCACATGAAAATGAGAAACAAAAAAAAGTTGTTTCACTTGTTTCTCAACTATTCCAAGTGAAATGTTTTTTTTTTTACTATTGGCATTTAATGTTTTTACTATTTGCAATTATTCCTCATTTGCTTCCTTATTTATAACTCATCTGTCCAATTTACTCCAGATTTTGCTTCCTCATTTGTTTCCTCATTTATAACCATATTATTATATTATTATTTTTCCAATACCACCCGAAGGTAATGGTCTTATAATATTATATGATTATTTTACATTGATAATATATGCTAACTTGTAACCATATTATGTGATAGGTAAATACTACTTAGTTGATTCTGGATATGCTAATATGTTGACATTTTTAGCCCCTTATCGTGGTATTCCGTATCATTTGCAAGACTATAGAGGGCGTAGAGGACAACTTCGAGGTCTTAAAGAGTTATTCAACTATAGGCATTCCTCACTTAGGAATGTCATTGAACGTTGTTTTGGGGTACTTAAGAAACATTTTCCCATTCTGAAGTTAATGCCCAATTATTATGTCGAGGTACAAGCTCAAATCGTGGTTTCTTGTTGCACAATCCATAACTTTGCTCGGGATGAGGCATGTTTAGATAGTTTGTTTGATGAGTATGAAAATGAGAATATCAGACTTCAAGATGAAGAGTCAACTAGTTCCTCAACACCTCAAATACCAGCAGATGTGAGGGTCACTCAAGATCAAATGCGATTAATGAATGGAGTTCGTGATTCAATCTCAAATGCATTGTGGAACAACTACCGAAGAGAGTGATTTATATTATCATATGTTTGGATATTATTTCATTTTGTAAACTTTAAAAATTAATGTTATAATTGATTAATCGTTAGAAGTTGTAACTTTAATACTTTAATAGTTTCTTTAATTTAATTTATTTTATCTACGTAAGTAAATGCCAAAAAAAAATATAAAAAAAAATTCAAAAAAAAATGAGAAACAAATGTGTTACTAAACATTATTATTTGTTTATGTTTCAATAATTGTGAGAACAAAATGAAATTAACAAACATCATTTCTGTTTTTTTATTTCTCGTAACTGAAATGTTTTTTCATTTCTATTCCTAAAAAAACATAAACGAAAAAATAGAAACGTTACTAAACGCACCCTAAGCTTCAAGCATCAATAATATTCATTCATTAATTATGTAATTTTTTGCATTTATATTAATTGAATTTTGTCATAACACAAATTAATGAAAAAAAAAAGGCACTTCTTTTTTCTTTCACCAGCAAAGTCCATGCATTTAATTTTTTTTTTTGTCTAGTCTATATCTATCTATTTATACTATTAAAAGTGTAACGCATTTTAGTCTATTTTTTAATTTTATATATTTTTACCTCTAGATATGATATATTACATTCGTATCCCATATCATTTGGATAATTACAATTTCATCCCTTTAGTTCATCGGCCTTCAATTTAGGTGACTGAGTTGTCTGAAATTTTAGGTGACAATTTACAGTCTGTTGTTGTTGACACTGTAAATGAGTCAACATATGGCAAGGCAAAGAGATTGTGAGTGGCGCGAAATGGGCCGAAACTGAGCTACGAAATGGACCGAAACTGGGCCAGAAAGTTGTATGGAGCATTGGGCCGTGTAATGTAGCTAAGGGCTAGAAGACGGTTTGTTTGCCAAGAGGTTTCGCCCAGCTTTGAAGGCCACCTAATTAAAGAAAATTGTATGGAGCATTGGGCCGTGTAATGTAGTTGTGGGCCAAGAAGACGGTTTGTTTGCAAAGAGTTTTCGCTAGCTTTGAAGGACACCTAATTAAATAAAATGCTTCCCGATCAATTACAAAGATTGTGGAGTATTGAACACTTTTTAAAAAAATATGAGTTGTAGTTGAGTTGTGTTTTGTTTAGATAGATTTAGATTTAGGTTGATTTATCTTTTATTTTTTAGTTGTTATCTTTTAATTAGTTTTAGGCTATAAATAATGTACGCATGCTTCTACTTTAGAGGTCCAGCACCATCATCAAAAAATTATTATTTCTCCTTCAATATTAGTATTATTTTTCTTGCAATTTCAATATCAAGTCATTTACATTCCTTGTTTTGCAATTTCGTTTCAGTTTTTCATTATAATTTGTAGTTTAATTTCTCGGTTACCAAAAGTCCTCTTATTGAGGCGTCAGAACCTTTTTCGCACGAGTTTTTGTTCTCTCTCGTGCAAATCGCCTGATTTCGTTACTTTGTTCAAAAGAGACAATTTATTCGTTTTTCTTAAACCGTTTGAGTCACGTCACCGGTTCTGGCAAATCCGCGTTTTACGGAACAAGAAAATTGGCCTAGTTCTTCGGCTAATTATTTTTGGAGCGAACAATTGTTAAAGGTTGTAAGCTACAATTGTTTTTCCTTTTTAGTAACGATTGTTTCTTATAGTGAATTAAACACTTGTTGAGTAGGCATAAAACGCTTTCTTTAAATGAAATTTTTTTGTTAGTTATAATTGACGCCATCCAAAAAGTATATATCTTAAACACATAAGATAATATTCTTAATTTAGCTTTATTTGAGTCCAAATTAAATTGATCTTAAATCAGTTGATCCAATTTAAAGGAGAGACTATTTTGAATGTGAATTTGGAGGTGAAGAACACAATTATTTTTAACACATTTGTTTGGGTTGTGAACTTGTGATGCGTGAAGTACATACATAGTACATACCAGTTCCTGAAAAGCCCTTTCTTACCTATGTAAAATGGAAACACGTATATATAAATAAAATATCGTTTGTATGTTTAAGCATTCATATTTCATTTTCGCGCAACCACCATTGCATGGCATATCACACACCAACCATTGCAATTAATGATATAAAAGATGGAATCACAATTACTCCACTCAAATTAGTTGGCTACAGAAAAAATTAATTTAGAATATACTGTATTGATGAATAACACAAAATCCTGTGGCGTTATTTTTGTGAGATTTTCACTGAAGGGCTAAAAGCATTTGGGTAAATACACTACTGCTATTTGGAGCAAATTAGTCCCTTCTAGTCAAATTTGGTTCATTTTTATTTTTTAAATAAAAATTATTCTATTTATTGTTCTAAGAAAATATTCTATTTATTATTATTGTCCGTACAAACTAGCCCCTTATTTCATTACTCTTTATTTATTAAAAGTAACTTAGGTATTCCATGGTTCGGTTATGTTAGGGTTTACATCCGTCCAAAACCGAACAGAAAACACACACAAACAATTGCAACCAAAATTACTCACACGAACCGACACAGAGATTTATACATGGTTCGGCCAAATCAGCCTACGTCCACAGAGAGCACCAATAATCACTATCAATGAGAGGATTACAATATGATGATCAGCAGATCAACAACGCACAGTGTCGCACATTGTTGACACCCCAATTTGGCAAGTAAAGTGGCAAGGAGTTGTGATGGAATTGGGCTAAAGAATGAGTTTGGCAGAAGCAAAATTTCAGGCTTAGTTCATTGGGCCGAAATTTAAAGAGAGGAAGATAATGATTTGGACTTAGGTTGATTAATTGGGTTTGAATAAATGTCCAATTTGTTACAGCAATTTAGGATAAAAGGGAAAAGTATTCTGGGTATGTTGTCATCCCAATTTAGCAAATGATGTGGCAGAAGAAGAGAATGAGTAGTTTGGGCTGAATTTGGTGATTATATTCACGGATCATGAATAACAATTGGATGGATAAAGAGATATTGTCAAAAGAGTCTTTGAAGAGGAAATGATAAGCATGATACAATGATAAAGAGTTTATCAAATTGTTGGTTAGTTAAGAGTTTGAAATTCAAATATTATCACAAGATAAGGGATGAAAAGAGTTCTACATATACAATATTGTCCAAGGAAAGAAGGAGAATAGTTCAAAATAAAGTAGAATCTTACATCAACCGGCCAAATAAATTAGAAGAGTTATGAATTTAGTTGTATTTAAATTTCAATTGTTTTTAGTTTAAAATTTAGATAGGATAATGGTATTATTAGATAAGTTTGTTATTTCATTTTGTAAACAAACTTTTAGGGAGTTTGCTAGTACGTAGTATTATAAATAGAGACTTTTATGCAACTTTGCAGGGGTCTCACACCAATCAAACAATTCAAGTACTACACTTGTCATTTTTTTAAACTCTCTTTGTTATTTTATTTCTTGCAAAGTCTTTACTTTTCAAAGTCTTTAGTTTAATTCAGCTTTGTCATTTCAATTCAAGCCTTCTTTTCATTACTTTCAAGTTATTATTTTCATTCAATCTTGTTTATTTCAATTTTCAGTTTAATTCAGTGTCTTGTTTTTTCATTTCTAAATTTTCCTTTATTCAACTCTTAAAGCTCTCTTTTAATTTCAAGTTAGTATTTTTTGCACTATACATTCATCTCTTTTCATTCAAACATGTCGATTGTTTGTGTGAAATTTGTGATTTCCAATGTTATATTCCTAACTGTTAAAAGTCATCTTCATTGAGGCACAGAAAAGAACTTAAAGTAGGAGTTTCATGTTCTCCCTCCTACGCATCGCCTGAGAAGTCGAATCCAAGGAGAGTATCTTTGCTTTCTAACTAACCTTTGGAGCCTAGGTCAAGGTTCCTGGCACGCCCGCATAAATCGACATAATCGGCTGATCTAGCCGATTTTAGAGGAAACAATTTTTGGCACGCCCAGTGGGACTGTCGATTAGGAGTGACATTGGAAGCATGCCGCTTAAGAGAAGTCCTAGGCTTTCTCAAGATGATGATACTGAAGATGAATTACAGTTCTCGCCAGAACAACAAACGACGGAAATGTCGCGAGAACTGATGAATGAAGCCATTATTCAAGGACCACTATCGTTATTTTAGGATAGTATGGTCCCAATAGTTGACATGATTAGATTTCTGGGCAAAGAAATCAAGGAGATGCGTGAAGAAGCAACGGCCAACAGGAGGCCGATCAATGGTGAAGGGTCCAGTATATGGGGTTCGTTCATTCCTGCTGCCGATCTCGCTGTTCTATCAGCTAATTTAGCAGGAAATCAGCAAATGACAAACGTGCCGATAAACCCAGTAGCTTCGGCTACTATCACAATTCTAGTGGAAAAAGTTCCACCCCAACCGGTGGTTCCACCATATCAGCCGCCTGCACTGAGGCAAAACAAGCAGAGACAAGAAGGTAACCTCGTGCAAGAGCTTGTGATGCAAGGGGAAATCAGAACATGTGGAGGAATAACAACGCCAACCTGCTGATGCCTAGAGGGCAACATATGCCGATTCCGCAGCCAGTTTTATCTTTGGCAAACCCAGTCCCGCGTAATGGCTTGCTCGACAGGGGCAAGGGCTAGATTTGATCCAGCAAAAGCTTGGACAATGAATGAGATTTAATGGCCAGCCACTCTAAAGAAAGTCGTATCCAAGGCAAGTGGATTTGCATGAGTACCCCAGAGGATATAAAATTCTTGATTTTGCTACATTCAGTGGAGAGGGAAACCAATCAACAATCGAACACATCGGTCGCTTCATTGATCAATGTGGAGAAGCTAGCAACAATCAGTTTTTGAAGATGAGATTGTTCCCAAAATCGCTGACAGGACCGACATTTTCATGGTATATTCGTTTGTTGGCTAATTCAATTTTCAATTGGCGGCAAATGGAAGAAAAGTTCCATGCTCAATTCTATCAAACAGAAACTAAAGCTACCTTGGCTGACATCTCTCGATTAAATCAGCTGCCGAGCGAAACTGTGCAAACTTTCATCTCCCGATTCAAGAGTGCAAAGATGAGATGCCGAGTTAACTTGCCAGAAGCTGAATATGTGCGACTTGCTTTGAATGGCTTGGAGTTTGAAATTAGGAAGCGACTTGAAGGAATTGAGTTCCATGACTTGTTTGATCTTGCTGATAAAGCTTTAAAGTATGAAGCATTGCTGAAAGAGGAAAATGAGCGCAAAACATCTTCAAAGGGGACTTATTACCGAGATCCCAACTATGAAATCTTTCAGGTTGAGGTGGAAGAAGATTTGGAGGCAAATTTGGCTAAGATGTGCATTAAAAAGCCATATGTGTGTGAAGCATTAAGCAAGCCAAAACTAACCAATGAAGGTGGTCAATCAGTAGGAACAACCATCAAGAAGGGGTTTGCCGATACATGGAAGAATTATTCTTTTGACCTTTTAAAAACTGAACAGATATTTGATCATTTGCTTGCTGACAAACAGATTCTTTTGCCTAAGGGGCATAAAATTGCTGCATCTAATGAGTTGAAAGGAAAATAATTTTGTAAGTTTCATAATTCTTGGACTCATACTACTAATAATTGTACTATTTTCATGAACACTTTGCAAAAAGCCATTGAATATGGTACCTTGCAATTTTCTGAGAAAAGAAAGGAGGCTATGGGAATAGATGAAAATCCTTTCCCAAATATCGCACCAACCAACACTATTACTTTGGTTGATCGGCTAGAAAAAAAACAAGAAAATGGTGGTTCAAGTCGATTAACCAAGACAGTTGAAGAGGTGGAAAGAGAGTTTCGAGAAGCAAGAGCAATTTTAGCCCCAAAAAGGTGCCCAGATTATAAGAGCAGAGGCAAGGCCCTAATGCGGATCAGAAGCCTTATTGATTTTAGAAGAACTGTTCATGATCAACTTAATTATAATCATACAAGGAGCCGAGAAATTATTTTTGGTCCTCGACTGGGGGTAAGCATTGAACTCGAGGGGCAAGATCGGTATCAACTACCGATGCAAAGACCCATGATGCCATCAGAAATCTGGGTACCAAGAGATGCTGATTACCAAAGGCCCAGATCGGTACGTCCACCAGTGGTGCCGATTAACAAGTGGACCAAAGTTTGGTATCCCAAATTTCATGCACCAAAATAAGAAGGGTCTGATTGGCCGTCCAAGAGCCAGAAAAGAAGGATGCAAGGGTGGAGAACTGAATATAAGATAAAGATGTTAGGACACTCCCAGCTGATCTCACCAGAGAAGGAAGACCTTATGGTTATCGAAGAGTTAGGCAAGTCTGCCGATTCTAAACGTTCGGCTGAAGTGGTTAGCATCCTAAAAGGTGATGATGATAATGATGAATTTACAAATCGAGATCCTAAACATTTTGTGAAACAAAGGTTAACTTTTGGTATTGTCTTTCAAGATGTAAGTTATAATATGGCATTTTTCTTGTTGGCCACATTACAAGCTTCAAATAAGTACCTGGGAGGAAAAGAAGAATTAGTTGTTGCCGAGGCTGTGTGCTCATATTAGTAGGCTGGAAAAAGTGAATCAGTAAAGCCAAAATCAGTAGAGAAGATTATGTTTGAAAAAACCCCATTGGCCATGACTCAGCAAGTAAGGCCATTGTATTTGAAAGTGTAGGTTGAAGTGCAGCCAATAGACCGAATTCTTGTTGATAACGGTTCTATGTTGAATGCCATCATTTTTCCCTATTTGCCAACCCTTGGAAAGATAATGAATGATATAGTACCAACTGCTGACGCAATTAGTGTTTTTAATGGAAGTGTAACCAACACCAAGGGAGTTTTACCTTTAGAGGTATCAGTTGGGGGACGAGCATCCATTTCAGCTTTTTTTATTGTTGATTCAACAACTGTTTATAATATGTTGCTGGGCCGAGACTGGATACATCCAAATATGTGCATCCCATCATTTTTACATCAGATGCTCATATTTTGGGATGGTAATGAAGTCAAAATTGTTGAAGTGAACAACAAGCCTTTTGTAGCAAAGGTTTATTCGGGTGAAGTTGTGCTCCATGATGAAAGGTGTCTGATGATCCCAACTGTAAGGATTGATAGGAAAATTAGAAGGCTTGATGTGCAGTATGTGCTGATTGATAGAGAGTTGTACAAAAGAAGTATAGAAGATGAATTGCTGTTTTTATGTATCAGCAAGCTCGAAGCTCTTAAAATTATGGGTGAAGTGCATGAAAGAGTATGTGTGGCTCATCAAGCAGGGATGAAGAGGATGTGGCTGATCCAAATATATGATTATCATTGGCCAAAAATCAAAAGGGATTATATTGAATATGCTAGAAGATGTGCAACTTGTCAAAAGCATGGGCCGATTCAATGGGAACCGCCCATCGAGATGCAGCTGATTATCGAGTCGTGGCTTTTCAAAGGACGGGCAATGATTATAATTGGCATAATTAATCCTCATTCATCAAAAGGACATCATTGGATTTTGGTGGCAACTAATTACTTCACCAAATGGGTGAAAGTTGTTCCATATAAGTTCATTTTTCAAGTAACAGTGGTGAAGTTTTTGGAAAAATATATCTTTACTAGATATGGTTTGCCGGAAACAATCACTACCGATAATGGGTCAGATTTTAGAGGAGATGTGGTGCTAAAGTATATGAAAAACAAATGAGTGAAAATGCTAGCCTCTACTCCATATTACGCCCAAGGAAATGGTCAAGAGGAGGCTTCTAATAAAGTGTTGATATAAATTATTGAGAAGATGATCGATGAGAAGTCTAAGGGATGGCATGACACTTTACAAGAAGCTTTGTGGGTTTATCAAAATTCACAAATAACATCAACAGACACAACTCCTTACCTATTGTCCTTTGGTCATGATGTTGTGTTACCAATGGAGATGAAGATCAAATCGGCAAGGGTGGCTTTGCAACATAAGTTGATCCCTGCCGATTATAATAAAGCAATGTTGGCCGAATTTAGATTGGAGGCTCTTAATTGTTTGGTTGCTCACAAAAAGAAAGTTATAAGAGCCTACAACAAAAGAGTTAAGCCTAAAGGATTTGCCGAAGGTGATTTGATTTGAAAAGTGGCACTTCATTTGGGGAAAATCAATAGGAAAATAGGCAAGTGGACTCTTAATTGGGAATACTTTTTTGAAGTTGCTGAGGAATTGAAATAAAAAGCCTATAAGTTGAAGGACCTGGATGGAAAGGAACACCCAAGGCCGATTAATGGAAAACAATATCGGCCAAGCCTTCATGAGTAGAGAGGAGAACTTTAAAGATCAGTAGGCTTTCACATTTTATTTTATTTTTTTATTTTAATCTTTTTCTTCTTGTTTTTTGTTGCTATTTCCTTAGAAGAATTAGTGTTTGGTTGAATAAAAGAAGTCAAGAATAAAGAAAGTTGGTTACAAGTGGATCTCTTAAATTGTGCCGATTGAGAGAAATTGGGGTATATTCGTAATTTCAATACAAGAAAATTTTGAATTCCTTTGAATTGAAATTAGGGGGCATTGTTGACACCCCAATTTGGCAAGTAAAGTGGCAAGGAGTTGTGATGAAATTAGGCTAAAGAATGAGTTTGGCAGAAGCAAAATTTCAGGCTTAGTTCATTGGGCCGAAATTTAAAGAGAGGAAGATAATGATTTGGACTTAGGTTGATTAATTGGGTTTGAATAAATGTCCAATTTGTTACAAAAATTTAGGATAAAAGGAAAAGTATTCTGGGTATGTTGTCATCCCAATTCAGCAAATGATGTGGCAGAAGAAGAGAATGAGTAGTTTGGGCTGAATTTGGTGATTATATTCACGGATCATCAATATCAATTGGATGGATAAAGAGATATTGTCAAAAGAGTCTTTGAAAAGGAAATGATAAGCATGATACAATGATAAAGAGTTTATCAAATTGTTGGTTAGTTAAGAGTTTGAAATTCAAATATTATCACAAGATAAGGGATGAAAAGAGTTCTACATATACAATATTGTCTAAGAAAAGAAGGAGAAGAGTTCAAAATAAAGTAGAATCTTACATCAACCGGCAAAATAAATTAGAAGAGTTATGAATTTAGTTGTATTTAAATTTCAATTGTTTTTAGTTTAAAATTTAGATAGGATAATGGTATTATTAGATAAGTTTGTTATTTCATTTTGTAAACAAACTTTTAGGGAGTTTGCTAGTACGTAGTATTATAAATAGAGACTTTTATGCAACTTTGCAGGGGTCTCACACCAATCAAACAATTCAAGTACTACACTTGTCATTTTATTTTTAAACTCTCGTTGTTATTTTATTTCTTGCAAAGTTTTTACTTTTCAAAGTCTTTAGTTTAATTCAGCTTTGTCATTTCAATTCAAGCCTTCTTTTCATTATTTTCATTCAATCTTGCTTATTTTAATTTTCAGTTTAATTCACTGTCTTGTTTTTTCATTTCTAAATTTTCCTTTATTCAACTCTCAAAGCTCTCTTTTAATTTCAAGTTAGTATTTTTTGCACTATACATTCATCTCTTTTCATTCAAACATGTCGATTGTTTGTGTGAAATTTGTGATTTCCAATGTTATATTCCCAACTGTTAAAAGTCATCTTCATTGAGGCACAAAAAAGAACTTAAAGTAGGAGTTTCATGTTCTCCCTCCTACGCATCGCCTGAGAAGTCGAATCCAAGGAGACTATATTTGCTTTCTGACTAACCTTTGGAGCCTAGGTCAGGGTTCCTGACACGCCCTTATAAATCGACATAATCGGCTGATCTAGCCGATTTTAGAGGAAACACACATAGTGTTTCACTCACACGTGATTCTCTCACCATCACCGGTGTTTCACTCACACCAACAAATACCACTATGTATCTTTTCTTCTTTCTATTTATGTGTTCTCAATACAATAGGTTGGACCATGTATTTATAGAAGAGGTTGGTATCCAAACCAATTAGAATCAGGAGTCTTCAAGTTAATCTTCTACTCAAATAAAGATTGTTTAGTGGCTAAGTTATCTTTCCCCACAAGAAAATGAGTCACCATATCTAACAATCTCCCACTTGATGACTTTCCATCCAACAATCAACTCCATCAATGATTAGTGCATTACGGTGCCCTCATTTCTGTCTTCAAGCTTGAAGACTCACTGAAGTTGAGCACAACTTCAGTTCATCTGTTGTCACCACTTTGGTCAACATGACCATGCTGATAGCTCCTCCACTACATGAGCAATATCTAGTCTTCTATAGAACCCGCGACCTCTATTGCGTCTGGCCACTCTGTGTTGCAACCACTGTCACCTCTGATTTCGCCTTGCAAACTTTGTCGCGTCTGTCTTCTTTTTCCCTTTCACTGAGAGACTTTTCAGTTGTTGCATATAAAACTCCTCCTCTAGGTCACCTTGGAAGAAAGAAGATTTGTTATATAACAGTTCTAGATAAAAACCCTCTCCTTCATTAATGCTTGAATGAATGGTATTCAGTTTCACAACCGAAGAATGGAAAGCTTTCTTCCCTACCGACAACTCGGTTAGTTTCCATGTCCTGATAGAGATAAGGGACTTCATGTCACCATCCATCGCAAGCTCCCACTGGCTCGTGTTTGTTGCACTACATGCATCATCATCACATTCTAATTCATCTTCATCTAAGAGCAACAAATAATTTAGGTATCTACGATTCGGCACATGCGGCTGTGAAGTCATCATAAAGACAGAATTAGGAGTCAGAGTCTACGGTGAATCATCTTGTTGAGTATTGTTATCTGCAATATATTCTTCTGACTGAGGACTCTCACTGTCTAAAATATTTTATATCTCAACATACACAGGATCACTATGTGTTTTATCGCTCCAAACCTCTTATGGTATTATGTGCTCTAGTGGTACTGATAAACCACGATTTATAAGATACGTTGCTATACTAACTGCTTCTGCCTAGAACTGTTCCGACAACCCTGCCTGAATGCGCATGCTTCTAGCTATCTCAGTCAATTTCCGGTTCATATATTATGCTACGTCATTCTGCTGTAGTGTACTTGGAACAGTTTTCTCTAATCTGATTTATTCTCATAGCAAAAGTTCTTGAACTCGGAGTCTTCATATTCTTCACCAAAGTCAGATCTCAGTTTCTTTACCTTCAACTCTGTCTCGTTCTCTACCATGACTTTTCATTTTTTGAACACACCGTACACCTCAGATTTATGTTTCAAGAAGTAAACTCATATCCTCCTGGAATGGCATCAATGAAAGTCACGAAGTAGGACTTTCCGCCAAGAGATGAGACAGTTGCTGGCCCCCAGACACCCATGTGAACTAGTCCAAGCTTCTCTACTGTGAGACTTCTGTTGTTACTCTGAAAACTAACCCTCCTACTTACACTCACAGAACTCGATGTCAATCCATTTCACTGGCAGTTTTCCCTTCAAGAGCATAACCACGAGCTCTTTTTCACTCATGTGATCAAGCCTCTGGTGTCACAAGTTGTAATTCTTCTTGCCTTCTGCAAATGCAATCACTGTGCTAAAATTGGTGGTTGTGTAGAACGTACATTCTTTCTTTCCTTCTACTATAGTCATAGCCCCCCTGAAAACTTTTCACTTATCTTCATTGAAAGTGGTCACATAACCTTCACTCACCAACTGGCCTACTGAGATCAGGTTTTTCCTCTAGTCTGGAATGTGTATCACATCCCTTAGCTTCCATATCAATCCACTGAGTCTCATATGTACTTCACATTTTCCTACGACACTACAGGGCTTATTGTCACCTAGATGAACCTCGCCAAGGTTACCAGGTGCATAGCTCTCAAAGAGCTCTTGACTTGAGGTGGCATGAAATGATGCTCCAGAGTCCAAGACCCAAAACTCTGTCTTGCTCTCCAAAGAGCATATCAATGCATCATTTCCTTCTTTAAAGACAATATTTGCCTTAGTCTTGTTCTTCGCGACACTCTACGGGGATCTGCACTGATATCTGTAATGACTAGTTTTGCCACAATTCCAACACTCAATGAAATTTTGAGACTCTTATATCGACTTGGAATAGTCACGTCCATAACTTCCGCCTTTCCTTCTACTTAAATCTCTACCTATGCTGTCAATATTCAATGCTGAGCCATTGTTAGAAGAGTCTAATGTCTGCCTTGTGATTTCTTCTGTGTGTACCATACTCACCACAGAATCATATTGTAACTTTTATTTCCCTGAAGAGCTATTAATCGTAGCAACTGTGTTGCTCCAATTCTCTGGCAATTGGCTTAGGACCAAAGCCATTTTCATCGCGCCAATGATTAGCATATGAACAGATTCCAACTGCGCAACAATCTCATTAAGAATATTAAGATGTTCGTTAACCTTTTCATTCTCGAACATTTTCAGATTAACCAATCTTTTAATGAGATGTACTATGTTTGCTGCAGACGGCTGTTCGTACATGCTAGAAAGAGCTTCTATGAGAGACATTGCTGTCTTTTCATTCTTTATCTTGAAAGCAACGGATTTTGACAACGTCAGTCTGATTGTACCGAGAGCCTTTTGATCCAGGATTTTCCAATCCTTTTCTTTCATCAATTCTGGCTTCTGCTCTTCAAACGGTAAATACAATTTTTTCTCGTATTACAAGTCCTTAATTTGCATCTTTCAAAAAGCAAAGTTTGTACAGTCAAACTTGTCGATCATTGCTACATTTTCTTCTACTAAAGATCCAATGAGACTTTCTGAGGTGTTAAGAGTTTAATCATGCAAAACCGATCTTACGATTACGTCCGGAACGGTCCAAAACCATAAAAACACTTCTGACCGAGTAAACAATGACTCCAAATGGGCTAAAAAACAATTAAGCACAAAAGGACAAAATAGCTGACATTACCATGCTGACATGGCAATGACGTCACCTGATGACGTGGCGTCATCTTCCCCAATTTTTCGATCGCCAAACTGGTTTTTCGGCGACTTTCTGGCAAACTTTTCTGGTCGTCTTCTCCGTCGTCAAACTGATTTTTCCGACGACGTCAAACAAACTTTTTCGAAGCGCCCGAACTCCGATTTCAACATGGTTTACGGCCCCGACTTCGTCTCGATGAGACATGTCTAACCATGTGCTCAAATTTTGATTTCGAGCAATTGAAATTTTTGAATCTAGACCAGATTTGAAGTTTTCGGTTATGCTTCACCCTCGAATGCTCTGGTGTCAATCTGCTTCACCCTCGAATTCTCTAGTGTCAATTTGCTTCCGCCCAAATACTCTAATATGGATCTGGTTCAACCTGAAAAGCTCTGATACCATTTGTTAGGATTTTTACACCCACCCAAGACCGAACCGAAAATACACACAAACAATTGCAACCAAAATCACACACAAACACTGACACAAAGATTTATACGTGGTTCGACCAAATCAACTTACATCCACGGAGAACACCAGTAATCACTATCAATGAGAAGATTATAATATGATGATCAACAGATCAATAACACACACAGTGTTTCACTCACACGTGTTGTCACGCCCCGTTATTCCTGAGACTCCAATCTGGCGAATCAGCAAATACCGGGATATGACGTCATAGAAAAAGACAACCAAAATCAACAATAACATCGAAATACATGGAATAGGAATGAAAATGAAGTATTCCATGTCACCTGAGTGAAAGAAACTCAGTAAAGAATTCTAACGAAAATCCGGCAAAGTTCCGTTTATAAATGGAACATCCGGACAACCCAAACCAAAACACAGGAACCTGCCCATAATAACAGAAGTAGAAACAATGGCACGTAGCCCAACATTCCAGAAACCTAATAGGGCCGAGGTAATGGAAAAGAACACCAATACCTCTCCGAAACCCTTCTAAAAACAATAGAGCCACAAATGCTCAAATGAAATTATAAAGAAAATCAAATGGCGATGCCAAAAAGGTATAAAGGCACCCCAAAAACAACAAACACCGACTGAGCCACCAAGCTCAAATAAGAATACAGAGAATCATACGATAGTGCCGAAATAATACAAAGGCACCCCGAAAATAACAAATACACATAATAGAGATACAATACGAGGGAATCTGCCAACAACCTGGCTCCCAGCAGAATAAAAGAATATACAAACGTAACTGCGGAAAGAATAACAAGACTACCGTCCCAAATCACCCGTGTCGTCGCTGCCGAGCATAATCCTTGCTGCGTCCACCTGCAAACCTGAAAATGTTGTGTGTGGGGGATGAGCAAAAACCACGTGTTCACCATAATATCGAAACATCACACTCATAGCCGTCTAGAAAATGCTAATCATCCCGTGTGCATACATCTATCCTAGGTCAAGCTACCGTCTCCCATGGCACCCCCGCCAACCCGAGACACCCAACTATAACCTCACAACTAATCTCGAAACCACTCAAGAGTCGTAAAACAGAACAGCTCATAAGATATATCTACCACTCGTATATACGCATATCAAATCATCATATATATATATACACACACACACATATATATATATATATAAGTCCTATAACAGCTAATCCTAACACCTGGTGTAGGAAGGCACCCAGTCGAATACACACTCTCATCTAGAGATACAACCAAAACTAGCTGTCTATCAGTCCGTGCACCTAGCACGCTACTCAAGGTTCCTAGGAGGTATATATAGGTCCCTCCTTAGGACTATCGAAAGGGAATAACCATTCTTCTACGTACAACAACCAGTGAACCAACCCGTTCACTCGAAGAAACCTAAAAAGGGAAGGTCCTATCTCCACATCGGATTCGGTAACCGACCGAACTATCTCTAACTCACACTGCCTATCAAGGCACTAGAAAGGGTACAAATCAACAAGGTCACCTCTAACTCATACCGCCTATCGAGGCGCAAGAAAGGGTTACTGGAGTCATTTAGTCCCAAACAGATGCCATGGCCCTCGGGTTTTTAAAGAAAAATGTTGAACCCCGAAGGATTCAACCGGTTTTTAAGAAAAAGTTAGGGCCCGGTCAAATCATATTTGCTTTCAATGCCTCCTAACCCAACCAAACACTAGGAATCGCACTATGTACGCTTAACTTAACCTCACCTCTCTTACCCGAGAAGATCCACAGACAACCACAAATGATCATATTTCTTACCTTAAGGAATGAAACCTCAGAAACGCATGTTCGGGTTAAAACCCGAGAAACTATAGCACGGGGAAAAGAACTACTAGGGTTCAACTAAATATCACCTCAAAGTCACATTCAAACTTATTTCGAAACAGGTTCTAAGACCTTCAACTTAATATAGAAGCTTATAAACGAATCCTCAAAGGTCACCAAACCAATACCGGGATTCAAGTGTTCCTCGGAACAACTAGGAGGAATCTGAAACAATCAAACTCTAAAAACACATTTACTACTCGAAACGCTTTTAAAGTGGAAGGGTGAGCGACAAGCTCAAAATACACAGCCAAGAGAAACAAGGTCAGACTAACGAGTCTTACCCGACCTTTAACCTGAACAACTCTCCCCACTACCGAAGTGGTCTAATAATCATCCAGTGATAACGCTAATCACCAACCACAAAGGCCTATGTGGCCAAAGGCACAACCACAACCAAGTCTCAATAGACGACTAGCCAACTCAACTCAACTCCAACTCAAGGGGAAAACAATTAATTATCAAAACCTTTTCATATATATATATCCACGTAACCACCTGGAACACATGTCAATCGTGGCTCCACTAATCCAGGTTTTAACATTATTACATTTAATTTCTTTTAAATTTTAAAAGCTTTAACTTTTAGTCATATTGAATTAATTTCCACCATTTATAATAAAGTTACCAATATCATCAGTTTAATAACAGCAAATATCAACAATATAAAATATCCATAAACGAGCATATAAACGAATGAATGCTCAATATGTATGTCAATGCAATGACAATGCAACTCCAATGCAACTCCAATGCAACCCTAGCCACTAAAGGGTGAAACAAATATCCAGGAATCCCAAACCGTTCACTGCTGGAGCAACAAACCCACAACAGGAAGGGTGGGCGTCGCCAAAGAAAGTGCGGGGACCACAAGCCCGCCCGGAAACCGGCAAGTGAGGCGCAAGCCCTCACCCCCAAATGTCTAGAGAATTGAGAGTTACTAGCTCCCTGGTGCTAGACCACCCCTGGCCAGTTGTTGCGACATTCCAAACGATCCAGACCTGTACGTGACATAACTGAGGCATGCAACGTGCACCGAAACAATATGTATATAACATGGTGCTATATGAATGCAAAATACCTCCATATGAATTAAATATGCTCAAATACACGGCATCAAAGCCAATCAATCTCATATCAATCATGTTTCACAACTTAAATCACATGATAATTAAATTTCCATTTATCACAAAAATACTCGGGTTCTCAATTGCCCCATCTTTATAGATATTTATACACCAGCATGCTTTTAATTTAATTACCAAATAATTATTTTCAAATTAATTCGCCCCAGGGAACAATTTAATTCACAATACAACTTCATTATATTTTACGAGAAAAATAAATTATAAAGGGAACTGAAACCGTGTCTAAGTTCTACGTGAATCCCCTAGCTTATATTTTTAATTTCAATAAACTATAAATAACAGAGGATAATTTACTCGTCGGCTCTACATCCCTCAATATCAAATCTGCCCCGCTCCCACTGTATTTTAATTTCAGTTACATATAATCCGGGAGCTAATCAGAGGTTCTAATTTCACACAAAAATTCTACAAAATCCTACTTTAAGTCCAGGGGTACTGAACCCCATATTCTAATCCAATTTAAGTAGGATTTAATTACTTAAAAATTCTCAGGGAATTAATTTATTTATTTCCCAGGGAATTTCCATTCCCGACCTCATTTATTCAGTTATGGTTATTTCGTGAATTTTATAAAATTCTTAAATTCCATTTATCGCTTAAAAATTTAATTTCACGCTTTTATTATCCATAAACATACAACGGGGCAACTTAGCATTTTCTACGCACTATTAGTGAGTGCTAGATAAACATATATATATATATATATATATATAAATATATATAAATCCCCACCTAATTAAATACGCTTACAAACGGTCCCGCTGTGCCGTGAATAGTACTCGCTGTCCAAAGTCGTTCGAAAATTATTTCGAATATGTCGAACCGACCGCATTATCGTCCTATTCAATATAATTAAAATTCATTAGCAATCAATAATTTAATTTGAACAAATCTACAAAATTTGAAATCGAAAACCATACCGAAAATCTGAAATTCCCGGCAACCCGCTCAACGGTTTCGCTCCAATTTCGGATATATCGTACATGGTACCGAGGCCGAGCTACCCTCAAAGTTTCGTGCCAAACATAGCTCGACTCGGCACTGAGTCGACTCGACTCAGTCCGAGTGAACAGGGGACTGGTTTGAACCACTACGCTCCCGATTAGCAGCACGTCCGGTGACCCACGCCGCCGCGAACCACCGGTCCACCTCCATGGTCGCCGTCGTCCCCATCTCAAGCGAGCCCCTCTCTCTCTCCGGCCAAACCCCAAGCCGAACCTGGTCCCTGCTCGTCCCACACGTGGCTCAGTCGCGCCACTCCAGCGACGACCACACCACCAGGCCCGACCGTCCTGCTCACAGCCCCAGCTCAAGCCACCATCACCGGCGAAGCTAGCCACCGCCTCACGGTCGTCCATCCCAACCGACGACTCTGGCCACCGCCGTCGCGCCTCCACCGTGCCACGGCCAGCGCCTCTTCTTTCCCATTCTCTCTCTCTCTCTCTCTCTCTCTCTCTCTCTCTCAATCGTCCATTAGAGCAGGAGGGAGAAGCGAGGAGAGAACCAGAAGTTTCTGGTCTCTCAAACACCCACACGTGATATATATCTATATATTTATCTATATAATTAAATATATATATATATCCATTTAATACCCATATATATACATATATTCTTAATTAATAATAATATATATATATATACAAGTAATAAATCCCGAAAAATATATTAAAATCCCCGAAATAATATGACACGTGCCCGTAAATATAAACGGGACTTCTAATAAGTTATATAACTGAAATAAATAATCTAGGGTATGAAACCCTTAAATATATATATAATCATAATTAAATTCGAACAGATAAAATAAGTCTCGTAAAATATACCGGGGACACTCAAATAATTCTACATGAGCCCATCAAATTCACCGGACTCCGAATAAATAATATAGGCCCAATTAAAACTCCGGGGCACGAAAATCATCCACCACTTAAATCATCGAAAGCCTCACAGTACACCGAATAACTTATAAAGTCTTAAATAAATAATTCGGTTACAAAATCGAGTATAAATATTTATATAAACCAAATTAAATCATTTATCGCCTAGCGGTTTATACTACACGCTCCCATAAACTCTACAGATAGTCGAGAAGTAATACAAGTCGAAATAAACGCTCCGGGTACGAGACTCAACTACCCAGTCATCGGAGTCGTCACTAACCCAATCGAATCAAAAACCATAAATACCGAACAAACCCAACGTGTCGTCAAGTCGAAGTACTAAACGCTATAGGTTTAAACAAAATCGCACTAACACTTATCACTTACGTATAATCCTGAAAAACGAATCAGAAAATACAAATACACATAAACACATAAGTTAAACAACCAAAGCACATCAATACACAGAGCACGTATATACAAACATAAATAAAACGAGTAAAATGACTATCAATACTCCTAAGCACGTCGGCTAAACAAAGCACGTACTAACCCCATAACTAGGGGAAACAAAAAGGTCAAACCCCTAAAGCACTAACTACCGAACTCAAATCACTGAGTCGAAGCCCTAAGCGTCAAGCGTCGAAGCAAATCCATTTAGTCGACAACACTAACTGTCAATCGTCACCTCTCAATCACGTAGTCGATAACAAGAACATACGTAAGCGTTTCACTAGGTTCGAAATAATATCGTCACGTCAAGCCACGTAATAGCCACAGAATTCCATGAAGAGAGATCGCAACGTCGTCCTATCGAGTGTAGACATAAACGCGAAAAATTTACTCGTAAAATACACAGAAGAACCATGACGTCATGAACAAGTGACGTCATCACCGAAAATAAATCGGGAATAATTCAGAAATAAGGGAAAATGAAACGGGGTGTTACACGTGTATTGCTCACCCTCACCGGTGTTTCACTCACACAAAGAAATACCTCTATGTATATCTTTTTCTCTCTATTTTTGTGCACTCAATACAATAAGTTGAACCATGTATTTATAGAAGAGGTTAATTGGTGAACAAGACAATTGATATCCCAAACCAATTAGAATGAAATCTTCAAGTCAATCTATTACTTAAATAATGATTGTTTGATGACTAAGTTATCTTTTCCCGTAAGGAAATGAGTCACCATGTCTAACATGTTATCCCCAAAATTAAAATTTTGAATTTATTTGCACAAATTGAATAAATATGAGTGTTTTTCAAAATAACTCTTTCTCTAAATTGCATTTGTATTTAAGTATATATTCGGGGTAGGGTAAAGTTAAAAAATAATTTTCAGAGTTATATTTGAATATGCAAATAATTCCCTTGGACTAAATTTCGTGAATTATTCAATTATGATGTTAATGATCGGATTGTGTTTTGAATTACACTTCAAACTCTTATCTTATTGAAGTAATTTCTTCAAAACTTCATTTATTTAACGACATATTCTTCGTTGATTTATGTATTTGATTTTGTATAGTGAAATTATTTAGATTTTTTTTTGAAAAAATTATTTTAGGTGATATATAATTTTTTTTTTGTGGTTATTGTGTATAAAATAGAAGGACAATGCTTGGGTCCTCACCCCTTATTTGGACCAATAGAATTAAAACACTTGGCATATATTAATTAAAAAATATAAATGGGTATTACCCATTATTTATGGGATTCAACCCGGATTTGAATTCTTCTTTTTTCTCTTATTCACTTTAAAAAATAAAAAATATAATGGGTAGTTTAACGTCATATATATATGCATGTACACTTTTCTTAAACACAAATAAGAAAAAAGTCACAATCCACGAATATTATTCAATATTGTGATGTATACTTCTCCATATTTCATAAAATTCAAAGATATATAAATGAATTGGATACAAAATATTATGAATATAAATAAGAAAAAATAAAAATAAAGTGATTGAAGTATAGAAATTTGGAGAAAAAAGTTAGAAATCTCGTGTGTAAAGTGCCGCTCACCGCACCAAATTGATGATATTACAGAAATACAAAAGATTTTATCATCCTTTGGATTCAATTGCAATATACATAACATATATATATATATATATATATATATATGTATCAATCTATATATAAATAAAAGTGTACACGCATATATCAATCTATATATACAAATAAGTGTACATGCATATGTAGACGTTAAATTGCCTATGAGATTTTTTTTTAAGTGAATAAGAGAAAAAAGAATAATTCAAATCCGGGTTGAATTCCATAAATAATGGGTAATACCCATTTATGTTTTTTAATTAATATACGTCACGTGTTTTAATTATATTGGTCCAAATAAGGGGTGAAGACCAAGTTGATCATCACTGGTGATGACCCGAGCATTGTCCAAAATAGAATGTCTTTTAGACCAGTAAATTATTTTAAACCAAGCCTAAAAAAATTTATTGAAATTTTATTTATGCTCTGTTGGAATTTAATTTCCTGAAGTTCATTTATATCTTATTTTATTCCTCGTCTCATATTAATAGTCTATTTCTGATTTTCTCCGTCCCTTACAATGAAATCCTTATAAAAGGAACACGCTGGAAAGAAAAGGGGAATATTGTAACAATGTTAGAAAATTTTGTAGGCAAATTTACTCTCACAAACATTATATAGAAAACATATATATATATATATATATATATGTATCATAACTAGACCTGTCAATGGATTGGATTTTGATCCGAATCCGATCCGATTAGTCGGATTTGGATTGCAAAAAAAATCCGATAACCCGAATATGATCCGAATCCGATAATCCAATTCCTTAACAAATTGGATTTGGATTAGCCTAATCCGATCCGATAAAATATACATATATATATATTTATATATATGTGTATATATTTAATATTGTACATGTATATAAATGTTAGTTGTTAATTATTTTATTATTTATTAATAATGATTGATCATAAATACAATTATTAAAAGTGAATAATTTTAGTGTTTCAGTATTTATTGATTTTTGTATTTTTTTAATTAAATATTCGGATCAGATATTCTATAATGAAGAAATTCGAATATGAATTAATTAAGTGAAAATCTGTCGAATTATCAGATTCGGATCGCGGATTGGGAGTTTTTGTCATCCTTATCAATAGACTTATCAATAATCCGATTATGATCCGAATCCGATCCGAATCCGATATTAACCGGATATGGATTGAAAATAAAATCCGATAACCCGATTAGGATCCGAATCCGATTTCTTAACAAATTGGATTTGGATTTAACTGATCCGATCCGAATCCGATCCATTGACAGGTCTAATCATAACCAACATGACATTACATTACTATATAATTTTGGGATGTTAAAGAACTTTCAATAGAAATTGCTCGATTATTATTATTTTTAAAAAAGGGTGAATCTGTGATCTTATCATTCACTCTTGTAAAATTATTACGCTCTCCGGTGAAACATTTAAAAAAAAGCATTAGGTAAAACTACCTAGAATAAATGTAATTTATATAATATATATATATATATAAGCTTGTAAATATGTTTCAGTTTCATCCTGTGAATTCTCAACTAATTCAATAAAACTTTGTCACTATACATTAGTCGTTAAGAAAAGATTTCATTGCAAATCTCTGATCCTCATTTTTTTCATTTTCAGGAAGGTTCTTTGTAACTGCATATTGATATTCACATTATCACAAGAAATGTATATGCGTGTGAGAGAGAGACCAGTTGTATATATTATTGAAAAATAAACTTGATAATCATCCAGATTCACATGCATGCACCAAAGGTCAAATTTTGCTGCACAACACCATGCGTGAGCTTACCAAAATCATGCGTGAGATTTGCATGCTCAAATCTTCAAAAGTCAAGAATAACTGCAATGTAGATTTCCTTTGTCAGTTTATGTATTTCAATTCTATATATAAATGTATGGTCTTGTGTTGAGAGGAGAACAAGAAGCAAGAAAGAAAATAGAGTGTGAGAATAGATAGAAGCTTTGTATTCGGTTTTTGTGTTTGAAATAAAAGAATGTTGTTTTTCATATATATTTGAGTGTATCCTGGGTTTCTAAATCACCTTAAATGATTGACAACATATATGGTATCTCAGTGAAACCCTAATCCTTAGAAACAACATTAACTGCACAGAAAATTCCAAACACAATAACTCGTGCAATTCCCAAACTCGAAACAAATTTCATAAGCAAACTTCTTCTTCTTCTCTATACAGCCTTTTTGTTACTTCCTCATTATTCCTCATAAAAACTGTTGTTAAACACCTTGATACAACCATGTTGAAGGACAAAAATTGCTTTAGTGTGAGGCCCCACAAACGCTGGCAATTGCCTTTCAGGGTCATATACTTCATTTCTTCTTTGTCCAAGAAGGTTTTCAAGAACACCCGATTTCTCGCGCCATACGTAGCCCGCCCTACGTTGCAATTGATATTCAACCCATTGATGATGATGACAAGGGCAATGATAACGTACCCTTTTTGGCAATCAACCAGAAGGCGCTCGCCGATCTGTGGTTAAAGAGAGAGACTTTGATGGTCTCCATCAATATGGAGGGGTGAAGGAAGTTGCAGCAGTTCTTGAAACAGATGAAAAGTTCAGTATCAGTGGCAACAATGATGATACCAAGCAGAGAATCAATGTGTTCGGCTCCAACACATATAAGAAGCCTCCTGCAAAAAGCTTTATCAGTGTCGTGATCGAAGCATTCAAAGATGTAACAATTCTTATACTTCTAGTGTGTGCAGTTCTATCTCTTGGATTTGGTATTAAGCAGCATGGAATCAAGGAAGGGTGGTATGACGGAGGGAGCATCGTGGTTGCGTTCGTCTTGGTAGCTGCAGTCTCTGCTATCAGCAACTTTAAGCAGAGCAGACAGTTTGAGAAGCTGTCGGAGGAGAGCAGCGACATAAAAGTGGAGGTAGTGAGAGACCGGCGGCGACAACCCGTATCCATCTTCGAGGTCGTAGCGGGTCGTAGATTGGTGATCAGATTCCACCAGACGGATTGTTCATGGATGGTCACTCGTTGAAGGTGGACGAATCTAGCATGACCGGTGAAAGTGACCGTGTTGAGATTAAGGTGACGAATCGGACAAAACAGGCACGCTTACACTAAACCAAATGAAGGTCACGGAGTTTTGGCTGGGAAAAGAGGAACTGAAGGAGACATCATCATCAGAACTAGCTCCTAATTTTCTTGAATTGCTACAAGAAGGTATTGGCTTGAACACAACAGGAGGAGTTTATAGACCAGTACCTACTTCAATTCCTGAAATTTCTGGTAGTCCGACTGAGTCGGCCATACTTTCTTGGGGCGTGTTTGATTTGAAAATGGATCTCGATGAAGTAAAGCAAGTTAACGAGATTCTCCACGTAGAAGCTTTCAGTTAAGAGAAGAAACGCAGTGGGGTTCTAGTGAGGAGAAAAGGTGGGGAGTTGATTCATACGCACTGGAAGGGAGCTGCAGAGATGATTCTAGGAATTTGCTCAAATTATTACGGAAGAAGTGGGATGCTCTCAAAAATGGATGATTTCGAGAGGGGAGAGTTTGAAACAATTATTAGAAATATGGCAGCAAAAAGGCTGCGATGCATCGCTTTTGTGCAAAAATATAGCAGGAGAAAGTTCACAGGGTAATGGAAAGCTAGAAGAAAGCGGACTCACATTATCAGGTCTGGTGGATTTGAAGGACCCGTGCCGGCCAGGTGTGGGAGCAGCAGTGAAGTCATGCAGGGATGCTGGAGTTGACATCAAAATGATCACCGGAGACAATATGTTCACTGCAAAAGCAATAGCTATTGAAAGTGGTATTCTCAAACCCAATGAAGATTCAGACGATGCAGTAGTAGAAGGTGTACCATTCAGAAATTACTCACAAGAAGAGAGAATGCTGAAGGTTAAGTCTATCCGCGTAATGGCCAGATCATCCCCTTTTGACAAGCTTCTCATGGTGCAATGTTTGAAGCAGAAAGGTCACGTGGTTGCAGTCAACGACGCACCAGCACTCAAAGAAGCAGATATCGGGCTCTCCATGGGGATCCAAGGCACAGAAGTGGCAAAAGAAAGTTCCGATATGGTCATCTTGGATGATAATTTCGCCTCCCTGGTGACAGTTCTGAGGTGGGGCAGGTGTGTGTACAACAACATTCAAAAGTTCATCCAATTTCAACTCACAGTTAATGTCGCGGCCCTAGTGATCAACTTTGTTGCTGCAATATCATCTGGTGAAGTCCCACTTACTGCAGTCCAACTTTTGTGGGTGAATCTCATAATGGATACTTTGGGTGCTTTAGCCTTGGCCACCGAGTTGCCCACTAACGATCTCATGAAAAAGCGACCAGTCAGGCGAAAAGAACCGCTCATAACAAGAGTCATGTGGAGGAACTTGATTGCTCAGGCCTTGTATCAGGTCACTGTCTTACTGATCTTGGAGTTCAAGGGAAGCTCTATCTTTCACGTGAATGAGAGGGTTAAGGACACAATCATTTTCAATAGTTTTGTTTTCTGTCAAGCTTTTAATGAGTTCAACGTGAGGAGGTTGGAGGATAAGAACATATTCAAGGGTATACTGAAGAGCAGACTATTTCTAGGGATCGTTGGGATGATGGTTGTTCTTCAAGTGGTTATGGTGGAGCTTCTAAAGAGGTTTGCTAATGCTGAAAGGCTGAATTGGGGGCAATGGGGTGCATGTATCGGGATTGATGCGTTGTCGTGGCCAATTGGTTGGCTTGTCAAGTGTATTCCAGTCTCCAGAGAACACTCTCTCAGCCTTGCAACTACTTCCAACATATAGTGCTTTTGCATCCTGAAAAAGAAAACCCCAATCAGGTGTCACATCGAAATCATATTTTGTTCAACTTTCAGGCAGAATTTAGGAGACAACCGTTACTTTTACGTTACTGCTTTGAAGTTTCTTTTCTTTTTCTTTTAGTCTGAATAGTTTCCCTAAGGGGTTTTCCAAATTTCAGTTCTTGTAAATATTAGTAAAACTAAATGATAATGCATCTTTAGTTTTATTTTCTTAAATTTCTTGCTTCATGTTGGCACATCATTATTCCATTATCATTTTATAATGCAAACTCAACTGGTTTACATGACATCAAATCTGAAGTGATTCCTTCGACATGCAGACAGTTTCTTCCTTTCAGAAAAAAATGGAATGGTCCGTCAAAAAGGCAGATAGAAGAATAAAAAAAAAATAAAGAAAATAAGGAAAGAAAGAAAGAATGAACAGAAAAAGAATTAAGGAATGATAAGTGCTTAGTACGTTGATAAATACAAGATTTGCCAAAAGCAATCTCTTTCTCCTCTTCATAAGGAATGCCGCGTATTTCAATAAAATCAAAATGACTTCTCACCTAGATGATCCTTCTTAACAACAAACATACCTAGAGTAGTGCAACTGTCCAACATCATCATCCATTCTTCGTGCAAAAGCATTAGGCAGGAGCATAATAATGTGTCACTTCGAAAGTTTTCTAGAACTATTTTATTTTCCCACCAAACTCTAAGGCTTCTTCTTTTACTAAAATAACTTCGAGGAAAATTGATTACCGAATAGACTTGGTGGTGATCGCCTCTCCTAAATTTTCAACACAAAACAATTACTCAGCATAAAACAATGCCATACGATTTTTGTCTGAGGATTGCAGTGAACATAAATTAGTTTCGAAACAACAAGGGCATCATTCTCCCTTCAATTTGACTTCAAACATAAGGAAAAAAAATTATGTTATCAGCAAAAATGGAAACAATATATAAAATAAAAACACACAAACAATACTTAAAAGACCGAAACAAGCTTCTTAATTAAAAAGAGTATAGTCGAAACTACCATCAATGATTCGAAAAGGCATGCTGCATAATTGTCGAGTCATAGTACTGATCAAAAAGGTTATAACAAGAGGGAAGCCTCACGGGTATGCAATTAAATGCGCCTTACCATTCTCAATTATACAAGCTCCAATATTGATGCTAAGCTCCATAAATCATAGTATCTCATCTGACATAGGACTCGAGATTTGAGTATGCTAGTTCATTACTTCTTTTGTTTTCATAAATAGAATTCAAAGCAAGCATAGCTGCCAACTATTACCACCGAGGGTATCTCCTCTAGCTTTTGATGTGGAGGTTGGGGTTCCAATGTCATAAGGATCAAGCTTTTGAGTACGCTATAGGACCTAGAATTTGTTGAAAAATCACTAATGATGATTCAATTACCCAGGATTTACACTTATATGAGAGATAATAAAATACAACACTTTGTATTTATTTCAATATAAAGACCATTCACACAAATACAAATTCTCTCTCAAACTCACTCTATCTCTCAAACTCATTATGTCACTCTTATTATTGTTCACTTAGCTTCTAGCTTCTACTTAATACATTACCATACAACCTCTATATATAGAAATGAAGATAAGACAAGACAAAACCAAATCAACATTTGCAGACATTTTTTACTTCGGTAGATTTGAGCATGCAAAATCTTCACGCATGCTTTGGTGCAACAACTCTTGACCTTTGATGTTGGTGCATGCATGTGGAGCTTTCAATGACTGATGCTTCTCCTAGCATCTTGTTTCTTCACGAAGCAAGTTTACTTTTCAACAGAATTAGAGTAAGCTACATGACTCAAAATTTTAGAAAGCTACATAAATCCCCTTTTAGGCTATTGTTTTGAGCCTGAAATAACAAACTTCTTACGATTTGTGTAGTTTACCTATCCCAAAGAGAGAGACTCCCACTTTGGCTACATTAACTGAAAAACAATTATAACTAGTTCCTAAAAAACCCCACATCATAACATAACATTTCTAACTTACAACTGCAGGAGACCTTCCAAAGTGAAAAGTCCCTCCAAAAATTGGCGTATGCCGCTATTTGCGGCGAACACACGGTATTTTTTAGTAAAAGGCAAAAGAATAGTTCGCTTTGTGCTCACCACGCTGCTGCGTGGTCTTAACTGACCGTAGGCTGCTTCTTAAATAGCTACTCCGTCTCTCAAGCCTCTAACTTCTAGTCGATGTGGGACTCCTAGAATACAAAGTGCATTTCACTCACACCTCGCAATTAATTTTTATGCACTTGGACAACTAGCTATTAATTATCAATTTTCACATCAGCTATCATAGATCCAAATGCTGAAAATGCTTCAGATTGATCTTTTAGGAATTCCACTCCTTTCACTTTTCATTATGAAGTATTGCTACATCTTGCCTCTCTGCCTAACTAACACCAAAAGTTACTGTAATGTTTATATACATGTGTGTGTGTATATATGGTGTGTTGTGTACATAGTGACAAAGACAAAAGGGATTGGAGATGTATTGAAATAATTTGTGAAATATTTAGAGGTAGACTTGTCAATGGATCGGATTTTGATCCAAATCCAATCCAATTAGCCGGATATGGATTAAAAATAAAATCCGACAACCCAATTAGAATCCGAATCCGATAATCCAATTTCTTGACAAATGATCGGATTTTGATCCGAATCCGATCCGATTAGTCGGATATGGATTAAAAATAAAATCCGACAACCTGATTAGAATCTGAATCCGATAATCCGATTTCTTGACAAATTGAATTTGAATTTATACCGATCCAATCCGATAATAATCTGATCCAAAATTATATGGGATATTTATATATATCAATATATATTTGATATTTTTATATGTATATATTTAGTACTATACCTATATATAAATGTTAATTATTAATTATTTGTTATCTATTAATAATGATTGATCATCTATACTACTATTAAAAGTGTGAATAATTTTAACATTTCAATATTTATACTTTAAATCTATACAAAATTTTTTATTATATAAATATTGAGTAGTAAATGTAGTATACTTAATAATGTCCGAATTTCTTTTTCACTTTTCGATTTTTATATTTGTCATGGACATATGTTATAAGTATTGATTGGTAATTTGGTATTTATTGATCCTAGAAAAACAAGAAAAAAATTTAAAATTATTTTGTTAATTTTTATATTTTTTGTAATTAGATAATCGGATAGTGTTATAGGGTCTCTTATCCTATAATGAAGAAATTCGAATATGAATTAATTAATTAAAAATCCGTCAAACAATCGGATTCGGATCTGATCGGGGGTCTTGCTATCCCTATCAATAAACCTGTCAATGGATCGGATTTTAATCTGAATCCAATGCAAACAAATCCGATTTGTCAGATATGGATTATAAAAAAAATCCGATTATAATCCGAATCCGATAGTCTGATTTCTTAACAAATCGGATATAGATTTAACTAGATCCGATTCGAACCTGATCCGTTGACAGGTCTATTTAGAGGTCACATAAGCAATTGAATACTTCAAATCCAAATGTTGTAAATTTTTATGAAGTTCCTGAACATATTTTCACTTCCATCTTCCTAATTTGGCAAATTATTTTTCAATTTTATTGCCTCGTTAATTAATGATGGGTGACTATAGTACAAAGTCCCAAATAGTCAAAGACAAGACAACACTTTGTTTAGTTGAATATGGATTTTAAAAAACTGAGTGTAATAACAATCTTATATACTAACTGGAAAATGCATTTCCTTTACATATAGGGATTGCATTGAAATTTGAAATTGCAATTTCATAATATGTTATTCCACAAATGCATTCCATATGTGTTGTTAATTATGCATATATATATATACACACACACCCATATAGATAATGTAAAATTAACCCAATTTTTTACATAATGAAAAGATTAATGTAGTGACAGCTTTGTTAAACAAATGAGCACTTAACCTAAGTAAGTGGTATAGTCGATGTGTAAATGAGTGCACACATAGAAACTGAGAAACCACTTGCATCCGTATATACACACTATGCATGAATTTGTATATGCATGTGTATACAGATACATCTATATATATATATATATAGAAAGAGAGAGAGAGAGATTGTACCTCCCTTTGAAAGCTCATTGACAGTGGGGACCCAGAAAACAGATGATTGTAGGGCCTGAAATTTGGATAATTGTTTCGAATTTCTAGGGTTTTTCGAATGAGGGGACAAGACGAACATGTGTGTTCTATAAGAATTGCCTTCCTCGATTTGGGTTTTCGGAGTCGATTCGGGTTAACCCGGATATTTTTGTAGGTCCCTAAGAACCTAGAGAATGCATTATTTTATTATTTAATTTGGCAAGGCAAGAAAATTATCACACTTTTCCCAACAGCTATATTCTAAAACTCAAAAATAAAGGAATAAAGGATGAAATTAATTCTCTTTTTGTCCTATCACAAATAAAAGAAAAATACAAAAATTCAAGTAGTGTCCATGCATTGTTTCACATGACCACGTTTATTTCTTGTTAAAATTGTCATTGCTATTTTGTCCAAAATAAATTATTAATGATTTGTTTGGTTTACATTTTTGAAAATAATTTTTTATATTTTGTAAATTATTAATGATTTGTTTGGTTCAATTTTTTGAAAACAATTTTCAGAAAATTCAATTATAATAATAATTGAATCAAGCAGCCCCTAATAATTTCTGCTATAAATAAGTAAAGGAAAATAGGATAAAGTCCTTTATTTTTTTCCTGATTTTTATTTTGGATTTCACTAAGGTTGCGTTTGGTAACGGTGCGGTGCGGTGTTAGTTTTTGGTTTTGGGTTGGGTTGGGTTGGATTTGGTTTGGTGTGGTTTTATTTTGATTCCAAATCATGTTTGGTGCAGATGGTTTTGGTGTGAGAAAAAGTGATACTAAAAAACCAAACCATGTTTGGTGAGTTTGTATGGGTTGAAATTCTGAAACCAAACCATGTTTGGTAACTTGGAATGGTTTCACATTTTATTTATAAATATTAAAATTTATAATATTAAAATATATTTAATATTAATATATTAAAATATATTAATATTAATATATTAATTTTTAGGAAAGATAATAAAACTATAATATTAAAATATATTAAATTTCCAAAAATATATTTTAATATTAATATATTAAAATATTAATAATATAATAATATTAATATATTAATTTTTAGGAAAGATAATAAAATTATAATATTAAAATAACTTCCAAAAATATATTTTAATATTAATATAAATATTAATATATATTAATATATTAATATAATAAAATTTTAATATTAAAATATATTTTAATATTAATATATTAAAATATATTAATATTAATATATTAATTTTTAGGAAAGATAATAAAACTATAATATTAAAATATATTAAATTTCCAAAAATATATTTTAATATTAATATATTTTAATATATTAATATTAATATATTATTTTTTAGGATAGATAATAAAACTATAATATTAAAATATATTATATTTTCAAAAATATATATTAATATTAATATATTAAAATATATTAATATTAATATTAATATATTAATTTTTAGGAAAGATAATAAAACTATAATATTAAAATAACTTCCAAAAATATATTTTAATATTAATATAATATATTAATATGATGCAACTATTTGGTTTTGGTTTGGGGTGAGATGGTACAACCATTTGGTTTTGGTTTGGATTGCTACAGTACCGCACCACCAAAAACCACCTCATTAGATGGTTCCAAAATCATGGGTTGGTACCATCATTTGGTACCATTGGTTTGGTATTGTTGTACCAACACCAATCCTACCAAACATGGGTTGGTACCACCATTTCGTACCAAAACCAAAAAACTGGTACCAAAACCAGTTACAAAACAGGGCCTAAGTGATGGTTATGAGTGACTGTAATTCTTTCTTTTTGTTTTTTTGGAAAGGATGGTCAATTAACTTGGCAAATGAGTCAATGACCACTTATTTTAAAATTAAAAACTTGGAAATGGACTGGGCTCTCAAGGTTGATAGCGTGGACTTCTAACCAGGCCTAAAATATTTAAATACTCTACTTATGGGCTAGTGTTATGTAATTGGGCTAAAACACAGAGTTAGTTATAAAATTTCTTCTTTGTGACAAACGGGCATAGGGTACAGCTTTTTTATATATGCATAATTTTCTGTTTTGTTGTATGTCCAACCTAAAGTATAATTAAATAAGCACACATTTTGTATGCTTAATCATTTCATATTTCTCTTGACACCCAAAAACTCCTAGCCACGTGAAATCTTATTACATGTGAAAGAAACAAATCTGTCAATACTTGGAAGATGACAGAAGAATTTCTTTTGAAGAAAGAAAATCTGCCAACACTTGACAGAAAACATGTTTTCTGCCAGGTCACATGGTGGCCAAAATCAACTAGCAGAAGAAACTGCCAAGACATGGCAGTTATAAAGAAAGTGGCAGATCTGACAGAAGTTGTAACTGCTAAGAACGTGGCCAAAATCATGCGCGACAGAAGTTGTAACCGTCGGACACATGATAGAGATCATGGCAGAAGTTACAACCGCTAGGCCACGTGACAAAAGATCATGGCAGAAGTTACAACCGCTAAGCCATGTGGCAGAAGATAATGGTAGAAGCTGTAACCGCTGAGAACATGGCAAAAGTTGTAATTGCTGGACACTTGGCAAAAATTGGGGAACTTGACAAAGAAGTGAGTGGTTACAAGGACACGTGATAGAAGCTGAAACAATGCTGAAGACCACACACATGCACACTTAGGCTATAAATAACACACTTAGAGCTACATTTGAAGCTCCCCTCGGCACAACACACAAATTTCCTTATCAATGTCTTTACTATATTTTGTCATTTACCTTTCCTTGTCATTTCAATTCCTTTATCTTCCAGCACTTTACTTTCTGTCACTTTATTTTATGTCAACCTGCACTTTCAATTCATTTCTTTTTCGCAACCTTGACACTTTAAGTCATTTTCATTAAGAGATAAAAAGAACCATGCTAGGAGTTTCATATTCATTCTCCTACACAATCGCTTGACCACATTCCAAAAAGCACTTATGAAAAATAGCTTTTATTTAAACTTAAATGAGTATTACAAGCCACTCTTTCACTCAACAACTCATACTCTTAGAAGACTACTTCACTCTCTTAGAAGCTTTTGCTTCTTCTTGATGCTTAAACTCCATATATGGAGAGGTATTTATAATAGAATCAACTCAATTCAATCCACTCATTATTAAAATCCTAGAAACTATTAGCCATACACTTTGTAAATAGTGAAAATTATAGGCCCAGGTCCATTCATAAGGCCCAAGACTTGTTAAGCTCATGTAAAATGTAAATAGTGAATGACCCATATATTGAACCCATCAAATATAAGTGGGACCATCATCATTAGGCCATTCCCGTGAAAAAAAAGGAGTAACAACCCACTACCTAAAGGGAGTGGGTAGTTATTAAGAGAGTGGGTCATGATCCCATGTACTTAGGCCATGATCCAAGAGCACAAAAAGTGTATAAATATGGCCATTAATAGAGAAGAAGACATCTTTTTGATGTGAGTATATTTTTACTACTTACACACTTATTCCACTAAACTCAATAATTCACAACACATGAATTGCATGTAGAAATTTTCATGGGCTGGACCTCAAATAGATTGGGTCAAGTTTATAATCCAACAGGGCAGGTGTGTGTACAACAACATTCAAAAGTTCATCCAATTTCAACTCACAGTAAATGTGACTGCCCTAGTCATCAACTTTGTCGCTGCAATATCATCTGGTGAAGTCCCGCTTACTGCAGTCCAGCTTTTGTGGGTGAATCTCATAATGGATACTTTGGGGGCTTTAGCCTTGGCCACCGAGTTACCCACTAATGATCTCATGAAAAAGCCACCCGTGGGGCGAACTGAACCGATCATAACAAGAGTCATGTGGAGGAACTTGATTGCTCAGGCCTTGTATCAAGTCACTGTCTTACTGATCTTGGAGTTCAAAGGAAGCTCTATCTTTCACGTGAATGAGAGGGTTAAGGACACAATCATTTTCAATAGTTTTGTTCTCTGTCAAGTTTTTAATGAGTTCAACGCGAGGAGGTTGGAGGATAAGACATGCGGAGTGGTGAGTTATGGGTGACTTTTTACTTTTTGATAAAGGGTAGTGTCACGTCAGTAATTTGGAGATAGGGTGATGATGTAATTTTATATTTTATTTGAAAAGTGTGTGTCATATGGAGTGGTGTTCTATGTTTCACTCCATTTTATTATTATTTTATCATTCAACATTATTTAATTATTATTAATTTTATTAATATAAAAATATATATTAAATACCACAAATAAAAATATATTACAAAAATAAAATAAACATGCAAAAAATACATTACATAAATTTTCAGATACAAAAAAAATAATAAACATGCAAAACAATACATTAAATAATTTGACACGCATGGAAAAAATACATTACACCATCACACTCGAAAAAATACATCAATATTTTACCATATATAATAATAAAAGATTTGCAATAAAGCAAGTAATGCTGACTAATGAGAGATTTGATGAAAAAATTGTGGAACAATTTGGTGATGAAGATGTTTAAGTTGATTTAATCGCTGGAAAATGTACTTTTAATATTATTATGCAAATGAAATATTTGGTTATGCAAAAATAAATTAATTCTTAAAAGTTAAAAGTATGAGTTTTTTTAATTATATTATTTTAATTAATTAATTTAATGTTATAAAAAAATATTGCATTGTACATTAAAGAATATAGCCAAAATAATATATTTATATTTAACTTACTTAATTATTTTGAATTTAAAAAAATATCTGGCTATGCAAAAATAAATTAATTAAATTATAATTCAAAAGTAAAAAATATTTATAAATTAAATTATTATGCAAAATTATTTTTTATTTTAAACTGTAAATTATATGTTTTTTAATTAAATGAATGTAAACAAAAAAAAAAAGAAATTAGAATAAATGTTGATGGAGTATAGAGAGAAGAAAGTTTGGTGGCCAGCCCCACAAAAAAATATAGTGAGTTGGCTATGGAACTCTTTATATGTGGCGTGAAGAGTGTAAATACTTGTGGGTCTCACTTGAATTTTGCTTCCCACTCCATCACCCCTTCTCTATGTGACAGGTAGCTCATATTGGCTATTTTGCTTCCCACTCCGGATGCCCTAAGAACATACTTAAGGGGATACTGAAAAGCAAACTATTTCTAGGGATGGTTGGGATGACGGTAGTTCTTCAAGTGGTTATGGTGGAGCTTCTAAAGAGGTTTGCTAATATCGAAAGGCTGAATTGGGGGCGGTGGGGTGCATGTATCGGGATTGGTGCCTTGTCGTGGCCAATCGGTTGGCTTGTCAAGTGTATTACAGACTCCAGAAAGAAATCTCTTAGGGCTTGTTTGGGTACTTATTTTTGGGCTTGGTTTTGGTTTTGGGCTTTGATTTGAAGACCAAACCATGTTTGGTTACTGATTTTTGGGCTTTTTAAAACTAATCATTAAAATATTTGGGTTTGGCCTACCAATTTTGACTTCTTTTTTTCTCTCTGTATATATATATGACCGAAAATTTTGACTTTTTTTTTTCTCTCTCTATATATATATAGGTTAACAACTGTAATTGTTGACTTTTTAGGAGTTTTTTATATATTTATATATTTTTAATACATATTAGTATATATATAATAATATTTGGACCAAGACTAATTCCTTATCAAACATGGTTTTAAATTTAGGATAAAACCACCCAAGATCACCAAAACCAAAATCTCAAGACCAGACCACCCAAAATCGCAAACCAAACATGCCCTTAGTCTTCCAACTTCCAACATATAGTGCTTCTGCATCCTAAAACAGAAAACCACAATCAGGAAACAGAAACCAAAAATCAGGTGTCGCATCGAAATCATATTTTGTTCAAATTTCAGGCAGAATTTAGGAGACAACCTTTACTTTTACCTTACTGCTTTGAAGTTCTTTTTTCTCCTTTTCTTTTAGTCTGAATAGTTTCCCCAAGGAGTTCTCCAATTTCAGTTCTTGTAAATATTTGTAAAACTAAATGATAATGCATCTTTAGGTCTTGCATAGAAGCTTTCTTTTAGATGTAGTTTTCTTTTTCTTAAATTTCTTGCTTCATGTGTGCACATCATTATCTTATTATCATTTTATAATGCAAACTCAACTGTTTTACATGACATCAAATCTGAAGTGATTTCTTCGACATGCAGACAGTTTCTTCCTTTCAGAAGAAAATAGAATGGTCCGTCAAAAAGGCAGATATAAGAATAAAAGATTTAAATAAAAAATAACAATAAAGATGAAGATGAGGAAAGAAAGAAAGAACAATAGAAAAAGAATAAGGAATGAAAAGATCTTAATATTGATATTTTCCAAAACATTATTCTGTATGTCATGTGTTTTGCAAGTTGATACATACAGGCGGATTCAGTTCATGGCCAGTGGAGGCCAAAGCTTTTTTTTTATTTTTTATTTTTACCCTAAAATTTTAGATATTTAGTATTTAGTCCCATTGAATTTTTTTTTACCTTAAGTACCACAGAATTTAGATTTCTTTACAAATAATCCCCCACTGAAAATTTGTTTTAAACCTCACTGAAATAAATATATGTCATTCATATCCTAAAAGTCAAAAAAAAAAAAATTTAGCCCCACTGACATGGATCCCTAGATTCATCACTGAATACATACATGATTCAACGAAACCAATCCCTCCATCCCTCCCTCCCTCCCTCTTCTTCATAAAGAATGCCGCATATTTCTATGAAATCAAAATTACTCTTCACCTAAATGGTACCTCTTCACAACTAAGATACCTAGAGGTGCAGCTGTCCTAAAAACCATTAGTGGCACTTAGGCCCCGTTTGGATACGGAAAAACAGTTTTTGTTTTTTACTATTCACCAAGTTCAAAAAAAAAAATACGTTTGGCAAACGCGTTTACTGTTCACTTTTTTTTTCCCAAGAAAACTGTTTTCTGTGAATAGTGTGTAAAAGTGGTAAAAACACCAAATACAACTTTTAATTGTTTTTTGAATTTTTTCACTGTTTAGATGGTAAAAAAGGTGAAAACATCAAATTCATAAAATACAACTTTCACCAAATAAAAGTGATGAAAACACATTCATCCAAACGTTTTTTTGTTTTTAGTTTTTCGCTGAAAAAAACAAAGACAAATACAAAAACAATTTTTATATTTGAAGATAGAAAATAAATACAAAAAACAGGCTTTCCAAACGCACCATTAGCAAATTTTCGAGAACAATTTTAGTTTTCCCGCCAACTCTAAGGCTTCTATCATTGAAATTCCTTCAAGGTAAATTGATTACCGAATAGACATGGTGGTGATTGCCTTTCCTAGTCTTTCAACACGTAACAATTACTCAGGAGAAAAACAATGCCATACGATTTTCTTCTGTGGATAACAGTGAACAAAAAGAAAAAGTTTCGAAACAACAAAGGGCATCATTCTTGCTTCAATTTCACTTCAAACAAAAGGAAAAAAATATATATGTTATCAGCAAAAATAGAAACCATTTATAAAAAATAAAAATACAAAAACAACACTTAAAAAGACCCGAAGCAAGCATCTCAATTACAAAGGGTACAGTTGAAACTACCATCAATGATTCGACAAGGCATGCTGCATAATCGTCGAGTCATAGTTCTGATCCAAAAAGTTATAACAGGGAAGCCTGCAAGGTATGCATTCAATTAAATGCATCTTACCATTCAAAATTATACGACCTCCAATAAATCATAGTATCTCATCTGACTTATAGGACTCAAGATTTGCGTAAGCTAGTTCTTAAATTTAAATTAGAGTAAGCCACAGGACTCGAAATTAGAGTAAGCTACATAAATCATCCGTTTTAGGCTATTGTTTTGAGCTTGAAATAACAATCTTCTTACCATTTGTGCACTCATTACTGGTTCCTAAACCAGCATCCTTATATAACAATTCTGACTTACAATTGTTGGAGTCCTTCACAAAGTTTCCCTCAAAAAATTGGTGTATGCCGCTTTATACGGCGAGCACACGGTATTCTTTAGTAAAAGGCGAAAGAATAGTTCGTTTTGTGCTTACCGCGCGGCTGTGTGCTCTGAACCAAAGGTAGGCGCTTGTTAAATAGCTACTCCGTCTCTCAGGCCTCTTACTTCTAGTCGATGTGGGACTCCTAGAATACCAAGTGCATTTCACTCGCACCTAGCAATCAATTTTTATGCACTCGGACAACTAGCCATTAATTAGCGATTTTCTACATCAGCTATCATAAATCCAAACGCTGAAAATGCTTCAGATTGATCTTGTAGGCATTCCACTCCTCCACTTTTCATTATGAAGTATTGCTACATCTTGCCTCTCTGCCCAATCAACACCAAAAGTTACTGTAATGTTTATATACACGTGTGTATATATATGGTGTGTTGCGTACATAGTGACAAAGACAAAAGGGATTGGAGATGTATTGAAATAATTTGCGAAATATTTAGAGGTCACAGAAGCAATTGAATACTTTAAATCCAAATGTTGTAGATTTTTATGAGGTTTCTGAAAAAAAATTCACTTCCATATTCCTAATTTGACAAAATTTTCAATTTTATTGCCTCACTAATTAATGATGGGCGACTATAGTACAAAGTCCCAAATAGTCAAAGACAACAACGCAACACTTTGTTTAGCTGAATATGGATTTTAAAAAAACTGAGTGTAATAACAATCTTATATACTAACTGGAAAATGCATTTCCTTTACATTTAAGGATTGCATTGAAATTGCAATTTCATAATTTTTTATTCCACTAATGCATTCCAAATGTGTTGTTAATTATGCATACATACACATAAAGTAAATTTAACCCAATTGTTTACATAATGGAAAGACTCAATTCATGAAAATATATCATTATAAAGAGGGTTAATAGCAAAAAAAAAAACCCTCAACTATACCCTCTCTCTAACTAAACCCCCTTGTGTGCACTAAGCCCCCCTCAACTATACTTTTCATGCTGAAAATCCCCCCAAACTATAGTTTTTCCTGCACAGTTATAACACCGTTAAGTAAAATTGCACTGGGATCCCCTGAAGTTCTTGTTAATTTCGCTCGCCCCTGAGATTTTATTTTCCTTGCAATGACACCCCCTTCAAGGGGTGAAATGACCGGAATGCCCTTGTTTTGTCTCCCCAATTTCATGGAATAAATATCTAGGTGGTGAAATTACCTCCATGCCCCAATATTAGAACTTTATAATATTTGGGGATATTTCCAAATATTTTTTTCAAAATAAAAGTTAAAGAAAAGAGGTTGGAAATATTTCAAAACTTTTAAATAATAATAATAACTAATTAATATGCATTACTTGAAGTGTAACTCTAATGAATATTTCAAAAGATATAGAGTAAGGAGTTATAAATATTTTCATATTTTTTTAAAAATAATAATTAATTAATATATATCAATTAAAATGTAACTTTAATGGATATTTCATAAAATATGAAGTAAAGATATAAGACAAATATATTTCGGCAAGCAACAAGTGTTAACCCTTTAAAATAAGATTGTCAAGAACTTGTAATCCCTGGATTCATTTAAAATTGAATGGTCTAGTTTTTCAAATATTTATCAAGATGGAAATTGCAGGTTGATCATTTATTTCTTAGTTTTCATTCAAATTTTTATTTTTAAATGGGTTTCTTTCTTGTAAGTATTATTATTATTAGTTACATAGTTGTCTTTCATCAAGCAACAAGCCACAATCATTATAGAGAATCTCATATGGCCAAATTTTGTTCAAAATATTTTCCTTAAATGAAGTTGGAGCCTTACTAGAAGCAGTGTGTGACATAGAAATTCAAGTGAGTGACAAAATTGTTACCTTAAAGTTTCAATGTATATATGCGGTCGTAAAAAATTAGTTCTTAGAAAGTGAGTAAGTATTAGGTTGAAGATTTGGAATAGGAAGTCACAAAATTTGTTCTAAACAATTAACACTTGTTGTTTGCCGAAATATATTTGTCTTATATCTTTACTCTATATTTTATGAAATATCCATTAAAGTTACATTTTAATTAATGTATATTAATTAATTAATATTTTTTAAAAAATATGAAAATATTTATAACTCCTTACTCTATATCTTTTGAAATATTCATTAGAGTTACACTTCAAGTAATGCATATTAATTAGTTATTATTATTATTTAAAAGTTTTGAAATATTTCCAACCTCTTTTCTTTAACTTTTATTTTGAAAAAAATATTTGGAAATATCCCCAAATATTATAGGGTTCTAATCTTGGGGCATGGATGTAATTTCACCATCTAGATATTTATCTCATGAAATAGGGGAGACAAAACAAGGGCATTCCGGTCATTTCACCCCTTCAAGGGGGTGTCATTGCAAGGAAAATAAAATTTCAGAGCGCGAGCGAAATTAATAGGAATTTCAGGGGATCCCAGTGCAATTTTACTTAATGGTGTTATAACTGTGCAGGAAAAACTATATCTTGGGGGGCTTACAGCACAAAAAATAGTTCAGGGGGGTTTAGTAAGAGAGAGGGTATAGTTCAGGGGGTGTTTTGCTATTAACCCTTATAAAGAACAAACAATACTTTAAATTTTGAGTCAGCAGTACTTAAACAATAAACTAAAAGATTAATGTAGTGAAAGTTTTGTTAAACAAATGAGCACTTAACCTAAGCAAGTGGCATAGTCAATGTGTAAAAATGAGTGCACATATTGAAACTTAGAAACCACTTGCAACCGTATATACACACTATACATGTATTTGTATATGTATCTGCGTGTCTGTATGTGTATATAGATACATAGAGAGAGAGAGATTGTACTCCCTTTGAAAGCTCATTGACAGTGGGGACCCAGAAAACATATGATTGTAGGGCCTGAAATTTGAATAATTGTTTCGAATTTCTAGGGTTTTCAGAATGAGGGGACAAGACGAACATGTGTGATGTGTTATAAAAATTGCCTGCCTCGGTTTGGGTTTTCGGAGTCGATTCGGGTTAACCCGGTTATTTTTGTGGGTCCCGAAAGAAGTTAGAGAATGCATTATTTTGTTATTTAATTTGGCATGGCAAGAAATTGGTCAGGTGGTCCAATAAAAAATTTACTGTTAAAATTATTAAATATTACCTTTAAGTACATTACTTGTTAAATTTGAAAAATTATTCAATTTATTGAGGGTAAAATGCAAAACAAATCCCTCTAACTATTGTCTATGCAAGAAATCCCCTTCAATTACAAAAAATTCCCTCTCATCTATCAATTTGGTACAATTAAGGACAACAATTAATTAAAAGACATATTTACCTCTAAATTAAATAAAAAATCACAAATTTATAAATTTAGCAATAAATGAATTTCTAACATGAATTGAGTATATGGGTTTCTCTCTTTGGAAACCCATTTGCCCTCTTTTCCTCACATTTTATGCACACATATATATCAATAGGACCATATCAATATATAAAAAATAAATTTTGAAAGAAAATTGTATAGATATGGATAGATATAAAGAGATATACATTATAAATGTAGTTTTAGTAATAAATAAGTTTCAACATAAATTCATTCTATAGGTTTCCTCTCTAGAAACCCATTTGTCACTTTAGTTTTACTCATGATTTTTGTTTGTGTGTATATATATATATATATATATATATACATACATACAAGAAATAAAGATGAAGAAAGAGATTTCAGTAGGGGTAAAAAAGTATTTTTATAGTGAAAATTCTATTGGAGTGGGTACATTGCACTTAATTGGCATAGTTATGATGTTTTTTGCTCATTTTATAATTAAGGGAGATTTTTTGTTCATCGAGTAATAGTTGAGGTGTTTTTTTTTACAATTTACCCATTTATTGATTATGAAAAGATTTTAAAATTTATGAAAATGTTTCAAATTTTTAAGACACGTGTTAATTTTTCACTGGATCATAACATATGTAAATAAGAGTTTCCTACTTACAGTATTGCCTCAAGAAATTATCAAACCTGCCTCAAGAAATTATCAAACCTGTCCCAACAGCTATATTATAAAATTCAAGAATAAAGAATGAAATTAATTCTCTTTTTGTCCTATCACAAATAACAGAAAAATACAAAAATTCAAGTAGTGTCCGTGCATTGTTTCACATGACCACATTTAGTTCTTGTTAAAAATATCATTGCTATATTTAATAGAGGCATGTTTGATTTGTATTTTTAAAAATAATTTTTTAATTTTTGAAAAGTTAAAATTAAAAAGTTGTACAAAAAATTTGTTTGGTTCAATTTCCTGAAATCAATTTTCAGGAAATTCAGTTATAATAATGCTTGTTTTAGGGAATTCATTTTTATCATTTTCAAAAAATTATTTCCTGCTCTAAGAATTCTCGATAACAACTTTGAGAATTATAAATCAAGCAGTCTAATAATTTCAGCTGATAAATAAGAAAAGGATAAGAGGAAAGTCCTTTATTTTTTTCCTGATTTTTATTTTGGATTTCACTGAGAGATGGTTATGAGTGATTGTAATTCTTTCTTATTCGGGCTCTCAAGGTTGACAGCTTGGACTTCTAACCAGGCCTAAAATATTTAAATACTCTACTTATGGGCTTGTATTATGTAATTGGGCTAAACACAGAGTTGGTTATAAAATTTCTTCTTTGTGACAAACAGGCATAGGGTACAGCTTTTTTATATATGCATAATTTTCTGTTTTGTTGTATGTCCAACCTGAAGTATAATTAAATAAGCACACATTTTGTATGTCTAACCATTCATATTTCATTTTCTCACAACTACAGTTGGATGGAATATCACACACCAAGCACTGCAATTAATGATATAAACCAATGGATTGACCATCACATCTCTAGTGGTTGTCAATTTTATTGAGATATTAGAGGAAACCAATGAAATAACAATTAATCACATAAGGAGATCATTAGTATGGGAGGATTATCTTTCTCATGACATCTTATAGAATCTAAATTCATATGGGTGATCCATATCCTTGGAAAAAATAATATTATAACAGGGTGTATTAAAGAAAACTTAACAATAAGTAATTTTAAATTATTATAAGTTTTAGTACCTGCTAAAAAACTTTGCTTTTTTGTAAGAATTTTTTTAATAAGAATTGTTACCACTAAAAATGAGAAAAAAAATAAAATAACAATGATATGGAACAATTTTTTTTTCAATTAAAAAGTAACCAAACCAAACTAATTCAGTTTAGAAAGAAGAAGAGAAAAAAATAAATAATAATAATTATTATTATTATTATTATTATTTAAAACACAAAAAAAAAACACTTGGTAAAGCTCTAAAGAATGATAGTTTGGACTTCTCGCCAAGCCTAAATTATTAAATAGAATACTATACTTTTTGGGCTAGTTTGATGTAATTGGGCTACACAGAGAAAAGCTACTTCTTCTTTTCTCTTTCACCAGTAATGTTTATGCAAGTTGGGTTCGTTAAACCAATGAAAAATTTCTTCGTTTTCTTTTATCGTAATTCCTATGTGATAAACAAGCAAAAGGGTATAATTTTTTTTTACATATGTATAATTTTCTATTTTGTTGTATAAATGTATAAATTTCATTTTGTTGTATGTCCAACCTGAATGTGTTTTTACATTTTGTATGTCTAAGCATTCCTATTTCGTTTTCATTACAGTTGCATGGCATATCACACACCAAGCATTGAAATCAATGATATAAGCCAATATATTGACAATTACTCCCACTCTAATTAAAAAACAGAATTAAAAAAATAAATTGGTTGTTGAGATATTAGAGAAACCAATGAGAGAACCATTTTTCTCATAGGCAGTTACAATTAGTATGGGATGATTATCTTACTCATCACATCCGAAAGAAACTGAAATTCAAATATGAATAATCAATATTGTTTCGTTAAAATAATACTTTATTGTTATAAGCATAAGAAATTAGATTATTAATACAGTGCTTTTGCTGAATTCCGAATTTATAAAGAGATAATTTTAATTTTAAATTCTGATACATTATTTTTTTTAAAGAGTCTTTTTTATAAATAATGTTACAGCTGAAAACAAATTATATATATAGATATATATGTTAAATAAAAAACATTAATCACAAACTTAAAAACAATATTTATATTAAGAAAAAACATAATTCAAGTACTTAAAAACATGTATGAACCCGTATAATCATGTTTCCCCACATATATTTTCACCAGGATGGTGTAATAGAAGGACAAACTTACTTCCATGGAAAATAACTTAGTGTTACGTTATTTCTATGATTCAGCTTAAGCACAATGATACGCAATTTTTTTTAAAAAAAATAACCAGGTCGACTGATCAGGTCCAAAACAAAAAAGGAAAAAACTAATAGACAAGAATGCCAATGAACCAAAATATAAAATGCAAATAATTATCTTCATAGATTATACTCACTCTGTCCCAAATTATAAGTCTCTTTTAGGGAATTCAACATTTTGAGATGATGACTTTTATTGGTGTGATAGTGAATGAAAAATAAATTTTACCCTTGGTCCTACCAAGTGATGTGATGTTTGTAATTTAAATATTTTATAATTTGAATGATTCAAGGGTAAATTGTTAAATTAAACAAATAAAATGACATTGATTTTACTTATTTTGGAATAAATTGAATAGTGAATGTGAACACTTAAATTGGGACGGAGGGAGTACAATAATTTCTGGCGTGTTTTGCCATGTGGATCTCTCCGCTATCAATTGGAAGGTAATATTTAAAAATATAATTAACCTTATTTCAGTTTGAGCTTTAACATCATCCTCATTCTTACTTTAATTCGATTGAGGTTGGTCGACATATATTAAGTAAATTGAGTTGAGCTCGACCATAATTTTTTTAGCAAATGTCCCTAACTCTGTAGGCCTTTTGCATAGGGAAAAATTAGGGATATAAAATGTGACATGGTTTTAGGTGTCATGATTGGACATTGATGCTTTAAGAGTGAGATTGCATAGTATCCAACTAATCTCAAATTTAGTGTACCGTTATTTAATACCGATATTCATCCGACTTATCTATGTTAATCAAGCTATTTAGATATGGAAGTTCGATCATGCCTGAGGAAAGGGTTTAACCACCCTAAGATGCGGTACCAACAATGATTTCCTATTTTTCATTTTATATTATGCATTAGATGTCGTTAGATTCTTGAATCTAACTATTTGCTTATTCCAAAAACTCGATCTAAGACGTATGAAGAATCAAACTTCAGTGCCTATATATCTTGTGTAGATATGCGATGATAAGAGCAAAACATCAACTCAAACGTAATTCTCATGTAAAAAAAGGGCTCTAGGTGGTTTATAAAATATAATGGAGATAAATTGTGACACGGTTTCACAAATACGAAGATATGATTGATGTAGTTCTTAAATTCAGTTGATGACCCTTTAAGGGTTTGAATCATCACTGAAAAACCAAAGATAAATGGGTTTTAAATACAAATATGTGATTGTGGTAGTTCTTAAATCCAGTTGATGACCCTTTTAAGGGTTTGAATCATCATTGAAAAACCAAAGATAGATGTGTTCTCGTCACAACTGATAAATGGATCATGTATGTGTATTGGCTTGGTGTGAATGTCTTTCGTGTTTTGGGGGCAATAATAGTCTTATAAATTAATGCTATAGATTAGGATGAAATTTAATAAAAATCATCACATCCATGCTGTAATAACTTACCATGAAATGGGGATTATGTGATGTTATTTAGTCAAGAATGTTGAGAGGAATATTAGGAATCTGGAGATTGATTTAATAATTCTTGATTGGAGACTGATTTAAGAATCCTTAGGCCCCGTTTGGATACGGAAAAACAGTTTTTGTTTTTTTACTATTCACCAAGTTCAAAAAAAAAAACACGTTTGGCAAACGCGTTTACTGTTCACTTTTTTTTTCCTAAGAAAACTGTTTTCTGTGAATAGTGTGTAAAAGTGGTAAAAACACCAAATACAACTTTTAATTGTTTTTTGTGTTTTTTCACTGTTTAGGTGGTAAAAACAGTGAAAACACCAAATTCATAAAATACAACTTTCACCAAATAAAAGTGGTGAAAATACCTTCATCCAAACGCTTTTTTGTTTTTAGTTTTTCGCTGAAAAAAACAAAGACAAATACAAAAACAGTTTTTATATTTGAAGATAGAAAACAAATACAAAAAACAGGCTTTCCAAACGCACCCTTAATTGGAAACTGATTTTTTCCTCTTTCTGTATATATAGGTACAAAACAATAAAATGAAAAATAACTTTTGCCCATAACAAATCCAAAAGTTTCATGGTATCAAAGTGTTCTTGTTGCACATAGGTCACACAATCCCGTCAACCATTTATTCCTCCTTTGTTGTTATCCTTTAAAAAAAAAAATTTCTCTCCCTCGTTTGCTTTCACCATAACAGGGGTTCTGTTGGAAATCAGAAAACATATGATGTTGTAGATGCAAATAATCATTTTCATCTCCATCATTCTGATAACCCAGGATCCATGTTTGTGTCTCAACCTTTGATTGGTGAAAACTACTCAACTTGGAGTAGGGTTATGCTTATGGCCTAAAGTGCAAAAAATAAAGTCGGTTTCATTGATGGATCGATTGAGAAACCGGATTCAAACTACGGCCTTTGGGATTGCTGCAACAACATGGTAAAATCTTGGATCCTCAATTCTTTATCTAAAGATTTAGCCAGTAGTGTTATTTATGTAGATACAGGAGCCGAAATTTGGTCCGATCTGAAGGAGCATTTTTCTCAACTTAATACTCCCTGCCTCTTCCAAATTGAGAGTGACATTATATCTCTAAGACAAGAACAACTATCTGTTGTTACCTATTATACACGTCTGAAGACTTTATGGGATGAACTTGCAAATTTGCAAGTTTTTCCCATATGTACATGCTCAGCAAAAAAGGCACTAGCAGATTACCAACAACAACACCATCTCATCCAATTCTTAATGGGCCTAAATGAATCATATTCTGCTGTACGTGGACAGATTCTACTTATGGATCCTCTCCCTTCTGTGAATCGGGCATATTCCCTCATTTTACAAGAAGAAAGGCAGAGGAATGTGCTTGCAACAGGATAGCCAAACATTAAAACCACTGCATTAGCAGCCCAACACCAATATCAAATGACAAAGATACAGAGTAATAAGGGCCCCAATTTAAAAAATGAGCGACCTACTTGTTCTCATTGCAAATGAGTTGGTCACATAATTGACAAGTGCTATAAACTTCATAGATATCCTCCTGGGCATTGTCTTCGCAAGGAAACTTCTCAATCCATTGTGAATTAGGTAGGGCAACAACCACATTCATATGATAGATCCACAAGCAATTTTATTGCATCCCCTTTCACTACTGAACAAGTCCAACAACTCATTGCTCTTATCAAGCCTAAAGCCATGGCAAATCAAGTAGGTAACAATACTTTCAGTGCTCACCTCTCAAGTATTTGTTTGAACTCTTCTTTCCATAATACCTTTTCAATATTAGATAATGGTGCAACAGATCACATTGTCAGTTCTATTACTCTTTCTCATCCATGACATCTACTTCTTCTGCTACTATTAAACTTCCTAATGGTAGTCTTGCACCTATAACCCACATTGGTACTATCACATTGTCTCCTTCTCTAACTCTTTATAATGTCCTTTGCGTACTTTCATTTAAATTCAATCTTATCTCAGTTAGCAAACTCACTCATTTTTCAAATTGTTCTCTCATTTTGAACTCTAATTCTTGTCTTATCCAGAACCTTACCTAGGGATGACAAAAAAACCCGCCCCGACGGGGACCCGGCTCGCCCAGCCCCATTTATCCCGTCCCGTTAAACTAATCGGGGCAGGTATGGGGCAAAAAAAAATTACCCGATTATAAATGGGGCTGGTATGGGTCACCCCCACCCCACCCCGAATAACTGACCTGCCCGCGCCCCGCTTAATTGATTATTTACTAAACTAACCTTATATATTTGACATATTACAAACATAGCCCGTATATATATATCTTATGTTAAGACATACCTCCCAAACTCTAGTCTTCTCTCTAACACGCCGCTTTGCCTCTCGCCTCTCATCACTCCCAAACCCTATGTCTTTTACTAACTCTCTCTCTCACAACAAATCTAGGCTTCAAATTTCAGATACATACCACATGGTCCTATTATTATTGAAGGTGTTGGGATGGGTGGACATGATACAAACCATACTTTTGTTTTACTGCACAACTTGATTGCTCTAAAATTGGAAACCATTCTCAGACTTATTATTCATGCACCATGCTATGGCTCCCATTGGAATTAGATTAATTGATTATCTTTTTATACCTCTGGTCCTTTTTGGTAGTACTCATTTTTTGGGTTGTTTGGAAATTACCTCTTTATCTCTCTTTTGTTCTCCTTCAAGTGGTTGCCTTTGTACATGATCACTAACTAAATTCCAATGGTGAAAAGACCGTATAAGTTCATCGGAGCAGATCTTTAAGAGATAGTCTTCGAGGTTTTTCACGAGATCGACGGCCCAATTGGATTCTAGGTCACAAAGCGGTTGGACCGCGTGGAATCGACGTCACCACTGGGTTCTTCTTGGCTGTTATTCATTTTCTGTGGAGCTTCTATCGCCCATTCCGACGACGGTGGTGTTTCTTCTGAAACCCTAGCTCCAGAATTTGAAGCCAATGGACAAAATCCCCAAAAGTGGTTTTAGGGTTTTCCAATAACAGCCAAGAAAATTATATATATATATATATATATATGTAGATAGAAAGAGAGAAACCCTAGAACGATTTGAAAATGATAGTGTAAAACCTATCCAACATATGATAAACTATAAGGGTTTTTTGGTAATTGATTAATTTTTTTACATTTCATCTATTATTTTTGCAATGAACGAATTTCAGAAATTGTTTTTTATAAAAAAAAATTATATAAAAAGGAAAAAAAATTATATATAACCGGGTCGCGGGGCAGGGATAATCGGGTCACGGGGCGAGGTGGGGTGAAAAATAAAAAAAATAATCGGGGACGGGGCGGGAAAATTAAACCGGGTTCGGGGATGGGGAATATGATACCCGTCCCGACCCGCCCTATTGCCATTTCTAACCTTACCTCGAGGAAGATGATTGGCAAGGGTGAAGAACGCAATGGGTTATACTACTTTGATCTCAATGATACTACAATATGCAACTCTGCATCTACTCCATCAACTGATATCTGGCATAGGCATTTAGGACATTTATCTTCGAAAACTATGAATTTGTTGTCATCTTTTGTTCCTGGAATAAATGTTTCGGATATTAATCAATGTGATGTTTGTCCTATTGCTAAGCAAACACGCTTGCCTTTTCCCCGTAGTTCCATTGATACTCATGTAATTTTTGAGCTTATTCATTGTGACATTTGGGGTCCCCATCATACAAAGTCTATTTCTGGTGCACAATATTTTTTAACCATTGTTGATGATTACAATCGTGCGACTTAGATCTATCTCATGTCCCATAAATCTGAAACTCGTTCCCTTTTGCAATCTTTTATCAAGCTTATCATCAACCAATCTGATCGGAATGTAAAGAAAATTCAATCCGACAATGGAGAAGAGTTTTCCATGACTAGTTTCTTTGAAGAGAATGAAATTATTCATCAAACCAGTTGCGTAGACACACCCCAACAAAATGGGGTTGTGGAACGTAAACATCGACATCTTCTCAATGTTGCACGTGTTTTGCGATTTCAAGCACACCTTCCTATTTAATTTTGGGGTGATTGTATCCTTACTGCTGCATATTTGATTAATAGAACCCCATTATTCATTCTCTTTGGGAAAACTCCCTATGAAAGGCTTTTGTTTTCTGAAAAACCGTCATATTCACACTTGAAATTTTTTGGTTGCCTTTGTTATGCTTCTACTTATGCTTTGAAGAAAACCAAATTTGATCCACGTGCCAAACATTATGTATTTATCGGGTATCCATATGGTAAAAAAGGTTATAAACTTTATGATCTCGAAAAAAATATAAATTTTGTTTCACGTGATGTCATTTTCCATGAAAATATTTTCCCCTTCTCTCATATGCCTTTAACAGCTTCTCCTTGCTTAGTTCTTCCTTTGCCAACAACAAATGTTATTGATTTTCCTCCATCATATGCGCCACCACCATCTAATTCTCCATCATCACCTATGCTTCGTCATTCTCAGCGTCCATGTCAACAACCCACATACTTACAAGATTTTCATTGTGGTTCGGCTACCCTTTCCAACCAATCATCTTACTCGACTAACGATCTTCCGGTAAGCACTTCCCATCCCTTATCTCATTATTTATCATATTCTTCTTTTTCTGCAACTCACCGTGTCTTTATAGTGTCCATTTCGTCCTTGTCAAAGCCTAAATATTTTCAACAGGCTATTAAAGATCCAAAATGGTGTGATGTTATGGTTGTTGAAATTCATGCTCTTGAGGCAAATAAGACTTGGAGTCTCGTTGAACTTCCTGTCGAAAATAATGTAATAGGTTGAAAGTGGGTTTATAAGATAAATTACAAGTCTTATGGTACAATTGAGCGCTATAAAGCTCAACTCGTGGCGAAAGGATATAGCCAGCAAGAAGTACTTGATTTTCATGAGACCTTTGCTCATGTTGCCAAATTAATCACTGTTAAAGCTCTCTTGGCAGTTGCTTCTATTAGAAATTGGCATCTTCATCACTTGGATGTCAATAATGTCTTTCTTCATGGTGACTTAAATGAAGATGTTTATATGTAAATTCCACCTGGTTTTCATCGAAAGGGGGAGACGGGGAGACTCGAGTTTGCAAACTTTATAAGTCTCTCTATGGTCTTAAACAAGCATCTCAATAGTGGTTTGCTAAATTATCTACTGCTTTACTTGTTGTAGGATATCTTCAGTCCAAAACAGATTACTCCATTTTCACAAAGACTTCCGGTCATTCCTTTATTGCTCTTGTCGCTTATGTGGATGACATATTCGTCTGTAGCAATGATGTTTCTGCCATTTCATCTATGAAGACTTATCTTCATGATTGCTTTGCCTTGAAAGATCTTAGTCCACTTAAGTATTTCCTTGGCCTCGAAGTTACACACTCTAAACATGGTATTTATCTTTCTCAACGGAAATATACTCTTGATATTTTAGAAGATATTGGTTTCCTTGGTTCTAGGCCTGCCAAAACACCAATGGAACCTAATCTCCGACTTACTTCCACTGATGGAGACCTTTTGCCTAATGCTTCTTTATACCGTCGACTCATTGGACGCTTTATTTATCTCACTATCATCAAGTCTGATATTGTGTTTTTGGTTTAGATTCTTAGTCAATTCATGGCTAATCCTAGACAACCAAATTTAGACGTTGCTCATCACTTGCTTCGGTACATTAAACAATAAATTAGTCAAGGCGTTTTTTTCTCTTCATCCAGTGCACTTCAACTTACTGCATATAACCAATTACAAATTTAACATTTATATTATTTATACAAAATGCTTACTTTTAAATTTTGATTTCTCTGTTCTATTGTAATTATTAATATTTTTGTGAAATAATTTGTTCTTTTTAATGTTTTTTTCACATTTCAAGTAGATGGTCAATAATTTAAGTTTTCATAAAACACATGCTTGGGAGTATAAGTTCTATTTGTTGCAAAAGTAATAACATGAATAAAAGATATTAAAATTAAACAACTAAAAATGAGGACAATAAAGTTCAAGCCCTCCTGGGCAAATTGTAGGTGTTTAAGTTTGATTAAGAGGAAAAAAAGAACGGCCTCTCTCAATTATCCAGATCCTTTTCAATTGCTCTCTCGCTGAAAATCTTTAATTTCAATTTTCAGTCATCTGATAAATCTAAACCAAAGTCAAATAAGAAATGAGTCTGACTAATTAATCTTTGCCGTACACACATTAATTTTTGTCCAAAGAAAAATAAAAAAATATTATTCCATGCACATTCTTTTACATGAACAGATTCATTTCCCGATGAAGTTATCATTGCTATTTTGTCCAATATAAAATAAATAATATTTCCTGCTTATAAATAAATAAAGGAAAAGAGGAAAAAGTAAATTTGTATTTTCGTGATTTTATTTAAATTTAGAAAAAGTAAATTTGTATTTTTGTGATTTTATTTAAATTTCATTGAAAAACTGTCTATTAGTGATTGCAATTATTTCTTAATAATTCAATAAAATTTTCTTTCCTTGAATATATATAAATATGTGTATTAAAAAATACCAATAAAAGAATCACAAATCATGTTAAATTAATTTGGTAATGGACCACTTATAAAAAAAAACAAATAAATAAAAAACCACCATGTAATGGACCGAGCTCTCAAGATCAATAACGATAGTTTGGACATCTAGCGAGGCCTAAAGTATTAAATAGCACACTATTTGGGCTTTTTGATGTAATTGGGCTACACACAAGAGGTGATCCAAGAATAAATCTCAAAAAAGTTGGGGTCATTTTTGAACCAATGACAAATTTCTAATTTACCTTTATCCTAATTCCTTTGAGACAAACCAGCAATAAAGTATAATTTTTTATATACTCATATATTTCTATTTTGTTGTACGTCCAACTTGGAATATAATTAAATTAAAGACTGTTTGTATGTTTAATCATTCATATTTCATTTTCCCACAACACATCACACTCCCAGATTGAAAAAAATAGAGTAAAAAATAAGTTGGTTGTGAGATATTAGAGGAAACCAAAGAAACATCGCAATCATACAAATCCAAAATTATATGGCTAATATATATGATTGGGAAAAATATTATTTTATTAGGCAAAAGAACATAAAATTCCCCTATATTTTTTAAGAGTTGCACTACCTTCACCTTTTTAAAACAAGTAAACTACCCCCTTTACACCACCATATGCCCAAATTACCCACAATGTTTCATTTTATCATTATCATTTGTATTAAAATTTAAACAAAATATATAAAATTCAAAAATATATATATTAAATTTTGAATTTTTTTTATAAAATTCAAAAATAATATATAAATTTCAAAAAAACAAATAAAATTCGAAACAAATATATCAAATTCGTAAAAATTATATAACATTCTAAAAATATATAAAATTTGAAAATATATATATTAAATTTTGAAAAAAATTACAAAATTTGAAAATAAATATAAAATTCGAAACAAATATATAAAATTCGTAAAAATATATATTAAATTTTAATTTTTTTTTATAAATTTCAAACATATATATTAAATTTTCATTTTTTATTATAAAATTCGAAAACAAATATAAAATTCAAAAAAAGCATATAAATTTTGAAATAAAATGATGTACCTAAAAATATAAGAAACTGTTTTGCTGCATGTTGTACCAAAAAATTATGTAAGTTGGCATATTGATTATACTTTGAAGAGACGAAAAATGTGAAAAACAAACCCATAAAAATCATGTTTTAATATTAATTTTTTTTCTTATCTAGTGACTCATGATTTACAGTTCCTCCAATGGTACTGAGTGAATCTTTATATCCAATAAAATAATCCATTTTGATTGTCCTATTGGGATCACAAAGCACCCCCAATGACATATAAAATTCAAAAAATATATATTAAATTTTGAAAAAAATATAAAATTCGAAAACAAATTAAAAAATATATATATATATAAAATTCAAAAAAATATATATAAATTTAAAAATATATATATATAATTCAAATATATATATAATTCGGGAAAAAAATATAAATTAGAAAATTTTGTTCGCCGAATTTTATATTTTGTTTTTCCAAAATTTATATATATTTTTTGAATTATATATATTTTTACGAATTTTATATGTTTTTTTGAATTTTATATTTATTTTGGAATTTTATAATTTTTTCAAATTTTATATATTTTTATTATTTTATATATTTTTTACCAATTTTATATGTTTTTTTTTAAATTTATATATTATTTTCAAATTTTATAAAAAAATTTGAAATTTAATATATATATTTTTTAATTTCATATATTTTGTTTAAATTTTAATACAAATGATAATGGCATATAGTGGTGTAAAGGAGGTAGTTTGTTTGTTTTAGAAATGTGAGGGTGGTGAAATGAGACAAAAAAAAAAGCATATGGGGTATTTTGCAACCCTTAGAAAGCATAGGTGATTTTATGCTCTTTTGCCATTCTATTATTAGAAAGACGGATTATTATGGTAGAATGTATAAAGGCGACTTAAAAAAAATAACTTTAAACATTATAAACCTCTGAAGGACCTTGGCCAACCGGAGAGCTTCCTTTATAAATAAGATTTCATATGTTGAACAAAATATAAGATTATTATTATTTTTAATTAGAATGACAATATTATTAAAAATATAGAAAATTTATGAAGAACATATTTTTGAATAATGGTCAATTATGCTAATAAAAATTACTGTTATAAAAAATAAACAAATAAAATTTGAACTAAATTATCATATTAGAAAACTGAAGTTACTGAACATAAGTTTTAGGGAATAAATTTTATCATAATTTGCTGACGTTTTTAGTTATTACCTTGGAATAAACATGTTCTGCAATTACATATGTATATATATCGAGACTTACATATAATTAGTTATAAATTCTTTAATTATAATCAAAATTGTTTAAATTTCATATTTTGTCATCTATTGAAATCACATTTACTTACCTACTAGAGGTTTAAAAATAAAAAACCCACCTAAAGTTTTCTAAAGAAAATTAACAATAATTTAATTTGTAAAACTAAAGAAAAGAAGGATTCATTTTGAAAGACATTGGATTATATGCCTATGAATATATATATGTGTGTGTGTATATATCAAATATATATCTATATACGTATTGTAATAATAAAAAAACATAACCCAAGTAGGATTGGGCCACACAGTGATCCAACAGGCTGCGTTCATGGTAGATTCTAGAATGGTGTGGACTACAAGTCAAAGATCAACATTTAAATCCCTAAGTTAAAGGGATTGTGTCAAGAATGGAAATGATAAATGCCAAATCCCTTTAACTTAGGAATTGATAGACATAGATTGATGGTCCTAGGCCCATCTATGTGTATATATATATATGCGATTAAAGTCATCAATAAAGGGGAATGTGTTGTGTAACTTTTCTGCATTTACACAATTGGCGCCGTATGTGGGAAGCATCCTTGAAATCTTTTTTAAAAGCTTCCCACTCTCTGCTAAAAGTTTAGATTAACATCATTTATGGCGGTTATCACCCGATCACAACAGTCCGAGCTACATTCGAACGGAGGTCAACCTTCTCAAACCGAAGATCCGATCATGTGTGGCCCTGGAGGATAAGACCGCCAAGTTGGAGAGACAAAACGCCGAGTTGGTGGCAAAACTAACTCTGCTGCAAAACCCTCGAGAAGCCCAAAATGGCAACTAGTCCAACCGGCAGGAGCGTTCCGTGGGCCACTAATCGGAAGGGGACAACCACCCCACAAAGTCCAACAACGATTGGAAGAAGCATGCAGAGTCATCCCTACAGGTGCTCGGGGTGCACAATCCCGAGGAAACCCTAACCATGAAAAAGTTTGAGGAGATTATAATCAGATTCCAAAGAGAGGTGCTCAAGGATCTGAAGGTTCAGACTCCCAATGGTCTAACCTCTCAGGCATCCATCGACGCAGTGCAGACATTGTTTACACTGGTAATCACCAGCGTGCCCTACTCGAAGAGGTTTAGGCTACCGAAGTTTACCCTGTTCGACTGCATGAAAGATTCGATGGAACACATCTACCATGCCCATACAAAGATGAACATCTACAACGAAAATGAAGCCTTACTCTGCAAAGTCTTCCCCACCAGCCTGACCGAAGCAGCCCTGCTATGGTTCAGGAAGTAAACACCCCGATCCATTGGAAGCTGGCTCAAACTCTGCGAGTTGTTCATTGCCCAGTACTTCAGCAATAAAAGACAGAATAAAACTATTTTCAGTCTGTTTACCATGATCCAATAAAAAGGTGAATCCTTGAAGAGTTTTGTCTCGCAATTCAATGTCGAGATGTCCTCAATCAACAATTGTGATCAACACTCAGCCGTTGAGGCCTTTAGGATGGCCTTGATTCATGGAACCAAGTTCCACCAGTCTTTGGTCAAGAGGCCACCAACAAACATTAGAGAACTCAACTCCTGGGCACAAGGGCATCTCCGGATAGAAAAAAAACTAGTCATACGCCAAAGAAGGGCAGCCTTTGCAAGCGTAGAGACAAGAGCATTCGAACCAAAAGTTAAAGATCGGGCGCCAGACCTGAAGCGGCCAAACGCTCCTCCTACACCCTCCCAAGCCCTAGATAAACGCCAGAGGTACAAAAATAAGATCACTCCACTGAAGGTTAGCCTAGCTAAACTGTATCAGGAAACTAAGGGTAAAGGGATCTTTCGATCACCACCCCCTATCAGGTAGTCAATAGAGCAAAGGGACATGTCGAGGCACTGTGCCTTCCACGACGAATATGGGTGAAGGGCGCTAGGTGTGTGCAAAATATGTGGTTAAAAACAACACCTTAACGACACTTTAGGTTTTATCCTTCTGCAAGCGCACAGATCATTTGTAGACAGTTTTACTTGAGTAGGGGAATATCGATCCCACAGAGACGAGGATTGTTCACTTCAATATTCTAAAAATACTGAATTATATTTTTTTGAAAAGATTTTGGTTTTGTGAATTATATAATATTAATGAAAATAAAACAGAAAGCAATAATGAATAATAGTTGTGATTCAGAGAGAGAGAAAACTAGGGTTTCCTCACTCCACCACTAACCGCATAATATAATCCAAATTATATTTCAATTGCATAAGGGTGATCCATTGACTGTGAATCAGGTCGCATCACGCCAGCAGTTTGATCCCAAAAAGGATTACTCTCAACCTGATCGCGACAATCCATCTCAAGACTAAACTGATTAGTGCATGTCAACTACTAACAGAAAGTAAATGCAGAAAAGTAAATTAAAGCATGAAAATAAAATAAAACATGTCAATATCAATTTGTCAGGGCATGACCTATGTCAACCTAGGGTTTTGAGTTTTATGACCACTATTGTGTAGAAAATCACAGATTAAATATCCGAGTTCCAGCCCATAGTGAATAATTGTGATTGTGTAAGATAAATATATTCGAAAAGTTTAAGACAAGAATCAATTCAAATATATAAACTTGTATCACGAATAAAAACGGTATCTCATTTAACACAATCATCACAATATAGTTATAGTTTCCCCTCTCTACAATTTGATATAAAATTAGAACTACATTATTTGGCTAGGGTTTTGCGAGAAAACCTTCGATACCGAATTAGTTGATCATAGCTGAGAGAATCTGCATTATCGGTGTAGAAATGTTCTCCATGGCCTTTTTCTCCAGATCTCTAGGTCTTCAATGGTGGTTCTCTTCAATGGAAGCAAGTCTGAACTTTGAACGTGAGAACTCTATGAATGAAAATTAGAACCAAAACCAGAACTAGAACTCTAAACCTAACCCTCTCATATTTATAGACAAGTGAGGGAAACCCTAATGGTTGTCCTTTTATGTAATTTCATAATACATGAGAAATATCTCTAAAATATTATGTAAATATGTGTATAAGCCTGTATATAGAGGTCTGGAATCACTGATCACTTAAAATATCGAAGCAGGGACAAAACTGGAAAATTTTGAAATAACTTCGAAACAACTTCTACACGTAAAGGGATCACGTGGCCACAATGATAACTTCGAAACAATTTCATAATACATTATTAGTTGAAGTAATAATGTCTGAAAATGATAATTTTGCCTTTCGATGAGATAACGATGTCGGGAAATGACCATTTTACCCTTCTGTAGCTCTTCTTTGCTCTGACACACCTCTTGATTCCTTTCTCGAAATAGAAACGAACACGAACTCAGTTAATTCACCAAGATTAGCTATGTTTCTTCATTAAGCTCCTAAAACATGCTTACACACACAAACGGGATAAAAATACCAAGTAACGGAATGTAAAGGCATGACAAACGCAAGATAAGGGCAAAAAATGACCAATATTGAGCAACTATCACACCCCAAACTTACATATTGCTAGTCCCTTAGCAATAAACTTAGAGAGAACTGACTGTGATGATTCTTATTCTATCTAACCTATCTACTCTAACCGAATCCCTTGCTTTCGTGAGGATCAACGATTACACTTAGCACGTGTAACAAGTCTTTTAAATCCCTAGGTTACCCCTAGTGGATGAGTGAAGTCTCATGAAAGTTTCCAGTTATGGTACCTACAAACATCTCAATTCTTTTGTAATTACGCATTCATGAGTTCACACACACAAGATAATATGAATGCAAATACTCCCACTCACTGCCGAACAATAACTATCTCGAGCTTCGTGTCATGGATGGTCCCCACTTAAGTGAATGATTTTGTTACTTTCTACTTAAAATCCAGACAACCTTCCGTGATTTTTTGAACATTCAACTACAATATTTCAGTTTCTTTTCTCCTACTTCATTGATCAAACTTTACCATTTTTAGTAAAAACGTACTTTTTCCATCTTTCCACTTTTCATCCATTTTTGTCTTTCTAAGTCTCTGGACTTTCTAGCTAGGATTTTTAGCCCCGACCAACTGGGCCCGAGCTTCTTCCATGGGATTTATGCTCATCAGTCTTCTCCCCTTTAAACGCGAACAGTGATATTGGTGATACCAAAGCCCGGTTACTCAGATCAAATAACTGTTTTTTGCATTTTATTTTCTCAAATTTTTTTCAATTTTCTTTATTTCAACCAAAACACTCCCCTTCTCCCCTTTTATTGCAGCAAAATTATTTTTCAACTACATAGTCAAAAATCAACCTATTTCTCATAGTGAATGTGTGTTTGTGTTTATAGGTCAAAGTCGTCCTTCTTAATTTCAATTTCACTCATCACTTACCCATGTAAATCACATCACTTCACTAACTCGATCTAATCATTACTCTCATGAGCGGGAAAATCACATCACATACTACCTATACATTATAAACATAAACTCAATCAACTCATAATGCAAAACACTCATGCATGAAAACAAATAACTTCTTAAATCTTTCAATTTTTTTCAAAATTTTCAAAAAATTTCCTTTTTTGTAACTACATACCCTCACCCCCAAACTTAAATGTGACCATGTCTTCATGGTTAAAAATAAAGAATGAGAACATATATAGTTACCCTTGAAGCGTAGTCCTGGATTCTTCAAAATGCTCAACCTCTTCCCCCAAACTTGAAATATCGAAGCAGGGTGAAAACTGAAAAATTTCGAAACAACTTCTGCACGTAAAGGGATCACGTTGCCACAAGGTGGGACCTATGCTCCTGACCTACGCTTAGGCGTAGGTCTAGGGCGTAGGCTACGCTCCTGACGTACGCTTGGGCTTAGGTCTAGGGTGTAGGGTCAAAACCAAAGCGTAGCTAAAGAGCATAGCTCAGGTCCAATCTGCCTCTTTTTCTCTCTAACAACTTAGGGTATTATGCATATTTTGCTGTAAAAACTCAATTTTTCATATTTGAGCTAGACTGGTCGCCTTTGACTCCCGATGCTTTTGGTTGAAGTAATAATGTCTGAAAATGATATTTTTGCCCTTCGGTGAGATAACGATGTTGAGAAATGACCATTTTGCCCTCCGATAGCTCTTTTTTGCTCTGACACACCTCTTGATTCCTTTCTCAAGATAGAAACAAACATGAACTCAATTAATTCACTGAGATTAGCTCTATTTATTCATTAAGCTCCTGAAACATGCTTACACAGAAAAACGGAATAAAAATACCAAGTAACAGAATATAAAGACATAACAAATGCAAGATAGGGGCAAAAAATGACCAATATTAAGCACCTATCAATGGGCACCACGCCAACGAGTGCAGAAGCCTTAAGAGGCAAGTAGAGGCCATGATAACAAAGGGAGAATTGGCCGAATACGTTGCCAAGGAGGGCATCCGATTAAATCAAACCTCACATACGCCATGGGAACAGCGGGTCAGCCCGTAAAAGTCATTCACATGGTTCACGGAGGGCCTAGCCGATCAAAAGTAGAGGAAGCCTGTAGATCCCAGATGCGCCAAACCCAAAGACTGCGAAGGGTTGGGGAGATCAGCGAGTTTCAAAGCCCGAATGAGGATGCCCAGATAACTTTCTCTTCTGCAAATTTGTGAAACATTCAATCACCATATGACGATCCCCTGGTGTTCTCCCTTATGGTCTCAAATTACTTGATCAAGAGAGTAATGATCGACCCAGGGAGCAGCGCTAACATAATCACTAAGTGGGCCTTTGATAAACTGGAGATTGACCCCCAAGAGATAGTCCCTTCTAGAAGTCCGATAACAGGATTTGATGGTAGAAGAGTGGAACCAATGGGAGAGATCCAACTATCAGTAATAGCAGCAAGGCGCACGCTTAGAGAGACTTTCGTGGTGGTAGATGTCAAACCCTCGTACATTCTTCTCATTGGCATGGGTTGGATCCATCGGATGCATGGAGTTCCTTCCACCCTATATCAAGTCATACGATGCATCGACCCGAATAGAATTGATGTGATTGACATCATGGGAGATCAGGTGGCGGCCAAAGAATGTTATGTTGTCACCCTGAAAATCTTGAGGAAAAGGACAGAACCGGAGCAAGCTTCAAAGGCTAGGGTAGTACCCGATGATCAATAAAAATTACAGGATGGGGATGCAGGGTCATCTATAGTAGTTGAACCTTTGTTGGAAGTTCAAATTTACCCCGATCACCCCCAAAGGACGACTTATAATGGTTCTGGCCTCACTACACAGGAGAAGGAATAATTTGAGGCCCTTCTGTGCTCCAATACTGATGTATTCGCTTGGGGCCACATGGACATGCCCAACATTGATCCTTTAGTAGCTCAGCATTCCCTTAATGTGGACCCCGACGTTAAAACCGTCAGATAGAAGCAGAGACGCATGGGGGCACACCGGAACCAGATCATAGCTGAAGAGGTGGATCAACTTTTCCAAGCTGGATTCATTAAAGAGGTGCAGTACCCTTCCTGGTAGCAAACGTAGTAGTGGTCCAGAAGAATAACAAAAAATGGAAGGTGTGCGTGGACTTCACTGATCTGAACAAAGCATGCCTGAAGGATTGTTTCCCCTTACCAAAGATCGATCATATGGTGGATGCCACCGCTGGATTCAAGCGCTTGAGTTTCCATGACGCATACTCTGGGTATAATCAGATACGAATGAACCTCGATGATGAGGAAAAAATGACATTCATCACTGAATTATGTACATATTGTTATACAGTTATGCCTTTCGGACTAAAGAATGCAGGTGCAACCTTTCAAAGGTTGGTTAGCAAAGTTTTTCAAGGCATGATGGGATCTACCATAGAAGCCTACATTGATGACACGGTGGTCAAAAGCAAGGCAAAGAGTGACCACCTGACTGATCTGCAGCAAGTGTTTGACACCCTCAGGAAGTACAAGATGAAGCTTAACGCATCCAAATGTTTATTTGGAATGTCCTCGGGCCAGTTCTAGGGACACATAGTTGATCGGACATGAATACAGGCACGCGCCAGCATAAGTCAGAACTCTCATGGAAATGGGGGAGCCGAAGTCCCGGAAAGAGATCCAAGTACTAACCGAAATAGTGGCAGCCCCCAGCCGTTTCATATCTCGTCTAAGTTAGTGAAGGGAGAGGTCTGGGGGCCGGAGCAATCGGAAGCTCTAAAGAAGCTCAAGAGCTACATGACAAAGCCTCCCATACTGGAAACCCCTGAAGTAGACGAGCCATTACATTTATATCTAGCCATATCCGCAACATCTACCAGCACCGCTTTGGTCAAGGAGGGCAAGGGGTACCAGATGTCGATCTTCTACACCAACAAAGCCTTTGCTGATGTTGAAACCCGCTATTCCAAACATGAAAAAATGGTACTATCGATGATCAATGCAAAATGACGTCTTCAGCATTACTTTGAAACGCATTTGATTGTGGTACCGACAACAACCCCAATCTGATCCATAATGCGCAAAACCCGAATTATCAGGGAGAGTATCCAAAAAGGCGATAGAATTAGGAATCTATGACATAACCTATGTCCTCCGAACAACCATCAAAGGACAAGCGGTAGCTGACTTTCTATTAGAAATAGAACGTACAGACTCTCCCGAAGAAAATGAACCAGGCTTATGGGTAATATTCGTGGACGGGTCATAAAATTTCAACGGAGAAGGGATCTGTGTAGAGCTCGTGACACCTGATGGCATTATAATTCAATAGTCCGTTTGATTGGAGTTTCCAACCTCCAACAATGAACCTTCATTTGGCCCGAAGCCTGTAAGTACAGAGGGCAGAGATACAAAGTGATTGCCAATTGGTTGTATGACAGTTGAACAGGGAGTATGAAACCTGAGAGCCTAAAACTGAATCATACAGGGATTTGGTACTGAAAGAGGATGAAGAATTCCAGAAATTAACCTTTGAACAAATCCAAATAGGGGACAATGTTATGGCAGATCGTTTAGCTAATCAGGCCTCCGCAGCAGGGGGGAGTATAACTCAAACAATACCAGTGGATTTTATCATCCGATAAAGCTTGGAGCCCCCTGAGGACGTGATGATCATTCCATGGGAGCCGAGTTGGATGGACCCCATAGTAGACTATTTGAGGATGAGTACGTTGCCTGAATTAAAACCAGAAGCACGGAAGGTAAGAATGAAAGATGCAAGATGTGCTCTATATAACAGCCAACTTTACCGCAAGTCATTCTCTGGACCATACTTAAGATGTCTTACACCCTCCAAAGCTTCTGCGGTCATGGAAGAAATACATGTCGAATCATATGGTAATCACTCCGGGGGAAGGTCTTTAGCCCATAAAGTCCTCACCCAGGGGTACTTCTGGCCTTACTTGTCGAGAAACGCTGAGGTATACACCCGACATTGTAAAAAGTGTCAATTTCATGGTGATGTCATTCATCCACCTCCTGAACTATTGAATCCAACAATTATCCCTCACCCCTTCGCCCGATGGGGGATAGACATTGTGAGTCCCCTCCCACAAGCCATATGATCTACTACACATGTCCTTCTGGCTACAGACTACTTTACCAAATGGGTGGAATCTGAGGCATACTCAACTATCAAAAGCAACCATGTTATCAAGTTCATCTGGAGTCACATCATTTGTAGGTTTGGTCTACCCCAAACTATAATGATAGACAATGGCACCAACCTAGACAATAGGAAAGTTCAAGCATTTCTAGCAAAGCATGGGATCAATAAGAATACTTCTTTTGTTGGTTACCAGCAGGGAAATGGACAGGTCAAAAGGACAAACTGAATAATTTTTGATACATTTAAAAAAAAGCTCGAAGCAGCAAAAGAAGTTTGGTTGGAAAAACTACCCGAGGTCTTATGGTTTTATTAGACCACTCTGAGGCAGCCGACAAGAGAAACCCCATTCACCATGGCCTACGGGGCGGAGGTGGTTATTCTAACAGAATTGAAGGTATCTACGCGAAGGAGTCAAGCATGGGAAAAGGGCCCGAACAATCAACACCTGACCCATAATCTAGATTTGCGGAAAGAAAGAAGGGAAGCCAGAGGAGTAAGGTTGGTTGCCTACCGACAACAAGTCAAGGCCCGATTTAATCAAAAGGTCAAAAGAAGAGAAGAGAGTTCCAAGTGGGCGATATGGTGCTCAGGAAAAAAATTGGAATTGTTGGCAAATTATGAGAAACATGGGAAGGACCTTATACAATAATTGAAGTCATCGATCGCGGTGCCTATCGGGTACAGAAGAATGAGACAGGCCGCATGGAGCCCAACTCCCAGAACGCTTACCATCTAAAGATGTATTATCCTTAGAGAGTTTTTATTAAATAGTAATATAAGTATTTGTGTCCTGCATATGACACCTCTGCTGATTATAATAAATCATTTGTGCCCAACATTCGGCACCTCTGCTACATGTTTTTCAAGTTTCAAATAAAATACCATGTTCTTTACATATATGTGTATGATTAGGCCTTGCAAAGAATACGATTTTTTCTAAGTGTTAAGTTCAAAGTTAGAACCGACCAGAGGACATTTATGAGACTCAGGGGCCTGATGCCCGAAGTCTAACATCAAATAAATTTTTTTTAAGTGTTGAGTTCAAAGTTAGAACCGACTAGAGGATATTTACGAGGCTCAGAGGCTTGATGCCCGAAGTCTCATATCAAATAAAATTTTCCTAAGTGTTGAGTTCAAAGTTAGAACCGACCAGATGACATTTACGAGGCTCAGGGGCCTGATGCCCAAAGTCTCACATCAAATGAAAATTTTCCTAAGTATTAAATCATGTATGGCCTAAACTGATCATAAAGAACTCTTTAGAAATCAATGGCTGGATGCCCGAGGTCTCAAAATAAAAGTTCTAAGTGTTAAGGCTAAAACTAAAATTATGAGCTAATTAAAGAGCATACATCAAAAGCAAATATGATATCAAAAGGATTTTTCATTAAAATTGAAATGGAGTTACAAAAATGGCCCTGACAGGGGCAATACATGGTAAAAGCTAGACAAAACAAGAATTAAGTCTGACCTCGGCCCCTGAACTCAGGGCCTAGGTCATCTGCAATATCCGAACACGGGGGGGGGGGGGGTTGAGGAGCCACAGGAGCAGGATCTTTTCTCTTTAAGAAAACAATGAATATTTTTTCATTTTCTGAAGTTGCCGGGTCCCCATAGGGGAAAGACACCTTCATGAATACATCAAACTCCTCGACAGTCTTGAAATCCCGCTCTGCCATCGGTATGTGCTCTATCTCATGCCTTTCCCTCCATGCTCGGACAGATCGAACGCCACAAATGGCTACAAACCGTTGGAACATGTCCAGACTGCCCAAACGACACATCTCTACCTTAGATTGTTCAAGAGCCAGAAGTTGATCTGACTCTGCCTTCTCAGCAACAATCTTTTGGTAGACAGCCTTCACCTCTGTCAACTTTGTAGCTATAACCCTTCTTTTAGCCTCCCTAGTCTCTAACAGGGCCTTATGATCGACTAAACTCTGGCGAAGGCCATCGGCCTCCTTCACCATAGTTACCCGATGATCGTTTGCTTGTTGATTGACAGTCAGAAACTTGTTCATCTCCCTGACGTCAGCTTCTAGGACCTGATTGTACGACTGTATAGCATAGATGAGCTGTCAAGAAAAACACCAAGTTAATACCAGCAGACACAAGGGTAAATATTAAGAAGGACTACTAAGCATTCAAAAAGAGTAAACTTACTTCCATGGTCATTCTGGGACCCTTCTAAAGCAACTCAGTCCTGGTAACCTTAGATTGAGCCACCCGATCAGTAGGGGTCCACACTCCCTTGTCCATCACTTGAAGAGCCTCAATATCACCGAATGTAACCTAATCCGTGCAGGTCGGAGACCCACTGGGGAACAAGAATTTAGGCTCCCAAGGAATAACAGAACATGGGGGATCTTGGCCTTGTGGAGGATCACTGGATGAAGCATCGGTAAGTTGGACCCTAAGCCTCTTATTAGCTGTTCCCCCACCAATAGAAGTGCGGGGTCGGGTAACGGGAATACGAGGAGCAGAAGAAGGAGGATCTGTGTAAGTTAAGTCAACCGGTGTCATCGGGGGCACTAGGGGTGCAGTGGAGATTGGCACTGCTTGAACTGGATTAATTCCTTCAAGGACTTGAGCATATCTGGCTAATAAGGGTTTCAGAGGTAGGTCCATCCTGTCAACACCAACGCCCAAGTTATAAATGGCTTCAAGATTAGCAGAAGTCAGGGTCTCAGTGGTTGATTGAACATGGCCCCAGATCCGTTCTTCCATAAGTTTAGATCTTGCCAAAATGGGACTTGGAGTTAGTTCCCTATCTTCAAACTTGAAGAACCTGAACACGTATTCCCCCCTATGCAGATCGCAGAAGTCACAATAACAGGTAGTTTTATGGAGAGATCGAAAGGAAGAAAGTCGGATGGGGCCGAAGATTTTGGGGATGGGGATGGTTAGAGCCTAAGGGTAGAACGAATTACCACTAACCATCGTCATCCTCTCCTTCCATCCTTTGTCAGATTTCTCTTTGTCAGAGCAAATGCCCCTGCCCGGAAAGGGGAAAAGGTTGTATTTGCCTCTAGATTCCCTAGCATATTGAAAGTAATAGTAGAGGAAAAGATCTGCCAAACCTAAGTCAAGCTATCGATCCCTATTATACAGGATCAACATAGACAGAACCCTAAAGAAGTTGGGGTTGAGTTGGAGCGAGCTTAGTCCTAGCATAAACAAAGTGTAATGAAAGAGATGATGGAGAAGAAACCTAAAAATCTTGACATGAACGGTAAAAAGAAGGATACTACCAAGGCTAACCCCTTCACTCTGAGTAAAATCTAAGTGTTTCGGGTACGGGGCTAAGAATACGTCATTGGGCACGTCAACATCTGCCCTAAAATGTTTCACGTCTACTACAGTCCTAGACTTCTCAGAAAGAGGGGTTATAATGAAAAGGGTGGGCACAAAGGGAACTTCGGGGCCCTCATCATCAGAAGACACTTCTTCTGCTATTGGATCAGGATGGCCAGAGGGGCTAGCCACGTCGGGATTGGAAGACCTAGGAGGAACAAGAGTCTCTATGGAAGAAGGGCTACTACTTAGATCCTGAACATCATTCCCAGAATACAAAACTACCTCACTCGCCGACCAAGTGTCGTCACTCTCAAACATCTCTATAGAAAGGTAGGAGAGACAGATAAGGGGAGAAGATAGGAAATTGGAAGTGAACAATAGTGGACTTACATAGAAGAGGAAATAGAGCTGGAAGCGTATTCAGAAAGAGGAATTGATGTTCCGATGATAGTTCTTCGGTCAAAAATTGTAAAACATGTCAAGGGACTGATTCAGCTAAGGTTGCAGAGAAAGAAATAGAGATCTTTGCGAAATGATTTGCAAGGTAGAGTGGAAATGAAGGTATGGAGGGTTTTTATAGAGGATCAGAGTCATGCATGAAGTCCGAAGGGCGTGCGTCATTAATGCAGCCCCCAAGCACGAAGATTAAAAAGACATGGGTCATTCATTTGAAAATTAAATGATTGTCCACCTACCCACGTACTAAATGAAGCTGCCACATCACCTTTGAGCCATCTTTTTTCAAATCCCACGTATATGAATATGTGCATATGTACATTCGATCATGGGCCTATAAAATAAATTATTGGCCCATAACCTAAGGGATTTGTATAATAATAAAAAAATAAAGCCTAAGTAGGATTGGGCCACACAGTGATCCAACAGGCTGAGCCCATGATAGATTCTAGAATGGTGTGGATTACAAGTCAAAGATCAACATTTAAATTCCTAAGTTAAAGGGATTAGGTCAAGAATGAAAAGGATAAATGCTAAATCCTTTTAACTTAGAAATTGATAGACATAGATGGATGGACCTAGGCCATCTATGCGTGTATATTGTATTAAAGTCATCAATAAAGAAGAATGTGTTGTGTAACTTTTTTGCATTACGTATGAAAAGTATGCACCCAAGTACGGACCTTTGACTTATTTTTTATTTTATTTTAGTATAGTCATAATTTCATAATAGAAATGATAAGGATAATGAGTTGATGTACCCATATGGTAAATTTTTTTCATTTGGATCAGCTACATGCCGAGGCCCAATGTGTTATTTAAGAATATCCTATAAATTTTTTAATTTGGGACTGATTGGGTTAAGTTTGTGTTGGATATCTATTTTAAATAGAAATTATATAACATTTTTTTGGGCCTATAATAGAAATTAGCAATATTTAAAATTTGGGGTCCCCTATGCCCAGAGCCCTAGGCGACCGCTAGGGTTGGGCAGCCCAACGATATGTCCTCCCCTCCTCAATGGAGAAGGTGAGGTGTTCAAGTTTTTTTGGAGACAAAAACGTGCGTGTGTGAAAAATATATATATATATATATATATAGATATATATATATTATACTGATTCATGTTAGAAAGAAAAGCAGAAAAAAAGGAAAAAAAAATAATGATGAACCAAAATATAAATTGCAAAGCGATAAACTCATGGATTATACAGAAGTTTTTGAATTTGTACATAATAGGAGTTTCATATAAAATATAATTGGCTTTCCTTTTGGACAAAATTCATAATTCTAAAGTGATGTGTTTTTACAATTACAGAAACTTTCCCATGTAACGTTGGAAATCAATATTTAAATATAATTAAGCTTGTTTAAGTTTAAGCTTTAACATCATGGTCATTTACCTTACTCCGATTGAGGTCAATCAACATACATAAAGACCCTGTTTGTTTATTGGTTATGATCCTAATTTTTGGTTTGGTCATAATTTTTTGAGACCAGACCATGTTTGTTTTGCATTGGTATCAAAAAATATAACTAGACCAAGTTAAACCAAAATGACATTTTTTAGGATCACAATTTTTGATGGTTCTATTTGGTCTGATTACAAAATCTATCCAAAATCTAACCAAAATATCATCCAATAATTGAACCACATTTAACCAATATCTAAAACAAAACACAAAAATAAAAAAATAAAATTAATTAAATCATACATAAAAATAAAATAAAATAAATAAATATAATAATAAATAAATAAAATTAAAAATATATATATTTATGAATAAAATAATAATATAAATAATAAATTAATAAAAATAAATGAATAAATATAAATATAAATAAAATAAAATATATTTATGAATAAAATAATAATATATATGGTAAATTAAATAAAATATATTTAAAAATTACTATAAATAAATGAATAAAAACTAAACAAAATAATGAATAATAAAATATATTTATAATATATATAATAATAAATAATAATATAAATAATAAATTAATAAAATATATTTATAAATTAATTAAATGAATAAATAAATAATAATAAATGATAAATTAATAATATAAATAATAAAATAAAAATAATTAATAATAAACAAAATGAATTAAATAATACATAAAAAATAATAAATAAATAAATAATAAGCAAAATGAATTAAATAATTCAAAAATAATAATAATAAATGATTCAATATAATAATAAATAATAAATAATAATATAAATAATAAATGAATAAAATATATTTATAAATTAATTAAAATTAATGAATAAATAATAATATAAATAATAAATTAAATGAATTATATTTATAAAAAAATGAATAATAAACAAAATAAAATAAATAATACATAATAATAATTAATAAATTAAATGAATTAAATAATAAACAAAATAAATAAAATAATTAATAAAATATATTTAGAGAAAAATAAAAATAAATGAATAAATAGTAATAAATAATAAACAAAATGAATTAAATAATATATAAAAATAAGAATAAATAAATAAATAATAAGAAAAATTAATTAAATAATACATAAAAATAATATTAAATAAATAAATAAAAATCAAAATGAATTGAATAATACATAAAAATAATAATAAATGAATAAATAATAAATTAAATGAATTATATTTATAAAAAAATGAATAATAAACAAAATTAATTAAATAATACATAATAATAATTAATAAATTAAATGAATTAAATAATAAACAAACTAAATGAAATAAGATGAATTAAATAATACATAAAAATAATAATAAATAAATACAATAATAAATAATAAATTAATAAAATATATTTATAAACAAATAAAAATAAATGAATAAATAATAATAAACAATAAACAAAATGAATTAAGTAATATATAAAAATTATAATAAATAAATATATATTATAATAAATAATAAATAAATAGTAAATAGTAATTGATAAATAATAAATTTTTTTAAAAGCCAAAATATCAGAGTGCATTATTTATATGTTATCGACAGTTGAAGTTGTTATGTAATATTATTGTGTGACTTGTGAAATTTGTGTTATCGTAATTTTTGTATAATAAAAAATGTGGCTTGTATAAACCTATTTGTTGTTATATTTGATAATTGGAGTGCAATAATCATACTTGAATAAATTTTACAAAACTAATATAACATTATTATGTAAGAAATACATAATAAAAATCAATCAAAAAAATTTTAACAAATATTTACAAATTAAATGTGTGGGTTTTAAGGTTATTATATCATATAAAGTATATTCAATATTTTTACAATTTACTATAAATTTAAGACCAGACCAATTTGTCAAATATGATATGGTTTAAAGAAGTTTGAAAACAGACAATTTGTCAAATATGGTTTGGTTTCTGTTTTCTCAAACCAAGATCATCAGACCAGACTGCTTACCAAACAGAATTTCAGAATATCACCCAAATTAAACCGGATCAGACCAGAAATAACCGGACCAAACCGATTACCAAACGGGGGCCTAAGTAAATTGAGTTGAACTCCACCATAAAGGTTTATTTGGTGGCCGTTGCACAGGAAAAAAAAAAAACTAGGGATCTAAGAAGTGATGTGTTGAATTAAAATGGAATGTGAGTCTCATGGGGATCTAAAATAGGATGTGAGTCTCATGTGGATCTCGACTGGTTTATGTGAACAATATTATTTAAATATGGGGGTTTGATTATGCCCGGAAGGGGTTTAACCATCCTAAGATATTGGTACCAAAAATGATTACCTACTTTTCATGTCATATTACGTGTAAAATGTCATAAGAGATTTCTATGTCCAACAATTTGTTTATTTAAAAAACTTAGATGTAAAGCATGTGAAACATCGAATTTAAGTGCGAATATATCTTGTACATCTGAGTATAAGGGCGAAGCAATAGTTCTAATTTAAAAGGGGGGCCATAGATGGTTTCAAAAATATAATGGAGGTAAAATGTAACGCGGTTTCAAATACGAAGATGTGATTGTTGTAGTTTTGAGTTGATAACCCTTTGAGGCTTTGAATTATCACATGAAATTGTAGTCTCGCTCCTCAACTTTAAATGAATTTAGGAATTATTTTTAAGCTGCCTATGTATGCTTAGGGCATCAAGTTTGGGTTGACTATTTAAACTGACTATGTGACTCCATCTAGCCAGCCACGTCATCAAATATGGCCAGCCCCTTTTAGCTAGCCAAGCCACCATGATATGGGGCAGCTGGCCAAGTATATATGTGTGTACATACATATTTATATAAAGCTCTTGTGGAGTCCACTTCTTTCTCTCTCCTTCTCTTTCTCTCTTTTTCATTGTGGAGCCCACTAGGCTGGTTAAATCACTGGCTATGTTTGGCTTGTCATGGAGTCAACCATGGCATGGGGTCCATTATATATCTAGTTGCACATCACTCCCTCTCTCTAACCAAACCCATAACTAGTTGGCTACAATCTTAGCTAGTCGTAATAGATAAGTGGATCAAGTAGGTATATTACCTCGGTAAGAGCAAAACATAAAGTCAAACATAATTCTCATGTAAAAAAAGGGCCCTAGGTGGTTTTAAAAAGGGTAATTTACAGCCAGGTAACTGTGGACGTATAAGTTTATAGAGACACCGGGCTTTTAAAAGTCTTGCAATTATATTTATTTGGATCATAAAAAATCAAATTTGTCATGAGAATTATGATTGCTTTCCAATTTAATCAACTAATCCCTCTTATATCCAGATTGCTACCTATATTTTTTAATTTTAATCACATTATCCCACACCCTCAAACAATATATATATAAATTTTAAAAAAATATATATAATTTAAAACAATTATATAAAATTATAAATATATATATATTTCGAAAATAATATATAAAATCCGAAAATAATATATAAATTTTTAAAAAAGTATATAAATTTTGAAAAATATATATAAATTTCGAAACAAATATAAATTTTGAATATATATAAAATTCAAAAATAAATATATATATATATACATATATAATTCAGAAGACATATATAAATTCAAAAACATATAAATTTAGAAATAATATATAAAATTCAAAAATATATATATAAATTTCAAAAAATATATATTTCGAAAAAAAAAATTAGAATAAATAAATAAATTTAGAAGAAAAAATATATATTGGTAAAATATCATATCTTTTGTAATGAAGTGAATCAAACTACTTACACCAACAACAATTAGTGATCTTTTTATATATATTTTTTCAAAATATATATATTTGAATTATATATATATATATTTCGAAATTTATATGACTTTTTCGAAATTTATATGATGTTTTTGAAAGTTATATGATAATTTCAAATTTTATAAAAAAAAAAATAAAAATTTATATATTTGTTTCAAATTTTATATATGTTTTGAATTTTATATATTTTTTTCAAATTTTATATATTATTTTCTAAATATATATTTATAATTTTATATAATTGTTTTGAATTATATATATATGTATATATTTGAATTTTATATATTTTTTTGAAATTTGATATATATTTTTTGAATTATATATATATTGTTTGAGGGTGGGGGGTAATGTGATTGAAATTGAAAAATATAGGGGGCAATCCGGATAAGTAGTTTGATTCACTTCATTAGAAAATATATGATATTTTACCAATATATATATTTTTCTTCTAAATTTATTTATTTATTCTAATTTTGTTTTTTGAAATATGTATTTTTTGAAATTTATATATATATTTTCAAATTTTATATATTATTTCTAAATTTATATGTTTTTGAATTTATATATTTCTTCCGAATTATATATGTATATATATATTTATTTTTGAATTTTATATATATAAAATAAATTTATATATTTTTCGAAATTTATATACTTTTTTCAAATTTTATATATTATTTTTGAAATATATATATTTATAATTTTTTATAATTATTTTAAATTATATATATATTCGAATTTTATATACATTTTTTGAAATTTGATATATATTTTTTGAATTATATATATATATATATATATATATATATATATATATATATATATATATATATTGTTTGAGGGTGTGGGGTAATGTGATTGAAATTGAAAAATATAGGGGGCAATCTGGATATAGAAGGGGTTAATTGATTAAATTGGAAAGCATAGAAGGCAATCCGGATATAAGAGGAGTTAGTTGATTAAATTAAATAGTAGATGGGAGTTTATTGAAATTAAATAAGGGCAAATATGACTTTTCATGGCCCAAAGAGGTGTCATTGCAAGACATTTGAAAGCTCAGGGAGTGTCTCTGCAAAATTTTCGTTAATCGTCATCTGGCTGCAATTAAGCCAAACTTCAGGGGATGTCAATGCAAATTACTCTTTAAAAAATATAGTAGAGATAAATTGTGACACGGTTTCAAATATGAAGATGTGATTGTTGCAGTTCTTAAATCCAGTTGATGACCCTTTAAGGGCTTGAATCATCATTGAAAAACTAAAGACAAATATATGATTATGGTAGTTCTTAAATTCAGTTGATGATCCATTAAGAGTTTGAATCATCACTGAAAAATCAAAGATAGATGTGTTCTTAGTCACAACTAATAGATGGATTAAGTAGGTGTATTGGCTAGATGTGAATGTCTTTCCTCTTTTGGGGGCAATAATTGTCTTATAAATTTATGCTAAAGATTAGGATGACGTTTAATAAAAGCATCACATCCATGTTGCAACAACTTACCATGAAATGGGAATTATGTGATGTTATTTAGTCAAGAATGTTGAGAGGAATATAACCAAATACGAATTTAACATTTATATTATTTATACAAAATGCTTGTTTTTTAAATTTGGTTTCTCTGTTCTATTATAATTTTATTTTTTATTTTTTTGTGAAACAATTTGTTCTTTTTATGTATTTCCACATTTCAAAGTAAATGGTCAATAGTTTAAGCTTCCATAAAAACATGCTCGGAAGTATAAGTTCAATTTGTTGCAAAAGTAATAACATGAATAAAAGATATTAAAATTATACAACTATAAATGAAGACAATAAAGTTCAAGCCTCTTGGGCAAATTGTAGGTGTTTAAGTTTGATTAAGAGGAAAAAAAAAAGACCTCTCTCAATTATCCAGATCCTCATTTACCAAAAAAATATAAAAATATCCAGATCCTCTTCAATTGCTCTCTCACTAAAAATCTTCCAATTATGACGTGGATTAATTTAATTCATCCGATAAATCTAAATCAAAGTCACATAAAAAATGAGTCCGATTAATTAATCTTAGCCATACACACATTAATTTTTTTACCAAACACAACTTACAGGAAAAATAAAAAATGTTTCCATGCACATTCTTTTACATGACCACATTTGTTTTGCGATAAAATTATGACTGCTATTTTTTCCAATATAAAATTAAAAATATTTCCTTCTTATAAATAAATAAAGGAAAAGAGGAAAAAGTAAATTTGTATTTTTGTGATTTTATTTTAAAATTTCATTGAAAAACTGGCTAATAGTGGTTGTAATTCTTTCTTAATCATTGATAGGTTAATTTTTCTTGCTTTGAATATATATATGTGTGTATTAAAAAATACCAATAAAAAAATCACAAATCATGTTAAATTAATCTGGTAATGGATTATGGACCATTTATAAAAAAACAAATAAATAAATAAAACCACCATGTAATGGGCCGAGAACTTTTAACTTCTAACGAGGCCTAATGTATTAAATAGCATACTATTTGGGCTTTTAGATGTAATTGGGCTACACACAAGAGGTGTAAAATAAGTTTGGGGTCATTTTTGAATTAATGACAAATTTCTACCTTTGTCGGTTTATCCTAATTCCTTTGAGACAGTCAAGCAATAGAGTATAATTTTTTATATATTCATAATTTTCTATTTTGTTGTATGTCCGAATATAATTAAATTAAACACTTTTTGTATGTTTAAGCATCCATATTTCATTTTCGCACAACGCATATCACACTCCAGTATTGTCACAGTCCCTGCATTGCAATTATTGATATAAACCAATGGATTGACAATTACTCCACTCAAATTAGTTGGCTATATATTTGTATATTAGAATAAACAGAGTTAAGAGATTAAAAAATAAGTTGATTTTGAGAAAATATTATGTTATTATTATGGGTCCGTTTGGATATAAGAAAACAGTTTTTGTTTTTACTGTTCACCCAGCTAAAAAAAAAACACGTTTGGCAAACGCGTTTACTGTTCATTTTTTTTTTTCCAAGAAAACTGTTTTATGTGAATAGTGTGTAAAAGTGGTGAAAACACCAAATACAACTTTTAGTTGTTTTTTGAGTTTTTTCACTGTTTAGGGTACTACCTCCGCCACAGCCCCCACAGCCGTCACCACCAACCACCACCACCTCCCGCCATCGGTCGCCGCCGCCAGCCCCCACCACCTCCGGTCGCCGCCTCTGCCCGCCGCCAGTCACCCACCACCACCACCCGCCGCCGCCGCCGCCCACCAATACCATTTTATTTTTTAATATAAATTTTCATCCAAACGCTTTTTTGTTTTCAGTTTTTTACTGAAAAAAATAAAGACAAATACAAAAATAATTTTTATATTTGAAGACAAAACAAATACAAAAAATAGGCTATCCAAACGCAACCTATAAATATGTAAACTTCAGTCAACCACCACTTAGGGCTAAACCACTAAGAGGACTAGGCTAGCAGTAAATTGTGAGACAAATATACGTTAACGAGTGTAGATTTGTTTTTTTTATTAAAATAGTAAATTGTGAGACCAATATACGGGTTAATGAGTGTAGATTTGTTTTTTTTATTAAAATAGTAAATTGTGAGACCAATATACGGTTAACGAGTGTAGATTGGTTTTTTTTATTAAAATGATAATATTATTGAAAATATAGAAAATTTATGAAAACTTCTTTTTCTGAATAATGGATCAATTATGCTTTTCTCTCTTCTTCTTCTTTTTTTTTTTTTCTCTTTTTTGGGTCCACATCCAAATTTTTAATAAACATTAGTGTTATAAAAATAAACATGTAGAATTTGAACTAAATTATCATAGTAGAAAATTGAACATAAGTTTTAGGGAATAAATATCATCATAATTTGCTGATTTTTTTAGTTATTACCTTGGAATATACATGTTGTACAATTACACATCTATGTCTATCGAGACTTATATATAATTAGTTATAAATTCTTCAATTATAATCAAAATGGTTTGAATTTCATACATTTTCATCTATTGAAATCACATTTACTTTACCTACTAGAGAAATAACAAAAAAAAAAAAAACCCCTAAAGTTTTCTAAAAAAGTTAACAATAATTTAATCTGTAAAACTAGAGGAAAGAAGAAATTATTTTGGATTATATGCCTATAAATATATGTATATATCATATATATTTATGTACGTAAGATAAGTATGCACCTTGTACGGATCTTTGATTTATTTATTATTTTATTTTAGTATAGTCATAATTTCATAATATAAATTATAAGGATAATGAGTTGATATACTCATATGATTAATTTTATTTTGATCAGCTAGATGCCGAAGCCGAATGTGTAATTTAAGAATGTCCCATAATTTTTTTTTTAATTTGGGACTAATTGGGTTAAATTTGTGTTGGACTTTTATTTTAAATCGAAATTATAAAACTTTTTTTTATGGCCTATAATAAAAATTAGCAATATTTTAAATGTGGGGCCCTCTAGGCCCAGGGCCTAACGATTTGTCTAATCATTTCCAATGGGAAAGGTGAGAGGTTCAAGACTTCAAGCTTTTTGAGACAAAAAGTTTGTGTGTGCAAAATATATATATATATATTATATTATATTGATTCATGTTAGAAATAAAAGCAGAAAAAAAAAAAAAGAATTGATGAAAATATAAAATACAAGGAGTAGGAGTTTCTTTTATAATACTATTGGTTTTCCTTTGGACAAAATTCATTATTCTAAAGTGATGTGTTTTTACAATTACAGAAACATTCCCATGAAAAGTCAGAAGAACATGAAACTTTAGTGGGAACCGCTGTCCCCGTTTTTTATTTTTTTTTTGAAAAGAACCTCTGTCCCCATTGGACCTCATGTGGCTCCGCTATTAATTGGAAATCAATATTTAAATATAATTAAGCTTATTTAATTTTAAGCTTTAACATAACGGTCATTGTTACCTTAATCCAATTGAGCCCAATCAACATACATTAAGTAAATTGAGTTGAGCTCGACCATAAAGGTTATTATCGGAGGTCCCGCATTGGAGGCCCTTGCTCAGGCAAAAAAAACTAGGGATAAGATGCGATGTGTTGAATTAAAATGGAATGTGAGTCCTAATGTGAATCTCAACCTGTCTATGCGAACAAAATTATTTAAAAATAAAAAATAAAAATAAAAATCTTTTCAAAAAAAATTATTTAAATATGGGGGTTTGATTATGCTCCGGGAAGGAGTTTAACCACCCTAAGATGTTGGTACCAAAAATGATTACCTATTTTTTATGTCGTGTTACACGTCAAATGTCATAAGAGATTTCAAAAACTTGATGTAAAACATATGATGCATTGAACTTTAAGTGCCAATATATCGTGTACATGTGAGTTTAAGGGCAAAGCAATAGTTCTAATTTGAAAGGTGACCCTAGGTGGTTTAAAAAAATATAATGGAGGTAAAATGTAACACGGTTTCAAATACGAAAATGTGATTGCAATAATTCTTGAATCGAGTTGATGGCCCTTTGAGGTTTTGAATAATCACGTGAAAATGTGGTCTTGCTCTCAAATTTTGAATGAATTTAGGAATGATTTCTATGCTGCCTAAGTATTCAGACAATTGGAATTTCGGAATAAGTCGCTTATAGTTTCAACCCAAAGGGCTAATGGTCGAATGGTACCTGCCCTTTCTCCTAAATGAAAAATCAAGGCTTCGAGCATCAATAGAGTCCGTGTAATGTATGTGTGTGAGTTTCTTACTTGAAAAAAGATAAAAATAGATGTGTAATAGATAGATGGATCAAGTAGGTGTATTAGATTTGATATGAACGCTTTTCGTGTTTTGGGAGCAATCATAGTCTTATAAATTAATGCTATAGATTAGGATAACATTTCATAAAGAGCATCACATCCATGCTAACAAAAGTTACCATGCAGTGTGGCTGTGTGATGTTAATTAATTAGTGAAGAATGTTGAAAGGAATATTACCAAATACGATCTTAATTATTCACCAGAAAAAAAAAATATTACAGTCTTAACATTCAAATCAAATTATTTATATAAAATGCTTGTTTTTAAATTTTGATTTCTCTTCTATTGTAGTTATTATTAATTTTTAAAAGTAATTTATTCATTTTAAAACTTTTTCGCATTTCAAAATAGAAGGTTGATAGTTCAAGTCCTTGTAAAAACAAAATGTCTATAAATGAAGAGAATAAAGTTCAAGACTTCAGGCTATGTTTGATTATCTCATCTTAAGAGAGAAAAAAACCTCTCTCTCAATTATTCAAATCCTCTTTAGTTGCTCTCTCATTGAATATCTTTCAGGTGTGACGTGAAGTAATTTCAGTCATTCGATAAATCTCAGTCAAAATCAAATAAAAAATAATGAATCCAATTGATTAATCTCAATTGTACACAGTAAATCTCAACCGTCCATTTTCAACCCGCGAAATAAATTATTTTCCCCAACTCAAATGCTTGCATCACAGGCCCCACATTATTTGTTCTAATTTGGCATCCCTCAAAGCCATTTCTTTCCAACCAATATATCTATTTATGCACACATACTATTCTTGATGACTCCAACAACATCCATTTTCATACAACCAGGCCAGAACACTCCTAGCCTCAAGAAAACAAGCCCTTTTAGGGTTTACTTGAATTGATCCTAATATTGGCATATATGTAACTAATGATCTAATCCTAGTAAGTAACCAAACCAACTACTTTGCAGTACCAAAAAGACATGTGGAGTCAAACTCAATATAGCTTACCAACAAAAGCAGGTGACAAACCCCAACAACCATCCCCAACATCACTAACAAAAAATCAACATTTTACTTCAGTTCCTCTTATGCCTTGGTGAATTAATTTCAACCCACTAGCTAGCAACAACCCCTCTGAAACATACAGATATATGATATATATATATATATATATATATATATATATAGATGCATGCACGCACACATTCACACACACAATATGTCAAGTTCCCGGAGAAATGTCACGGAAGTTGGGCAGTGGTGTTACATCCCCGGCGTAGAAAGTTGACTGTGCTGCTATTTTAGGATAAGCAAAATCACATTTATGATGTAATATATTGAAAATGAGCACCTAATCAAACAAGTGGAAGAGAGTATATATATATAATGACCAAAAATAAATAAAAATGGTCTTGATAGATTATGTTGAGAAAAAATTCCAAACAACAATTGGTCTTCAAAGATAATGTTCAACAAAAAACTCCAAAGGGTTCTCAATCCTGTTTCTCTCTCTCTCACACACACACACACAAAGAAAGAAACTAAAAAAGTATTTCACTATCAAATTGTTTCACTCGAGAGCCTGATGAAAGTGGGTATTACACAGCATATACCCCCATTTTGCTGTGTCTTTGTGTGTGTGTGTGTGTGTGATATATATATATATATATATATAGAGAGAGAGAGAGAGAGATTATTCATGTATGGTCTTGCATATAAGTGCATAGATATTTGGAATTAGCTCAGAAGCTACCTTATTTATATTTGCTATCGCATTGAGTAATTAAAACCTGGATTTCTATACTTTTTTGTTCCTTAAAATTGACAATTTTGGTCTAATTGGCTCTCTTTGGAAAAAATGTTTGATTGCTCTCAACCTTCAGTTTCATAGACATTGAATGAAAAGGGTCTGTCTTGTTCTCTACCAAACTTTGCAGCTTTATTCAGAAGTTTCAAATGAGACAATTCATTGTTATGTCTGGTCTTAATCTCTTTAATTACTCCATACCAAGCTATATATTTTATCACAAACATTTCATGACTACAAAACATGCTTACATATATTGAGAGAGAGAGAGAGACAAAAGACAATTAAGTTTGAGTAGAAAAACTATATACATATCAAGCTCTATTACGAAATTTGTCAATAGACTCGAGACAATATCGATCTTGATAAGTAAGTATCGAATGAGTATCGGTGATGACATCTAGACTATACGATACAAACTACGTTCTGGATCCTCTCTTGTACCATTATTTTGTGCAAGTAACGTGGATGTAATAGTGTCGAAAATTCTGAGAACATGGTGTGTGTTGTACTGAAAAGAAACTCTTAAAGATTTCAAAGATCAAGAATTTATTTACCAATATATACATAAAATATATAGTATGTAGACAAGTGCATGTTAGTATGATGAAGAGAATAATATTCAATCCCAATTCATGTGAAACAACAAAAGACCTATGTTAATTTTATATACTAGATTCACAAAAGGAAGCTTATGGAGCATAAATTGACAAGAACAGTACATCAAAAAATATATATTATAAAGAAAACTCAATCCCCAAGAAATAAAATTAAGCATGGAAGGAAGGATCTCAAAAGCACCAACCGCGTTAGGACAGAAAAATTCTGTCACCATAAACCCTAACAACACCTCTCACCTGCTTATGAGATTCTCCACATAACATCACTTGACACACAAAAGAAAAACACAACCAATCAAACCCCAAAATATACATATATATATATATAAATAAACAGATAAAATTGAATATATTTTTTTTCCAAATCAATGAGCACATACCTGATCTTTTGGGATTTTGCAAAGAAGGGGAAACCCTAATCAGAGGAATGTTTTTTAGGGTTTTGGTGATTAGGGTTTTTGTTTTTTTCATGCTTCCATGAACAGGTGAAACTGCCACATGATCTATGCTCTTCCATGGTAGATGAAGGAAAGCTCAGATCATGCTGGCAGCTTCATCTGTTTGTGGTGCATGATAAGGTTGCGTGCACCCTCCTTGTATTGTAGCACAGAGCCTCTCCTCAATCTTCTCTTATTCCTTCTTATCTATGAATATGGAGGCTTTCAAGAGATGAGAGGTTATAAATAGATGGGAATCATAGGATGAGTTTGACTGTTTCCAAGTCTGCTTTTGATACTTCCACTCACATCATTTTGTCTTATGGCACTATATTAGAATGGTACCTTGCAACTGGGGTAAAAAATTAAATGGTTACATAGAATTAAATTACAAAATAAGGGCTGCTATAAAGTATTATTCCTTTAAAAAAAGAAAGGAAATTTTTTTTATTCAAAGCAGAATAGAAGGTGAAATGTTCTTACCAACAAGAAAAAAGGCTCATAATTTATTTTATGACAGATAGAATACTCTCACACAAGTAAAAATTTTGTTAATTTGAATTGAATGGGGATATAAAATTAATCTATCTTCGACATCATATCCATAGTTAAGGCATTTATTATAGAGCTCCAGCTCTGTATCAAGCTCATAATATATATTGTTATAACATCAATATCGTGACTATCACCAATATTGATACATCAATAAGAAAACCTTTAGGTTTGTGATCCAAAAATTTATTCAGAAATATCGTAATAATATCTTAATAGAAAGAAAACAGGAATTTGTCACTGATTCACTATCGGTCACATGCACTTTTTACAAAATTCAGTTTCAAAGAGTTTTGAACTTTTCGATGTCCTCCAAAATGCGAGATTGGTTTTCAAAAAAGATCTTAACCCTAAGGATGATCTCCCCAGAACCAAGAGACTAAGGTGATTAGTTTTTAGAACTCGAGAAAAGCCATGTTTCTATTTATGCGAGTAGTCATCTTTTCAAATCCCATCAATTTTTATTAGATGGATCACAAAATTCAAATCCTAAAAAATATATCATTGTTCAAAATTTAATTTCTTTCCTTTTTTGAATTTTTATATCTAAATATGACGAATCAAAATCTTTTATTAACAAATACGTAATGCGAAACTTTTTTGCTTATTTGTTGCAAGACCATTTATTAACCTTCTTTTAAAATGCTAACAAAAAGGACTACAAAAATATCACCCCTCACGTATTGCTAGCAAGATTTAAGGGATAATATATCTTGAGATTTTTTTTCCTCGGTAAGTTTTTGAAATTTATGCCATTTAAAAGTGGTGTTTTCTGTAGTAAGTTTTTAAAATTGATGCCATTTATAGTAGCGTATTCCTTATAATATTAAATTTTATCTGTTAAAATTAATTGTGGAATCATTAATTGCAAGATATATGAAAAGGAAAAAACAAAAAGAGAGCAAAATACATTTTAAATTCCAAAAAATAAAAATAAAAATCACCAAAAATGATTATTCTTTTACTCTTAGATAATGTGAGAGTAACATTTTCTTGCCGTAGTACCATGAGGTTAGAACAAAGGATGACAATGGGTTGAATTTGGGAAGGGGCCTCCTTTTCCATTTGACCAATTTCCAACTAGCAACCGATACCCTTATTTTCAATAAATTATTAATTACAACGGTAATATCAAATCACCATACTAACGTATATCACAATTCAATAAAAATTAATTATTTTTATAGGTGTAATACATGATCATTCCTTGGAACTATTTATTTAACATTTTTGAATATTGTTTCAACTCTTACTATTATTAAGTCTCTAAATTAAACCACGACAGACTCATTTCTTACCGTCTATAATTTGTCATCATTATTCGGAGAATAATTATTAAGTACTCCGGAGATCCCACGTGACATAAATCTAGTTAATTAGTGAAAAACTTGCACAACACGCGCATACTCAACTATCACATTTGGAATATTTTTCTTTCAGTAATCTCGATGGAAAGTATCAAGTGACATATATTTACAGACTACCCATACCACTTCATACACCTGAGTTTTGGACCAAGTGTTTTGTTTAATTAATCATGCTATCAAGAAATGATAACTGAATACTAACTTCAATCAAGAAAAATAAAGTCTCTGAAAAGTTAGAAAAAAAAAAAAAAAAAAAGATAAAAAAGTGGTCCCAGAAGAAGGCAATTGAATATTGTCACGCCCACGCCATCACATGCATATAGGTTAATAAGGTCTTCTATATTTTTCCTGAGTTTAGTTGAGAGGCACAATAGAGGAAGTACTCTCTCTTCACTCTGTGTGTATGTGTGTGTATATGTGTGTGTTTGTCTCTATCTCTCTCAACATGCATTGTAAGGTAAGCATCAAACATTAACCAAAAAGTGTGTAAAAACAGGAGTATTGGAGGGGACCATTCTAGCTACTTGACTCCTTAGGTCTTGCCTAAGGTTCACATAATACAATTTTAAAAAACAAAAAGCCGAACAGCATCTAAGCCCATCAAAATCATCTCTCTCACACACAACACACACATACACGCACTGATTAATTAAATTAGTTACTTCATTGTTTATATATGGGTAAATAGCTTAAACCCCCCCTAAATTTTACTCTCTTTCCCTACTATCCCCCCTCAACTATGAAATGAGCTTAAAACCCCCTAAAGTTTTATAAAATGTTGCACCATGGGCTTGCCTTCAATTTTTTTTACCCTTTTACCCTCCAAACTTTTTGTATTTCCACATTACCTTTAATTCTATCCTTACTATTATATTTCTTAATTCTTTATATTACAAAAATATTATTTCTTTAAGTTAGAATATTATTTATGTCATTT